>OX463842.1:20831675-20962638 GCA_949825065.1 Odontocerum albicorne | reverse complement strand
TATCGATTTTAATTATTTTTTTATACCTAAGTATATATTAATAAATTAAGTGGAGCTTAATAGCCACATTTTGTAAAAGTAAAAAACCGAGCTTATTTAAATTATTACTAAAAAATATCACAGTTTTTTTATCGTCATCAAGTGATAGTCAAAATTTACAAATTCAAATACTAAACAATATTTCAAAGGAATAAATTTAAAGTATTGTTGCGATTGATTTAAAAATATTAATAATTTATAACCAGCGTCTAAACCAACCATCAACCAGCGGTAGAATATTTGGAATTGTAAAACAAAGATTAACTCTTGGATTAAAGCTTCAACGTCTTATTTGTATTATTTTTTACCAAACATTTGTTTGGATATTTAAATATTATATCCAGTGTGGTGTTGAAACAAAAAGTAACTTGAGTGCCATTCCCCCTTTCTAGCCCTCACTGAGCAATCCTCTCAACATATAGTGCCAAGCGAAAAATTCATCAAGAAATAATGTGTCATTCCGGTGACAAGTTCAGAGACATCAATCGTCGATAACAAAACATTGAACAAACGTGTAATATTGTAAAACGTCGAATAATATGTAACAGTTATTTAACATTAAAATATTAAAGAATTAAATAAACTTAAATAACGCAAAGTAAAGCGACCGTTTTAGCACCGATGAGATTGTGTTATATAATATATTACCTATAACTGTAGTGGACACTGTTATTTGAAATTTGTGTTGGATAATTTATTTTTATTTTTAAGAGGAGCGGGTAAATCATTTTCGAAATACAAGTTTGTAAATTATTTTTTATTCCTTCCAGATAATTTGAGAGGATGCAATAATATTTTTTTTAAACATAGCTTTAGTTAGGTATTTCGGGGACCAAGTCTAACGCGTAACGCTTATTTAGGCCTTATTGCAAAGTAAATTATTTTAATGTTAATTATATATAGTGTAAAAAGTAAGATAGTTGTATATTTAATCCAAAGCGATGGGCTCCTATCTTGAAAAATGTATGCAATATTTTTTTGTATGTAGGCACTTTTAATAAATTCTGCTGATTAGGTGTTTCATACTATATTTTAAATATTTCATTAAGATTTTTTTTTTCACTTACTGAAATAAAGTCACAACTTACGTCTATTCTAATATAATCTGGCGTTTAAAAAACTTGAACTGGTAAGTTACATTTTGAAATAGGAGTACTGTGGCAATGCATAACATGAAACCAAGTCTGATTATTTGTATCAATACCAAATATTTTTGAAAGTGTAGGCACATAAAAATAACAATGTTGAAAATGTTAGTAATTTGTAAATTTTGTATAAAGGGAATTTTTCAAATATTTAAGAGAAAATAGTAACATAGTTGATAAGTAAATTTATAAACAATATTAATGTAATACAATTTAGTGCTCTCCAAAACACGTTGACGTTAAATATGTTAAGGTACTTATGTTTACTCGTTTACTTCGTTTAAGTTTCAAGAATTGTTATTCCTTGATATTTACCATTAAAGATTAGTAGTTAGTTGGTAATATGGTTTACCAACTCATGCAGTTTTTATTATTTATACTCTCCATTTTTATGAAATATGATCACTGTGCTAATTATAGGTTTTGTTATATATTAAAATATAAATACTTTTCAAAAGCCTACCGTCTTATCAGGGATGTAATATTTGTCATACTTCTCACATATCCACATTGCCGACTCGGTATATCCACATTGCCGACGCATACCACTGATGGCATGTGTTAATGATTTCTCACAGGCGAATGTTATTTCATGTTGTTCAATATTAAATTCAAATTAATTTAATTTAATTTATTTTTATTTAAATTAATTTTATTTCATTATGTTTATCGACCATTGTGACATGTTATAAGAGTAATGCTCAAATAAATTTTTGAGTGTGTGTATATAAATGCAAATTGTCAAAAAAATATAAACATTTACATGAATCAATTTATAAACGTTTACATGAATCCATTTTTCATTTAAATGAAAACAAAAAATGGAATGCAGTACGCACTTGCATACCACCCATCACACATCAAATATACGAGTATGTATAAACCGACGTGTAAAATGTAATAAAAATATGCATACGCACAATCAATCCACTCCAACACAAAAAAAGTATACTGAAACTTCAACATATTTACAGATACGAGTATCTCGAAAAGTTTGAAAGGTACAAAACTAACGAAAAGAAAGAGAAAAAAATCAACAAGAGCCACGCTGTGGCGTCGGATTTATGGTTCAGACGAACAAAAAAACTTTTAAAGGCATTAAGGCTGTCACCAAATATGTCCGCGACTGCAGCATATTCAGCCCAATCAATACCATCTGGGTACGAGAGAATTCGAGTTCTACAATTCTCGCACCATACATTTGTATGACTTTCGACGTTTCTTGGGATATTGTTGAACGTATTTCATTATTTTATGTACGGTTTACCTATGTGTAATACATTTCTGATCCTCCGACCGTTATTAAAGCACAAGTAACTTGTATTAATGTATGTTGTAAATGTATATACCTATTAAGACTAGGTCAGTAACGAAGATATTTTCACCACATGTATGAATAGCATGAATATTCTTAATTCCGCACTCATACTAAAATCATCGAAGCGACCGGACCGAAGTACTGCCTATCACCAGTACTTCGGTCCAGTACACTACACGTCTGATTATATCCTATGGTATTGATCGTCAGTTGATTGCATGATTTAATCAGTTAATTAATACCTATTTTCACTAATGTAAAACTTTCAAGTTCAAGTAATACATTTTTGTCATGATGTGTCTAGACATTTCAATGGCGTTTTGGTAAAAAGGTTCAAGTCATCAATTACTTATTTGTCAGTTTGAAGTTTTGCAATACTTGTATTCCTGAAATACAGACCTCAGGTAAATTTTAAAGGTAAACTTTGAGTACATAAATAATTTATGTATTTAAAGTTTACCTTTAAAATTTACCTGAGGTATGTATTTCAGGAATACAAGTGTTGCAAAACTTCAAACTGATAAATAACTTGTACCTCTTTACCAAAACGCCATTGATTTTATCATTAGATATTTTCCGAATTCAGTTGAGCAAGTTTAAATATAGCTCATTTTGTATTGTAATTAAACTTTCGTTAAATATAATACAACCTGACGGGTTTGCCATATGAAAATTTCTGCCAAACAACCAAAAAGGTGTAAAAGAGGTTTTGAGTGGAAACCAGACTGGCATCATTTTTTTAAAATCTGGGCAATCGAACCCTAAACCCTCGAGTTGGAAAACAGGCGTCTTATCAACTAGGCCACTAAGGTTGTCATTGTATGTGGTTTTTTAAAATCAAATGAAACTCTTGCGATTAAAAATAATTTATTATATAATTTTTAGGTACATTACGTTTCGGCTGCGTTTCTAGGCCTATGGATTATTTTAAAACAGTCAAATTACTGTGGTATTGTGTTTTTATATAACATGGTTATATATATTATTTGTGTAAATGTGTTAAATTACTGTTTCTTCGGAAAGATTCACTTTTATGAGAACTTTCAAATAACAGAAGTATTCTAAGGAAAGAGAAATAAAGTAAATTTTTAGAAAAAGGGACACACTGCGGGACAAGGAGAATCCATATTATATATTATTTTTCAGAAAGTCTATATACAGTATTTTTCGCGAAGAAAACTCCAAGATGAGGCATTCTATGGGTTTCTCTTAGGCTTCGGGACCATTGGGTTAATTCCAAACTCTAAAGCTCGGTCACTCATAATAAATTTAAAAAAAATCAATCCTCCAGGGCTGATCACGTTGGTTGGGAACTTATTTTGTCCCACAGAATAGTTTGGGTGGTGGAGGGATCGAACTGAATTCCTTAGCGCCCTTAAAATAAATTATCATGAAACCCATATATCGTCTTAGAATTAGTTCAGCCACGGCTTCGAAGAAAACCAGCCTGTGGACCAATCTGGATGGAGGAGTTCTCTGACATTTCTGAAATGGGACGTATAGAGTGGATTGATTGATAATAACTCGAATCGTGTCAATAGAGGTTAACTTAAACATAATGGCATTTAATTACATTTTATATAGATTAACATAAAACACAAGTGTGTGTTTCAATGGTTGAATTATAAAAAAAATACATTGTATGTAAACGTTAACTTATGTCAACACATTTCAGAAAAATAAATTTATCATGATTCGGTATATTTTTCATTATTATCGTTATATTATCCCTATGAATATATTTACATTATGTCAAATATTTGGTCTTTATTGAACCAAATCAAATATTACTTATAAGGTGCTCGGTAAAGTAAAAACAGGATGGAATAAAAAAAAATTAAATTTTTTTTTTATGTTTTTTATTACCAAACTAAATGAAAAATAGCTCTTATATTGTAATACACTACAATACATGAAAGTTTTTAATACCAGTATTTTTCCTTCTTTTTTATAACTTTTACGCCAATTTCCTATAATTTATTGCTTAGTTTATTCTCAACTGGAAAATATTAATTTTATACTTAACACAACCTTAGTTGATTGACCCCACTATTTAATACTTAATACAACCTTAGTTGATTGAGCCCATTATTTTATACTTAATACAACCTTAGTTGATTGACCCCACTATTTTATACTTAATACAACCTTAGTTGATTGACCCCACTATTTTATGCTTAATACAACCTTAGTTGATTAACCCCATTATTTTATACTTAATACAACCTTAGTTGATTGAACCCAATATTTTGATACCATATAAAAGTAATATCTTTACTATTTTTATTAGTTTAACTTCGACTTCATATATTGGTTCCTTCAAAATATGTTAATAAGTAAATAAGAATTGTACCGATTAAGGAGGGATGTTAACTAAAGTTTCCTGTGTTAAATAGGGTAAAAAGAGCATTCTGAGGTGGTTAACAATGTATGTGTGAGTGGGAATCATAATAGATGAATACTGAGAAATGTATTTTAGATCAAGTGAATGGAATTCTGAAAGAAACAAGGTAAGGAGCAAGACAAATAAAGGGCCACTGTATCTTTATATGTAAATGAGGTGATGAATATGTTATGATTGAAAAGCTTAACTCTCTGTCCTCTATGCCTACCCCAATAGAAACATTCTGTGATATCATGAAAATAATAATAGAGACGAATTCTAAAGTGCTGTTACGAGTACGAAATTAAATTTATTTTTAGAGTACTGCGCACGTATACCATACACATATGATACGATTATTTGAAAACTCGACTTGAATTCTTGTTTATTATCAAGGAAAAAATATTGAATTATTTTATTACTCATATTCACTCTGTGGCGTTACATACCATACAGGTTTAAAGTCGACACAACAACAGATCTCCAGCTACCGCAATATTGAGCTGACTACTACCAGTTGGCAACTCCGATACCGTGCGTGTATTTGAGAATACCACCAAACTGCTATAGTTTAGCGCGTTCTATATTGTTGAGATGCATGCCAAGAAAGAAGAAAACAAAATAATTAAAAAATAAAAGGAATAATATGAAGATGATGGCTGCTGCAAATGATTTTGGTTTTTGTAATGTAAAAACGGAAGTATTTAAAGTATAAGAAAGAGAATGCCTTGTTTTGTATTATATTGGGTGTTAACATAAGTTGTGTCTGTTTTTTTTTAAATTTAAAAATGAGCACCAAAAATAAAACAAAATGGTAAAAGTTATACGTCATTCGAAAGAAAATTTTCTGCTCTACAAGATATTGTGTTTGCTTTTGGGTTACATATGTTATTTTATTTGATTACAAGCCTTCAACATGGAATGTCAAGCAGACGAAAGTGAGCATTTTCGACCCCTCCTTCTGTTCGCGTTCAATCGAGGGAATAAAGCTGCCAAAGCTGTTCGCAATGTTTGCGAAGTGTACGGTGAAGATGCTATGAATGAAAGGACAGCTCGTCGATGGTTTTTGCATTTCAAAGAATTTCCGATCTCGAAGATTATTCACAGATTTACACCAATCCATGTCGCATATTTTCATAGAACAATATCAACGATTTGGATTTAGTATAAATTCGTGTTAATATTTTCCCAAAAACACAAAACAACACAAAAATATAAAATAAGTTTTTTATTTACTTATTTTTCCTTTTACAAATTTCATATGTTTGTCTTAAGTACTTAAACACAGAATTGAAATATTCCCACACTTCATTCACATCATTACATATACTTAAATCCCAAGCTATCACATATGCAATTCAAACACATCACAATCTCAACAACCACATTTAAATCATGTTCAACTACTCTTCATCACATTAATTTATCTCTAATAACATACGTTACGAACGAATAACAAGTGAATATTTTTCTGAAAAATTATCAGAAAATGTGAAAATTGTTCGGCAAAATATCTGTTGAAAAATCATGTGCTGAAAATTCACATGGAATATTTTACATTTTTCGAAGAAATCGAATTAATTAAAAGTCCCACTTCTTTAAATTAAAGGTCAAAATATTAAAATAAGAAAAAATATTATAGTTCAAATAGTTTTATTGTGATTTTAAACTCAATTTAATCTTAACTAAGTTATTTAATCATTCTGCCTGTCAAAATTCAGGACAATTCAATTAAAACAAAACAATATTAAAAAATTAACTATTAATTATCTTAGATAGGATTTGGTAACCAATTATGGATATCTTATGTGATGAAAAACTTTGAACCTCTTAATAGGGTTCAAATACAAGAACCAGATAATTCAAGATGACTAATCTGCCTCACGAATATATACTGCGTTTATTAAAGTTGTCTACTCGGCAACACAGACAAATTCGTGGAGATTTGATCGAGTGTTATAAGAACTTGGCAGTCATTTTGATTGCTCAGAACTCCTTCAACAATTTTATTTTAACTACAATACACATTTGAGGGGGCATCAGCTAAAACTTTCCAAAACTAAATTCTACAATAATCTAAGGTTACATTGATTTGTTAAAGCTGTGGAATCTTGAAACAAACTGTCCAATAGTATAATGAGTTCTGTGACATTAAATCAGTTTCAAAACTGTCTAAACAAGTTTTTACTCACAAATCCTAAAGTACTGTTTTAATGATGTTTTGTTTCCTTTGCTTAGTACCTATTTTTTTGCTTTTATCCTTTGCTTTTTCCTTTTGAATGTATGAAAGTTTACCTTGATATATCCATTGACAGCATACGATATACACGTACCATATATGTTACTACTTGTCTGTAATAATTTATGTTCGCTTTTAATTAATTGTACGTAAAAAAATCGTTTACAGTAAGATTGATAGTATACTGCGATGGTCGAGGACTACATAACAAGAAGGATGTTGAATATAAACACTGCAAAGAGAATGTGCTCCTGGAGGTCCCCACTGTATTCCCTGGTTAAAAATGTCCTGTAAATTAAAAATCTTACCCGGCTGCCCAGGATAGATCGAATAGGGGACTAAGAACTAAAGAGCCGACCACATATAGCAGAGGGAAAATAATATGATGATGATTATGAAATAAGGTGGAAAGTGAGATAAAAACTGGACTTCAATAGGGATAAACAAGTCCTGTTCACTAGACCTTTGATACCGATGAAATTGTATATGATTTTCTTCTAGATATCCAAACTATTCCGATTTAGTCATGAAACAAGACGTGACGACCTCCGTGACCTAGTTGCTAAGACACCTGACTTCTAACGCATGGACTGCGAGTTTAATTCTCGTCGATACTCAGAATTTTAACATCAGAGTTCGAGTTTGGTTTTCACTTAAGGCTTGTTGAATATTTTTTTGGTTAGTCGAAAAAGATTGCCACGTGGCAATAAACGCGTTTAGGTTGTACTGTACACAACGAAAATGTAACAAATTACAGAATGACAGGTCTGAGGAATTCACTTAGTCGGAAAAAACAAGGTTTTTCGTTGACTGGAACAGGAGCTGCGTAAATGGTTTGAATTAGTTATATTCTTACGGATAAACACTAATTACACCTGAATTTATGTTTTTGTTCAGCTTATTAGGCTACTCAAATACTTAAGAGCGCTACGTAGCAATAAACAACAGCGGTATATTATTCTGCCAAACAATGGCTCCAGCCGACTGATTCTTCCGATTGTTTTAACTTGATCTCTTTGCTATTGGTACCTCACATTTGATTTGTCAAGAGTGAAGTTCAAATGCTTACACACAATAAACCAATTTACGCACAGGCATTATCCATTCAGAGGATGTTTGAAAATCGTTCTTTATCTTGAGGGTCCTATCATATACATTCATACAAACCATCATGTTGTTTCTCTGTTGAGGTAGGCAGGGAGGATAGAGCGCCAGAATTATCTATCGCGACACACATCTTTCGTCTCTAGGTCCATACACTAACAATTTCTTTGACTGTTTATATTTTCTTCTTTCTTAATATAATTCACTTATTCAACCATACTAACCTTTATTATATTCTTCCACGCCTTCCACTCATATTTACACGTATACACATATTAATAATGTTAGTTTTCTTCGTTTATTTAATACAACAGTTTAAAGTTTAGTTGCATCTCTAATTTACTGATTCCTTATGCTGTCATACACAATATTGATATTGTAAGCTTCATTCCCCTTTTAGATATTATTAAACTTGAATTTGTTAAGCAGTCTTCTATGAGGTGCACGGCCGCGTGGTAACGCACTGGACTTCCGTGCGGAAGGTCGCCAGTTCGAACCCCACGCTGTGCTACTCCCCTCGAATGACATAGGCATATTTTCCGTCTAGTATTCTGGGGTATAAGGATACCTATGATTTCGGTCATATTTATTATTTAAAAAAATAAATTGTTTTATGCTGACAATTTTACTGTCAATTCACATTAAACATTTAATATTTTATATTAAAAAATATCAACTGTATCACATCGGAATACAAAAATACTTTTTGATGTAAATTATCCTATTCGAATTATTTAAGTGTTACTTTTTGGAGGCAGATTTTTTTAAACGGAAGCTTTTTTCACCAAGTTTAATGGCTTTCAAATGGAGATTTTGCGAGCCATGGAAATAAAAGTTTAATATGTAATTTGAGTTAAGATTTACAATACCGTGCACGTAATGATGCGGATAGAAATCGAGATACTTACACTGGTCCACTGATTTTGCATTTTGCATAATATTGGTCATTTTCAATGTAATTTTGAGCGTAGAAACTGTCACTTATTACATAGGGGTTTGCAAGTAACATAATAATTTGTTCTGAATTTTACTTTATTTTTCACTCATTGAATTGTTCCAATAAAGTAAATGGTTAACTTTTATGGGAATAAGATGTGTTGTATGTCTTATGAAAGACTTCAAATAATTTCATAATTGACATGGGAGGATACACCAAGAAAAGAACATCTGATTTTGACTTGCACTGCTAATGCTGTACTCTTGTTTTTTTCGTCATTTCTAGATATACAATATTGAAGCTGTGAACATTCTGTTAGTTTCCTCAAGTTTATTTTCTATATAAATTTGTAATTTGAATATCTTTTATTTATTTCGATTGAATAGATTTTACTGTAAATTTTGAATAATTGTGACATAGCAGCTGTTAAATCTCAAGGTTGTCTGTATCATCCTGATCATTTCTGTTAAGTTTGAGGCAAGTTTACACCAAAAACTCAGACAATGGCATGAACGTATTTAATGAAGAAAACTTATAAATTGTATTTTGATTGTGTTTTTCTTGACCAAGACAAGAATTGAGCACCTCGTATTTCTTGTATCACCAGCTAAGTAATTTTTTTTAAATGTCTGAAAGAGACATACCACCCCAATGATGTGGCGTGAGCCAAAATGTCACTTCACTGACTGTAATTTTTGTCTCACAAATATTTATGATCATTCAAGTAGAACTAGATACACCAAGGACCCTGATATGTCAACAGCCTTGAAACTAGTTTCAGCACTTTCATCTCCGCTTTTGTTCAAAATTTGATTTCTTTAAGTGACAAACATCGTGAACGCTTTCACCAAGACATTCTTACTATGAAGCATCGCTACCGAGGTAGCTAGGATACTGCAATAAAAGGTGACTTATGTTGGCTTTAGAACTAAGATATCAAAGGAACTACTTATGAACGGAGAGCGTCTATTTCGTATTTCATTAAACGAGCACCATTTGTATTAAACTTAGATAAGTTTTTGAATATTATTTGTAACAGCTTTTAAAATAACAAAAAGGTATTACAACTTTTATTTAACCATGGATATTTCTGCAATGTTAAGTTTGACTTTCAAGAACAAAAACATTTTGTCGCTGGATTCAGCCCTCGTAAATAAGGTATGATTTTACCTACTTACATGTCAGGTGCAGAAATATTTTTTAAAATTTTAGAGTTGTGTAATAAGTCTGAGATAAAAAAGAGCTCATTCATTGGTCAATATAATTCTCGTGATAGCTTCGAGACAAAACATTTTTGAAATCTTGTAAAAAGTTTTCACAATTTCGACTTACTTAATTTTTCAAAATTTCAAGGTAAAAATTGAAGTTCTTCAAAAACATGGAAATGCTTGTAAATTAAGTACATAACATTAATAATGAAAAGTAAATATGATTTATTTTATTCCAGTATAATATAAGAAAAACTCGTTAACGGAAGATGCAGAATTATTAATTTGATTGCAGATAATTATGCTTAAGCATGATTCATACAATTTACATAAATGTTTCGAGTCACAATCAAGACTGCCCAAAAAAACTCACTGTTTAGCCAAGTGTTACAAAACAACGTGTTACATATACATACTAACCATCACGTGATTTCCTTGCTGGAGAAGGCAGAGCCATCCCGACATCGAAACACATCTTTCGCCTCATGTAGATTTCCTACGACTTCTATTGATCATTATTGTACATATCCTTCTTTCAAAATATCATATACCTGATCGAGTCATACTTTCTTTGGCCTACCACGCCTTCCACTCACATTTGCACTCTATATTTATTTTGTCAGTACTTCTTCAGTCATTCGTTCCACAGTGCTCTTCTTTATCTTATTCAATACATCAACTTTAAGAACACATTGATTCCTAATAACTTCATTCCGTATTATGTCATACATTGTCATCTCATGTATTCTTCTCAGGGCACGCATTTCCACTGCATTTATTCGACTCGTTTTAGTCTTTTTCTACGTTCACTCCTTTCATTCCTTTACTTCAAAGTTGGTACTAAAATACTGTTGTGGACCATAACCTTATCAGATTCTGATTCTGTTCGTTTCGAGTATTTATGTTTAAGGGCCCCATTGACTTTGTTTCCTATCAATGCACGCTATTCGATTTCTCTTATAACTCTTCCATCATTTGAGAAAATGCACCGATAAACGTTTTTAATTGTTAGACAGGTCTTTATGCATAGAAATATTTTTATTTCGAAAGTTAATGGTAACAAGATTTAATTTTTTTTATCATTACTTCCACTTAAAGTGTTATCCATCCACTGCAGGATGAAGGCCTGGCCATGATGCAACCATTCCTTTCTATTCTCGCGGTTTTCTACCAGTACGAGTCTTCAATCTTTAGTTTTACCTCAATCAAATAGGTTTTGGGCCGTGTTTTTTAATATTTCTTCTGTCGCGGTGATACTATTGGATTACACCGCAGAGAAGGGATCAAATATGAACAAAATTCATGTAATAAATTTTATTTATTTATTTGCGGCCAATTTCGACTACTAACAATTTTTATAAAATATATTTGAATTTAAAAGTGGCGTGAATAAAAAAAGAGATGTTATAAAAATGTAAATATTGGTAGATTAAAATGAAAAATTGTTTTGTTAACGATGCTTGTAAAAGTATTTAGTGTACATTCCATTAAAATGTGTTGTATTGTTTGCATCGCACGCACCACATCCACACTTGTCACCGTTTATTAGTTTCTAAATATATAATTTTTTTGCAGATAAACCTAAAGCTGAGATCGTATTCTTGCTTCAATTTAATTTATTTATCCATATTTTTAAACTGTCCAGCATGCATTAAAAATTTACATCGTTTCAACGGAAAGGCCTACTGTGAGTACAAGTATATAACAAGAAAAAACTCAATTTCGTGGATATAGACAATTACTTTAGAAGATAAGGGCTATGATATTTATTTTAAATACTAAAATACAGTACCCGGCAGTAAGTAATACACATCGGGCTTAAGAAAGAGACTGTAGGCCCATAATCGGCTAACTTCAGCTTTGTAGTGCGTCGTCTCTGTCCTTAGAACATTTGACGGCTGACAAATCGCGACGGAAACGTGTATGAATGACAGAGACGACGCTCTATAAAGCCGAAGTTAGCCGATTATGTCCGACACTCTCTTTCTTAAGCCCGGTGTGTATTACTTATCGCTGATTACTGTACTCGGCTGAAATATTCACACTCTGCAATCAAACTTTCACATACAAAATTTCATTAAATACCAAGCTTTCATGTACACAATTTCATTAAATACCAAGCTTTCATATACACAAGTTCAATAAATACCAAGCTTTCATATACACAATTTCAACCACACCAAAATCTCAAAAGCCACATCACGTCTAACAACTTCTCATCACACTCTTTAGATTTGTATCAGATTATTGGTTTGTTTGTAAATATCCAAAGCCTCTTTACTTCACGCTCTCTGTCAATGAGTCACCCTGTTACATATTTAAACAAAAATTTAAGTCGCGAAATTATAGAAATTGCCACAATTTAAAATAATGGTTATCTAGAAAGGAAATACTCTGACAAAATAACGGAAAGAGAAAGTTGGAGGTGTTTTAACAGAGAGAAATATAAGAAATATATGAAAACTTTTAACGAAATATATGGATGCTAAAAAGCAAAAGTTGTGTGCTTAGACAGAACCGTATGAAGGAATATATGGTCTCCCTGTGTGCCCTACAGGGGCATGCCGTGATCGTGTGTAAAAGTATTAATATAAAATATCAATTCTGTGAATCTATTTGCCAAATTGAGAAAAAAAAACAGAGAAGTGGCAACCTTTCATGTGTTGAATCAGATTGAGTATATTCAATCTGATTCAAAACACATAAAATTTGTAGAACATCCTCGTTGGAAAAATGACATTTTTATACTGAAATATCTTCAACATTATATTATACAATGAAAAGTTTCAGTTTCGTGATATCGCTAGAAGGATAGACGCGGATAGGTAGTTTATAGCGGCCTATAACTTTTTAATGTATTTTGAAGCTCCGGAATCGAGACGTTATCATGGTTTATTGTCCGTCAAAAAAGCTTAAATGAAATAGTGTACCGTACTTTAATGCAAACTTCTAAGTATTTAAATTACTCGAAAAATACTTTTTAGGAAATGTGGAGGCGAAGAAAACATAAATTTTGGTAGTTTTATTCCATTATCCCTATTGTGTGTATAAAAATAATGTGAAGCATGGAAAAAAGTATAACACAAAACAAGTCGTGTAATTATTATAAATCCGCTTCATCACGGAGTTAAGTCTATATTTAACAAAGCAATTTTTCATTGATTGTACTTATTTTAAAACGGCATAAAGTTCAAAATATTTTTCGTACTTAATTTAAAATGTTTTAATCAAACTTGATAACAATATTGTAAACTGAAGACGTTCGTAATATTTAAACTTAAGAATAACTCCAAATTTAAAGTAATGATATTATTTTTCTTATAGTAGATTCTTGTTTTTTTTTATTTTCTACATTATTCCTGGATGTGAACTGCCAGCTGTCCCTCTATCTTTTTGGGGCTTTGCTTGGTGGTCGGCATCCTATGGGGTGGGGTGACCATGATAAGCTATTCGGGGAAATCGGGTTTCATCCATTCTTTGAACGTCATCCCGTCAATAACGTCCTTTCTGTCTTACGATGTCTTTTTTACACATTATATGTATTTTTTTATTCTATATCCGCGTGTTTTACCAATTATATATCGCAAGACCTTCATTTCTGATAGTCAAAAGAGTACTTTCGTTCGTGTGGCATTAGCTAGTTTCAATAGCATAAGTTATTACAGGTCAAACACATGTTTTCAAGATACCCACTTTACTTCATGTCGTTATGTACTTATTTTTCTGTACTCGTATAGTATCTTAGAGGCATCCATATATTGCCGGGTCTTTTTTCACCTGTTCTATAATTTCATTATATAAGTCATTGTGGATATTAATGTCCTCCCAAGGTACGAAATTCTTGATTTTATTTGTTTTAATATTGCCGTGCTTACGAAGTTCTATGTCATACATTCAATAAAATGACTCAGGCTTTATCAATACACGGGATGAAGGCTTTATCAATACACGGGATAATGTTCTTGCTCCTCAGCGAATCAAAATACGCTTTAACATATTTTTGAATTTATCGCTATGGGTTTTTAAGAGGTAAAAATTAATATGTATTATTTTATTGTTCACACACACTCTGTTGAGACTACCATTCATCGAGATCTAAAGCCGGCTACATTGTCGCCTTTCAAATGGGTTTGTATTGATTTCGGTCAGTAACCATGACCTTTGCTGCACCACGTCAGATACCTGCGGGGTAGGCAGATAGAACACTTATCCACACTTTATATTCAAACTCACAACTTTCGTCTCCTCCACATTTGTACGTCTCTTCATGCACAATCTTCTATTATTTACACTTCTTACTTTACCTTTTTTCAAAATCTGGCCGATTTGAACCAATCAGGCTTCCCTGGGTCTACCTCTTCCGCGCATACCTTGTACTTTTGACTTTATACTCGATTACTTACTCGTACTCTTTTGTTATTCATTTTCTCTACATGTTCCAACTATCTTAAAGCACCTTTCTTCATCTTATTTAAAACATTTATTTTTTTCATTCTTTCATTTCTGGTGTCTTCATTTCACCTTCTTTCATACATTGACACTCCACAAATTTTCTTGGTGCATGCATTTTCACAGCATTAAACTTACTTTAATCCTTATTCCGCCAAGTTCAAGTTTCACTTCTATATGTCAGGAGGTGCACCAACACATAATAGGTTAGTCAAAAAGTTTTGAAAGCGACATCTATGGAGCAGTAGAAAACCAACATTTCTACGCCATTTTAATATTTCATCTTTCATAAGAATGTACTCAAAATTTCATTTCGATCTGTCAATTCATTCTTTGTTTACAAGCCATTTGAAGTTGACGTGTCAGTGTATTTTTTAACAATGGAAAAATCCGAATATCGTGCAGTGATTAAATTCTTTGTTTTGGAAGATTTATCGGCTACTGAGATCCATGCAAAGATGGTGAAAGTATTAAAGGAGTCTTCTCCTTCATTTCCAACCGTTTACCGATGGGTTTTGGAGTTTAAGCGTGGCCGTACAAGCGTTGAAGACGATCCACGCTCAGGACGTCCAAAAAGTGCATCAACATCAGAAATCATAGCGAAAATACAGGATATGGTTTTGAAAGATCATCGATCGACTGTGGATGTGATAGCTGACACCATAGGCATCTCACATGGAACAACATGGCATATTTTGGCTGAAGTTTTGGGTTTCAAAAAACTGTGTGCACAATGGGTGCCGCATTTGCTAACAATGCAACAAAAACACGTTCGAATGCGACTTTCTGAGCAACATTTGGAGCAATTTCGAAAGGATAAAAAGGATTTTCTGCGTCGATTCATCACTATGGATGAGACTTGGGTCTACCACTATGATCTTGAATCAAAACAAGAGGCTAAGGAGTGGTGTGAACCAGGCACTTTGGCTCCGAAGCGAGTTCGTGTCCAGAAATCGGCCAAGAAGGTGTTAGCGTCAGTTTTTTGGGATGCAAAAGGAATTTTATTGATAGATTATCTCCAAACTGGTAAGAAAATCAACTCGGATTATAATTGTGACCTTTTGGACCAGTTGGATGAAAAAATTTGTGAAAAAAGACCCGGTTTGCAGAAGAAAAAAATCATTTTTCATCAAGACAATGCACCTGCTCACACAGCTCAAAAAACCATCGCGAAAATCAGTGAATTGGGGTACGAATTGTTGCAGCATCCACCCTATTCGCCAGATTTAGCTCCCTCTGACTTCTGGCTGTTCTCACACCTCAAAAAATTCCTTCGTGGAAAGCATTTTTCATCAAACGAAGAGGTTATAGCCGTCGTAGAGGAGTATTTTGCAGGCCTTCGAGAAAGTCACTTCCGTGATGGGACAACAAAGTTGGAAGATCGTTGGACCAAGTGTATTGATCTTATGGGAGACTATACTGAGCAATAAAAGTGATTTCCCCCAAAAAAAATGTATTTTCATTTCCGCTTTCAAACCTTTTTGACTAACCTAGTATTATGAAATGTAATTTTTGCTGCTTTTGGTAAAGCTCGGTTGTATATTACTTAAAGTGTTCCGTTTACCGTATTCCCTGTCGCTACCGTTCTTTAAATGTTCCTTTCAATCTGCTTCAGTTTCCCTAATACATAACATCGCAGACACTTTTTACCACACCTCTTTCTATAACTATAACCTTTCATTTCGTTACATTAATTTTTAAGGCCTTTTACTAGACATATCTCATAAAGCTCATTTATCATATTTCTTAAATCGCTTTCCTTTTCAGCAACTTACATGCATCTCATCTACATAAATATAATGTTATTTACATTTTTTTGGATATACATCTTTTATGGTGTTTTCTCTATTTACGATTATTATAATGATAACCATTTATTGAAGTGCTAAAAAGATTAATTGAAAATTATCGTTAATAATATTCGATCGTTATTGAAATTAAACAATTTTAATTGACAGTGAGTGATGTAATCTAAATTTAACGAATGGTTTCATTGTCAGCCCGGTGGTATTTGTGCATTGTTGTACGTATTACGCCATTTTTCTAGGTCGACCGCAATTCTTCTGCAACCAGCACTGGCACTGCGAGCAATGTCATCCATCCATCTAGCTGGCCGTCTTCAAACATTGCTTCGGCCTGTTCCGCGTCTCCACTTCTACATTTTTCATCTCCGTCTTCCATAATTGCTTACACACATATTCCCCGCTTATTGCAATTTTAAGTATGACATTTGTAACCTTTGTTCTTCGCCTTATTTTCACATTAGGAATTCGGTTTCATCGGGATATCCTCGGCATGGCATGCTTCATTACACTACTCTCACATTGAATATGATCTCTTTTGTAAGCGTCTATGTTTTGGCAACATAAGCCATCGTCAGCAAAACGCATTGGTCAAAGATTTGCGTTTTCAGGTATTGATAGACGAGCAAGTATTGGTAGCTGAAATAAATATTTGATTAGTTCTTTATTTCGATCTTCGATAGTATATTTATCTTTGGCAAACAAAAAATTATATAATTTTTAATCTCAACTTAAAAACAAATCTCACAGAGTCGATTATCAAAAATATAGAAACTGTGGAGGTGAGTAGCGATCGATCAATGCTCAAAACGCATTCTATAAATTCTTGCAATGTTTCTTCTATTGAGATTCTTCCCCCATCATTCAAACTTGAAATAAATTACCCTTTCTTCGGATAAACAGTTTATTCTTATTCATTATCTAAATTGTCTATATTAGTTTAATATTTCCAAACCGATAACTACAGAAGAGTTGTTAGGCAACCTTCATGTTTTTTTCCTGATTGTTTAATTTTTATTTTTGTTTTTCACTTTTATTGTATACGCGTCAATTTGTATTTTCGTTGATTGTATCCGAATATTTTTTCTCTCACGAAGTTTAGCGATAGGAAACAAAGTCAAAAGGGCACTTAAACATATACCATATACTCGAACTGGAGAGTATCAACACCTAAGATGATATCACACAACAGTATTCTACTACTAATATTGGTATATTGGAGTGAAACGTAGACGTGGAAAAAACTGAAAAAGCAAAACAAATGATTTAGCAATGCGTGCAATCAGAAAAATACATGGGGTGACAGTGGATGACAGAATACAGTATGAAGTGATTAGGGATGAATGTGAACTTAAGATTGATATAATAAGTAAGATAAAGAAAATCATTCTGTGATGGTTATGTCACGTAGAACGAAGGAATGAGGAAAGTCTAACAAAACAAATATACTATGCAAATATGAGTGGAAGGTGGGGTAGAGGAAAATAATGTAAGGTATGGTAGGATCATGTGAAAAAAAATCTAACCTAACCGAAATATGTTTATATTGTTTGGTCACCACTATATTGAACTGCAACTTTCAGATGGAAGAAAAATATTTTATTACCAGGCCATGGAATCAGTCGAGTAATAAAAATAAAACAAAACACTTCTTTCAAAGCTTTGCTATTTTGAGAGTAAAATATGGTTAGATACAAAAGTGTAAGTTGCTAGCGGAAGTTGTCAATAAGCCGAGCCGGCCGTACCAGGCGTGCGCCGTGTTTAGAACTTTACTTCTGGGGGTTTGTGAGACCCCCGGTTTCACTACCCTCCTGTCGGCAGTGGGGTGCGCGCAATACTTCTGTCTCTAATTTACGGTTGACTCTTACTATAGAATAAGGGTTAATTGGCTAGTGTATATGCAAAAAAGATTCAACCCACAATTTTTATTTTCAGTTTATTAGAAATATTGAATGTCGCGCTATGATAACTAATTTTGTTGAAACCATCACTAGACTATTTTAATTTTTTTTTGATATCAACAACCTTTTTAGCAAGTTTTCTATGATGTGTTGAGGTAAAGTAATTAATATTGTCAAATTTTATTTCTATTAGTATCATACAGGTGTATGCTTAAGATTTCCTGGAATGATCGTGTTACAAACGTGGAAGTGCTTGCGCGTGTGTGCAAGGTCCGAGAATTGCTAAAAATTGCGAAGGTTCGCAAATTGTAGTATCTTAGTTATATAATAAAATACACACGATACATCATAACCAATTGATCTTTCGGGGAAAATACATGATAAATAAAGAAGATGCCACTTCGTTTGGGTGCAAATTTACTGAGTTGTTCCAGACTCGAGTGAACAGGATAATAAGTCCCATAATGGTGGCCAATAAGATAAGAAACGACACTCCGAAAAGAAGTGTGATATCAGATTTTTTATGTTTTCATGAGTGAAAAACGATTTTTTTTGAGAAATTTCAATGAGTAGTTTCAAGTTATAAAATTTAAAATGCTGATGTTAATAAAAATAATAACTTATTTCTAAAAAAAAAAAAAAACTAACAACGATATATTAATTTACAATAATTTCCAATTTGTAAAATGTTAAATCAATGATAAATTTCTCCCTTTTCAAATGTTTTTTTTTATAAACCCTTCTAAGCTGATCTTTTATTTATTCAAATATCTCAAAACAGAGAAAATATACGTTGGATATTTTTGTGTATATCTATAGGACACAATGAAAGTGGATTATACAGTGACTATAGGACACAATGAAAGTGGATTATACAGTGACTGCAAACCATTAATATTGAATGTACACCTTCAATAAAGTGAAAAGTGAAAGTGAAGGAAGTCATTCGTTTGAAAATAAAATTTCTATTCACTAGTAATTGCATACCCACTTTATAGTTTTTAAACCTTCATAAACTCGGGCTGGAGAAAATATTTAAAAAAAAAAACTTATCTAACGTTTTATTTATTGTAGCAAGTCCAAATGTGAAAAAAAAAATTGACGTGCATAAAGTGTAATTCTTCTTGCATTTACACTTTAGTTTCACATTTAAAAGTGTAAGAACAGCAGCTGCACATATAGTATGTATTCATATTCTAGAAATGTTCACTAACGATGAACAATATATTACACTATAAATAGTGAACGCGAATAGTTAATACTGTAGTACACGTTCATTGAGTAAATTAATGAAGGTTTACATGAATAAGTATTAGTTTACATTCGCTGATTATCCGCTCCCACTGTAACATACCTATATATGATTGGCTGAAAGTGATTGCGCTTTGACAATAAACCCAAGAAACTTAATATTTTATATTGAATTATTTAAATAAATAAATAATTATGCACGCAAAGTATTTAATCATAAATTATGTTCGGACCTGTTTTATATTGTATATCTAAGTTATACGATTTGTATTGAATATTATTTTAAAGGTAATGCTAAAGCATACTAAACTGGAAAAAAATAGAATTTTGGTTCAGGTTTAACATTGAAACATTTGAATTTTGTAGTTTATGGCTATTAACGTAGTTGTATCCAGAATATTTAAATATATGAATTATATCGAAAGTAGTATAGCGGTAGGAAACAAGTAAAACACTGCACTGTGTTTGTTAACAACTCGAATGCATTTTTATATCAAATCAGATAGGTTGTAATTAAATTTCTCCTTTTCTTAACGTTCTCTCTATCTTTATCCCGTTTTTTCTACGTTAATTGGAATCAGGTTGCCAATATCGTAGCATCTATGAACTCTTCTATAGATTAGATATAAAGAACAAATTTCAGATTTCAGTCTTGATTTAGACTGAAATTTGTTTTTTATATCTAGGTCTTTTATTTCAGCTAAAATTTTCGTATTGTTCATAAACATTTTTTTCATTTAATTTATTATTAACATTGCTACGAGTATATTAGTAAATTATCTTTTTAATTAAACTTTTTGGGTTGAATTTTATTTGAATGAAAAGCAATTTAAACAAAAAAAGTATTATTATTAGAATAACAAAAAAAAAATACAAAACATATTTCATATAGCGAACGACGTCCATAGTCAAGTTGGTAATACGCCTGATTCCAAGAAGGGGGGAGAGGGTCGCGAGATCGATTCTTGTTGGTACCCAGATGTTTTTTAAAAAGGATTTCAATCTAGTTTTTACTCAAAATTTGTTTAAACGCCTTTATGGTTTGTTGAAAGAGATTGTGACATGGTAATAAACTCGCCAAGTTGTATTTTATTATATTATACTTTGGTTGTAAACAGTTGTACCTGATGAATTAAAAAAGTTGTAAATGACGTAATAACTGAAGACCAGAAAATAACATTTTTTAAAATAAATTGGGATTCAACAGGAATTATGACTTTTGTATACAGTACAACCTGATCTCCGTGACCTAGTTGGTAAGACACCTATTTTTCAACATATAGGATGAAAAACATACGCCATACTAACTAGGCCACAAAGGTTACAACTGAAAGGAAATAAAATACAGTACATGTTAAATATATTTATGTACAAAACCAAAGCAAAAAAGTCGTGAATAAATCCAGAAGGAAAAAAAAATTTCATAATGTTAGAAGATCAGATATTGTTGGTTGGATTTTTTCTGCTTGTATTCATCCAATTATAGGCAAGTTCAATTACGTTTGCCATTATTTACCTTATATAGAACATTACCTACAGATGGAAATGCTCCATGTACCCTTTATTCCATAAATTTCT
The DNA here is from genome assembly GCA_949825065.1 of Odontocerum albicorne. Lineage (NCBI taxonomy): Eukaryota > Metazoa > Arthropoda > Insecta > Trichoptera > Odontoceridae > Odontocerum > Odontocerum albicorne. Next base: position 20,941,284 of record OX463842.1, on the reverse strand, counting down.
TGCTAAATAATACTTGTGTATACAATTGTTCATTGAGTGTTAGAATAAATTACGAATTCGTATACTATACATGTTCGAGTTTCATAAAGAGAGAATAAGAAAATTTAAGGATAATGAACAAAATATATTCCAGTGTGCTGAATACATTCTTGCGATTCTAACTATTCCCTGTCAAAAGTTGTCATTTTCTAGACATTTTCTATCCACGTCCATTTTTTAAAATCATATTAATTTATCCATTATTGGTTCACATTATTTTTCTAAATTGTAAAAATATTATTAATTTTATCAAAATAAAATGATAAGATTTTTTCAACTTTCTTTAAATTTTTCCAGTAAAATAATATTTTTCTTTGATAAAGTTTAAATATTCGAGAACGCAAAGAAATTTTTTATTTACGTAAGCCTTCGAATAAATCCGATAGAATTTCGATAAATAATGGATTTTTTTCCAATATTTTTTTTTAATTATCAACAATGTCTTTGTTTAATAAATTAACATAACATATATGATACACAATGATCGAAGTCAGCCAAGATTTTTGTAACACTGATACAGAGGAATTGCTGATTTAGATCGTTATAAGTGATAAAAAGATGAAAAGAGAGTTGTAATTTTAATTTAATTTCGTAATATTTTAAATACTTCATAAACAATTTATATGGTTTAAATGAAAGGCAAATCGTACAGTTTAGTTTCACAACAATACGAAAAACCCACCATTATATATAAAGCATACTGCTCGCAAGATATGGCACGGCCTGTGACGAAGTTGTCTCATTCTTAAATCATAAATTTCGTATAATTGTCCTAAATATGGTACTTAAACGCTCAGACTCTGAAAATTCACTTACTTATATCCGTAGTTATCCAATATATAATTTTTTCATTTCATTTTCATTAAATTCCGTTGAAATGGGAAGGGGGGGGGGGTCTTCTCATTCCTTGGACCTAAAAATCGACGATTTTTTTTTCAGTGAACGAATATTTTTTTTAAATTGTTGTTTTTTTAGACATGTTTATTTATCTTAACATTTTCATAAAATTCCATGATAAAAAAAATTATATTTTTGTTGTTATTAAGTCGGAAGTAAGGCCGCCCGTACATGGAGGGGGTCCATTATGCCCATAATTGTGGCTGTTGTACAAGTCTGAAAATGAAAAAAAAAATCAGTTTTACTCAAAAAGCATGTGGCTATAGCCGGTACTAGAATAATTAAAAAATAATAATTAGAAAAAAATGGCGCCTTATTGAAATTAAAAATCGTTTTTTTTTCTTTTTTTTGTCTAAAAATCGAAAAAATAAATCGATTGAAATAATTCAATAAAGATTCAAAAATATAATGAACTGATTCATTAAATGACAATTGTATAGAATTAATAATTGGACAAAATTTACAAATGTGATAAATATTTACAAAAAGTCAGAAATCATTTAAAAAAAAAATTAAATCAAACTTTTTTTTACTTATATTCAAAATGAACCTTAAAAGAGTAAATACTAAATTCATCCGTAATTTAAAATTTTACCTTTTATAATATGAATACGAAATTGATTAATATTTAGGAAAATAGACTAGTTTGTACTGTATAGGTAATATCCAATATGATTATTTCTTCAAATCACTTTTGAGAACCTCTCAATATAATGTGGAAATATCGATAAGACAGGAAAAATAAATAAGAAAAGCAAGTCGGAAGATAATCTCATAATGTGACCTTTTATTGCTATATGGTACACGTGTATTCAGATTTTCTGGATTTTTGATCTATTTAATGTAAAAAGTAAATTATGTAGCAATTGGCAAAAAAATGTGACGCAAAATCTAATGATGTAATAAAATAAAGGTTATTTAGTTTTGTCAGCTTATTTTTAATATTGGTATTAAATAATAGGAAATGTTTAAATTTTATCTTGCCTTATTCCAACAATTTGGGGTCGACTGCTTTATCTCATCCATTTGGGGGTTATATCATATGTGTACCAATACAATATTAAAATTTTATATATTTAAAAAAATTTATTCTTTAATTTAAGTAGAAACATATCATTACAAAAACACTGGTATATATAATATAATATTTAAGTAATATTTATAAAGCATTAACTGACGAAGAAATATTTACTTTTGTCTCTCAATATTTAGCCTTATGATATTGGGTGGAGTAATTTTACAGCATTGTGTAACTTTTTTTGTGTGTTGATTAGTTTATAGTATTTCTAAAATTTATTTATTTGTTTTTAAAAGCCGCAGCCTCAGCAAATTATCAAATTACAAGTACGAGTATAAAAATTATATTAATTTTTTTTAAGTGAAAACATCAAAACTCGAAAATACAATCAAAATAGAAAAATATTTGTGAAAGAAGGTTTTGACAAAATTATAACAAAACTAAAAATTTCAACTGTGCTTTCAATAAAAAACTGCTTTAAATTGAATGGAATAAATTAAAATAAAAATTTAAAAAATGCATAGGAAACAAAATTAAATGTGGCGTAAAAATGTCGAACAAGAACGTATATGGACTGTTGCATGCTGATGGGTGTTCAAGGGTGTGGGCTGAAAAACATCTGGTGTCCCCGTGGCTGGGCTCGCTCTATATTAGTGGAGTGTATCTTGGCCAGGGGGATGTTATTAGATGAGCCCAGACCTTTTGATAGCTTCTGTTTTTTAATGTATTCTCTTTTTAATGTGTTCTTGAAATGTGTCTAAATGTATTATGTACATACTATGTTGCTATCAATAAACCTTTATTTGTTTATTTGATGACATGGTAGTGTTAGTGGAGAATGAAAATGAACTACAGCGCGTAAGTAAATTTCACGCGAAATACGAACCACACACTTGAGAATGAATGTTGCATAATTCAGTCATGTTAAATGAAAAGGGTGAAAGGAAAAGTTAACATAACATTCAGGTTATCTACGAAATATTCGAATGAGTCTAAAAACTATTTTACTTGGAAAATATGTTGTTAGACAACGGAAACGTGAAACAACGAGTTAGAACAGGAAACAAAGTTAATGAGGCACCAAAAGAGATTTATTCAAACTATTGATGTATGGTAGTGAAACGTGGACGTGGAAAACGCATAAAAGGAGCCGAGATTTAAACCGAGAGATTTAAAATATTCCTCATTTCAACTTCCCCAAATACGTCCACGTTCATTGTGTTCCCCACTCTATGCAATTACGCAAAGGACGAGAAAACCCGATAATTTATGGTATGAACGCCCTCCAAAATGAAGACTTCTCAAGCTTTTTTTGACATTTTAAGTCTTGAAATCTAATAGTTCCCCCTTCATTACTGGTCCAATTTCTTACCTTATACAAATTAATGAATAAAATATGTTATGAAAGTATGTAAAAATAATCAACACATCAAGATAACATGAAAATAATCAACATTAAATCATTTTGATTTAGAGAAACATTAAGATTTTTTTAATTGAGTAAATATAAATGTATTTTTTTGAATTTTATGTACACTTTAATTTCTTAAAAAATATACCATATAAGTTACCATTAATCAATAAATTACATATATTGAAATAACAGAAAAAAGTAATAGTATTATACTCGTATTACGAGTAATTTAATATATTTGGTGAACAGAGATATTAATTTTTTCATCCTTTTTGTCAACCTTTTTGGGGTTCAAATTTTGAATAACTGGGGATAACTGATAAATAATAATGAGTTTAAAAGGTTTTCGAATGCCACCTTGGCATAAATGGGCCTTCAAATAGGAAACGAGGATACATGAATTAATAATGTGTTAACCTAAACCTACAAACGGTTTTCCTCCTATTTATGTACCCACAAAATGTGATCATGCACCATGAAATTCGGTTATGCTTGTTTGGTTTATACAGGAATCAACTTATCACTTAGCGAAAAATATTCAAGTTCAACTAATATACGAGTATGTCATTTTGGCACCCTGAGTGAAACGGATTATTTAGCAGCCTTTCATTTCATAAGTGGGATCTCATTGCTTATATCCAGTACATGGATGTTCATTTTTTGAATACTTGCCAACTGACTGTCGACATTCATTTCACATGTTCATAATAAATTTGAAAAATATATTCAGTTTGAATGAAATGAAAAAGTTTTAAGTTACGTAGATTTTCATAGAACTATTATTTTTCGTAATTGTAAAATATCTTTGTCATCTTGAGCACTTTGAGATTTTATTTAATTGGTTTACCCAAAATTGCTTTGGCCAATTTAAATTCTATGCGGGTGAAATAAATAGAAAAATATCCAATATACAATCATTTTTCATAATTCATATTTATATTTACCTGATCAGTATACGCAGTTGGAATTTTGCACGAATTATGAATAATAATCTATAATACAATGTTGAATTTTTAATTACCTATTTTGTATAAAATGTTTGAATTTTACATTTTACACTTCGAATTGTTTTTTTAAATTTATAATTGTGTGAACTGAAAATCTTATAAAATAGGGCTAGATGCGTACATACATATCATCATGCCGTGTTCCTAGCGGGGTAGGCAGATACCACAGCTCTCTAAACTTTTCTACCCAAACACACAACTTTAGCCTCCTTCACATTCATATATCTCATCATGAGCAATATTCCATTATTCATACTTATCACTTGATCGTCTCTCAAAATCAGGTCCACTTGATCCAGCCACGTTTTCCTGGATCTAATTCTTCCACATTCAACTTGCACTTCTGATTTGTATACTCGTTGTCATTCATTCTCTCCACATGTCCAAGTCATTTTAAAACTCCCCCTTCATCTTACTTAAATCAATTTTATCCATGCATTCATTTCTTGTGTCCTCATTCCGCTTTCTGTTATACAGGGTCTTTCAATAAGGACGGTCGATTTTTAAATGTAAATAAAACAAGTTGTGTGTGAGATATCCACTAATTTTTTTATATTTGAAATAATATTTTATGGCATTAAGTATGGAATATAACGTCGTTCAAATGTTCGCCGCGGCTTTGCTTGGTGGCACGTGTTTGGGAGATCCAATTTTCGATGATTTTGTCGCATACATCTGGCTTAATTTGCTGGATGGCGTTCGTTATGTTGACTTTGAGGGCATCAATTGTTTGCGGTTTATACGCATAAACCTGCGATTTAAGATAGCTCCAAAGGAAGAAGTCTAAAAGCGTTAAATCGCACGATCTCGGTGGCCAGGTCACGTCACCGCCGCGCGAGATAACCATGCCCTCAAATCGCTCGTGCAGAATGTCCATCGTGGCATGCGCTGTTGGCACGTAGCGCCGTCCTGTTGAAACCACATGTCGTTGGTATCCATATCATCCAGTTTAGGCCACAAGAAGTTGCTTATCATCGATTTTGAGCGCTCGCCGTTGACGGTTATGGCAATGCCAGGTTCTTTTTGGAAGAAGTACGGACCGATGATTCAGACAGACCAAAATCCGCACCAAACAGTGACTTTTTCGGGATGCATTTGGTGCTGGTGTATCTCGTGTGAATTTGTATTGTCCCAAATCTGACAATTTTGCTTGTTCACACATCCATTCATCCAAAAATGGGCCTCGTCGTTAAAGATGATTTTTTCGGCGAAATTTGGGTCTACTTCCAACTGCTCCAGAACTCAATCAGCGAACACACGGCGTTGTCTATGGTCGTTTACCTTAGGTTTCTGAGTCAGTTGGATTTTATACGGGTGCAGAACCAAGTCCCGACGCAAAATTCGCCAAGTTGAAGTCGCAGAAAGGCCAAATTCTTGTGAACGACAAGAAATTGACTGCCTCGGGTTTTCCCGTACACTCTCATGCATAACAGCGATGTTTTCAGCAGATCTTGCATTTCAGTGACGTAAGGGTGTTGGTTGATTATTTATCGAACCAGTTGACTCTAATTTGGCTGCCAAGCGTCGAATAGTCGACTCGGCAGGACGGTTGTGGTGAGGATAAAAATCACGTAATGCGCGGAGCGTTTCTCGAACGGAGCACTGATTTTGAAAATAAAATTTGATAATTTTCACACGTTGTTCAACGCTATAACCTTTCATGGTAATTTGCCATACACTACTGAACAATTCACAATAAATTTGATAGATGTTGCTTTAACAACATGGCCGCTATAATCTAACAAATTTTGAGCGTCACTATTGAAAGACCCTGTACATTGACACTCAACATTTTTTCTCAGTGCACGCGTCTCTTCAGCTATAATCTTATTTTTATCCTTCTTTTGTCAAGTCCAAGTTTCAGTACCATACATCAAGGTGGGCACCAGAACACCATTATGTTTTGTCATTTTTGCTACTTTTGATTGAATGCTGCTATTGTACATTACATTAAGTGCTCCGTTTAACTTATTCCCTGTTTGCAGCCCTTCTTCGAATGTATCTTTCCATTTGCTTATCACACTTGAACATACTACTCAGATATAAATCTCATTAACCTGCGCCAGTTTTTCTGAGTTAGCTCATATATTGCACACATTTTATAACACAAATTTTTCTATAACCATAACCTTTGATTTCGCTACATTCTTTTTCAAACCTTTTACTAAGCATCTCTCATACAGATCACTTATCACACCTCTCAAATCGCCTCAATTTTTAGCATTTCAGCAATTTCATAACCGTAGCATCTGCGTACAGAAGTGCACATATATTTATTTAATTCATTCTTACACTTCTTCCATCATTTTTTTAATCGCACATTTCTTATACAAAATTCAATTAAAATTAATTGCCGCTTTATTTATTTTAATAACTTTTTTTCAACACCTGTTAAATTTCTAAACATCTTAGTAGACGCCGAAAATCAACATCAATTTATTATATAATTTATTTTTTAATACTTCATTGTAAAACAATCTGGCAGGCTTATTGCCGAGTGGCATTATTTTTCAACCAACAAATTTTCGTGAAGACAAAATTTAAAACGATTCTACAGAATAAAATGTTGAATGATATTCATAAAACGACCATTTTTAAGTAACCTTTTCAGCGGTGAAATAGCTTATAAAGTTAACAACTTTATGAGTGGCAATACATAATTCAAAATTCGACATAAAATGAATAATTATAGCAGTCTTCTTGGGCCCGCTAATTCGGGTGTGCCATTAAAATAAAACTTCGTAAATAATATACATTGCTCGACTGCTTGAATTTTCAGTTTTATTGTAATTTTTTAGATCTCCATTTTCAACTGAATTTTGACAAAAAATGTCTTAAGAATTTTTTGTTTAATACTCTCATTTAAACGGAAAACGGGCCATGTTATATTTCTGCCAATTGCTAAGTTTATAAAACGTTTTTTTTTTACATTCACGATTTCGTTTCCAATTCTGAAAAAATAAATACACATTTTTTCGAAATATTTTTTTCCTGATAAAAGAAAAACAATCTAAATTTATTTGATCTCAAAAAATGTAAAAAAAGTAATCTCGCAACACAAATTATATAAAATTTTGTGTATAATTTCATGTACTTTTTCAAGGAGGATTTTGATAAAAAAAATATATCACATTTTCATTTTACACATTACAACCTGGCGGGCTTATGCTGGAAGATGTTAAAGAGGGTTTAAGTGAAATCAGACTGGAATCCTTTTTGCAAAATCTGGGTTTCAACAGTTATTGAACCCGCAACCCTCGTGTCGAGAGACATGTATCTTAGGCCATGGAGGCTATCACATATTTATTTTTGTTAACAACTGTAATTAAAGATTACATAATTACCTACGTATATACCGTCTCGCCATTTCGCTGTCAGGTTCGACAGAGGACATAGCGCACATCCTTCGCCTTTTCTATGTCTACATATGTTACCTTCTCACGCTACTCCTACGACTTTCCTGACTTTTAACGTTTTCTGCTTTTAAAATATTATTAGTTTAATCTTTTATACTTTCCTTGATCTTCCTCTATATTTATTTTGTTAGTCTTTCTTCATTTCTTTGTTTTATATGCCCAAACCAGTTCAGAGTGCTCTTTTTCATTTTACTCAACACATCAGCCTTAAGTTTACATTTTCTTTAATCATTAAATTCCATTTTCTGTCACACAGTGTTACCCCATGTATCCTTCTCAATGCACGTATTTCTACAGCATTTATACGGCTTCTTTAGTTTTTTCACGTCCGCCTTTCACTCCCATACATCAAAGTTGGTGCCAAAAGACTGTTATGGAGTATCATCGAAGATTAATGACTTATTATTTGGATACAATTGCTTTGTTAACGTTGTTATGGATTAAGCTTTAGAATATTTTTGACCTGTAAAAAAAGTAATATAAATATGTTTAAAAATAAATAACGTTTTAATTCCTTCTTATTCCATTAATCCTTGCCACGTGTGTTTCTACCTCCTATAACGAGGATATATTTAAGTGGAATACACTCGTACATGTGTATATAACATATTATGATATATATTCTAACATATTATGATATACAAAAGATTCTTCCATAATGGATAAAATCCTTGTTTTATTTGAAATATTATATGTGTTGATTATGATATAAATTGACATTTGAAAATATATATATTTTTTTTCATTAAAGCGAAAGGTTCCCGTTCTTCAGGCCTCAAGACGACAGGTGGAAGAACTCAGTACGTCACAACCTGTCTATCAATCCTCACTTCAGGAAAGGGGCCAAAGCTGCTAAAGGAGCAGGCCACCTGTGGACTATAGCTGCTCCGAGTGCTGCTTTGGATCGAGTTCTGGCTTCTTGCGAAGCGGTAACACTTTTTAATATATTTTTTAAGATTTGATTAGCTAAAAAGTTATTATCAATATACTAAAGAGTTCCTTTTCGTGTTGAAAAAAATGTTTAAAATTATGATGTTATTTGAAGATCAAATATCCATGTGCTTCTATAAGCAGAAGAGAGCCCATTTGTAACGATCAGTGACATTTTTTCTGCGTGTATGTATTACACTTTCATTTTTTACAATATAACATGGCGGGTTTACTGCCATGTGTCCATCTCTTCCAATCAACCAGAAATATGTTAAATAAGCCTTAAGTTGGACCAGACTTGAGATCTTTTTTTAAAAATGTGGATACCAATGGGGATTATACCCGCAATCTCCGGCTGGCAAACAAGTGTAATACCACCAAGGTCAAAGCGTACTTCAAAAGGGACAAAAAATTACTATTTTCATATGTGAAGTGAGCATCAATTAATTGTGATTTGGGTAATCTGGAGCGATATTGCAGATATTCATAATTCTCTTTTACCTACCTTGATAAAAAATATTGCAGTCTCTCTATATTTCTTCGATATAAATTAACTTTGAATATTGTTTAAATTTTTTTTTATAAAATTTTTATTCACATATAATAATTATATTTCTCTTGTCATACTACCTTTGTTTAACCCTTCCTTCCCTGTGATGTGTAACTAGTACACATTGCTTCTAAACACTTTAATATCTCTATAAATATAAATAATACTGGGATCAGATTTTAGGTATTCCTCCGCAATACATTTACGCATTGAATGAAAAAAATAATATTAATAATAATTAGCACTTATCGGCCACATCATAGATATTTTGTGAAAATCGGGAATAAATTCACCAATACAATTAAACGTGTGACAGTGTGTGACGTAGGTATATTCATTCTAAAAAAACCGCTATGGGTCAGAAAGCGACGCTTTTCACGTTTCACTCTCACTCTACTTCGGTATATGGGAATGCAATAAATAGAATCTCAGTTCGCTCGCTTCTCTCGCTTCAGTAGCTTTCGGGCAATCGTTTAAGGTCGTCTTTGTGAACGTCGGCCGATATTTTTTTCATATTTTCAGTAATTAAATTTCAATTATTATAACTTTTGACTTCAAATTTAATTAATTTAAGCGATTGGCTATGAATATTCTTATTTTTCCGATTTTAAATCGCTCATTTTCACATGTATATTGATGTGTATTGTATACACAGCACCGGAACGCGCGGACTTTTTTTAGCACAGGAAGGGAAATGTTAATAACGTAATGTTACAGTTGTGGGAATATTATACAATATTATGGTACTTTTACTACTGTCATATGTTTCTACTACATTGTCACTACTTTTTGTTTCTTCTATATTATCATGTTAGGTTTCTGCTTCTAACATCAACAAACAAATTTGCATGAAAATCTGCATTGTGTTCGTTGTCCGCTGTCCTATTTTTGAGCTGCGAAGTTTAAATTGCTCTTGTTAAATAAATATCCAGGAGGTAGCTAAGGGATATGTAAATGTGCTTTCACGTTTCAACTTATCCGTTTTTCATCAATTTTAAAGTGGGTTTATGCCAGGTTCGCTTGTAAACATCCCTTCAAACTTGTACTGTTTCTTTATTAGCGGTTCAAATATAATATTTGAATATTCTGAAACTACTCTCGTTTCGTCTCCTTGGGTTTGTTAACAAATATAATGACTCGCATAAAGGTGTCTAAAAACTAGTCGGATAGAGAGAATATTTTATTAAGTACGTTGTTAGTTAGCAAACTGAGTATAAAGTTTCGGGTAACTTAAGTACCCAAATGTTTGAAAGAGTACACAAGAAAATAATAAGATTTGTTATCAACGAGAAAATTAAAAAAATAAATAATACACCCGAAAGGTATTGTTTTGGTAAACAGGTAAAGAAAGGTATTATTTTGAATAACTTCAAATACATTATCTAAATTAATTAGCGAGGTATTGTTTAGTTTCGCCATGTTGTAACAAGGGATGTTAAGCTTTTTTCTATTACGAAGAGCACCGTTTTTTGTAATGTTTAACATTTTATGCGATACACCGTTCCAATGAACATTTCATTTGCTCTTCATCCTGTTATTTTGGTTTTTCAAGTATTTCATGACCTTTCTAATTTATCGTAGTTAATTATTTCATAAATTAACCTTTAAATATTTGAGTTATTTTTTCAATACTTTTATCCTTCTTTTTGACGTAGTTTTTAGATCTGTTATGTTATGAAAATAATTCCTGGGAATTAGAGCACCCGCTGTGCCTTCCCCTTTTAGGCGGTCTTCCTGGCATGCAATGTCCTGTGGGGATTTCGTGTGCAGCTATGTATGGGATTTTGTATCTGCCCATCTATCCACATGTTTACGCCAATACCGCCTTCTCTTCTTGCTTTATCTGAATGTATCATCGATGTTACAGATTTATTAACGCATGTGAAAGTTTCTAAACATAAACATATCTGAGAGTTTCGTGCGTATTCCAGTGGATCTAAACCCGAAGGCTCGATTTGTGTGGTTGGAGATAAAATTGTTTTACGGGTTGCCATAAGAATGAATAAATAAATGTATCATTGAAAGAACTGCTTTTAATTTATTTAATTTCATTGATTTTATTTACTTTCTATATAAGTCCGTCTTCGCGTGTAATTGATACACCGTATTTTTTTTTCATTTAGCTCGAGGATTCTTAAATTTTACTGTGAATCTTGAAAATATTATTATTTTTGCTTTTAATACGAACTGAGGATGTAAAAAAGGCGACTTATGAATGTTCGTGGAACCATTATTTAATTTGGCTCGTATAAATACAGCCATATGTTTCTTTTATTTATTTACGAAAAACTCTTACTTCTCTTCTAATCATGGATTTTTCCCATCTGGCGATAAGAGACTTTATACACCAACATATCATTACACCTCATTTTACGGTCCATTCTGCTCGAATCTGAAACGAACTTCTCAAAATATTATATATGGGATGTTAATGAAGTTCAAGGGGGAATTAGAAAGTATTACATCACCCTTTCGATTTTATTATCCTTCGATTACTTAACCTGACCCTTTTACTATTCGTATACTACCATTGTTTTTAGGGATAATCCTAACATTTTTTGTAAAATTAGACATGATTTAAAACACTACATGTAACTAAAATTGGTTGATGGGAAAAAAATTACTGTACACAAATAAACTCTCAAGATATATTATGTGTAACCTTGTATGTAAAAAATAACGTATCAGATTTTAATAATAAATTTACGCCAGTCAGTGTGCAGAATGGTGTAATACAACACAGCAAATAATTTTATAAAAGAGACACCAAAATATAACAAAAAGTGTAACAAAAAATTTAAATCAATCACCTGAAAAACAACATTGATTATAATATACTAGGCGTATCCAGAAAGTAAGTGTACTGAGGCTCTCACGACCGGATGGATTTTATTTTCGACATGTTGGCTACACTTCTGTGTAGTCTGACCCTTCCCCTCCACAAAGAGACCAGTTTGAGGTCAGTACGTTGAGAATTGTCGACGCGACAACACGTTTTGTGAAAAATGTCAACCCAATCTCCCGCCAAGTGCGAAATTTTGTAAAAAGGCAAGAGTTTTTGAGGCGCTGCAAACTCCATGGAGATGAATTTCTCCGCTCCATCGTTACTGGAGATGAAACTTGGGTTGCACACTACACGTCTGAAACCAAAAGGCAGTCTCAACAGTGGCGTCACACCTCTTCACCCTCCGCCAAAAAGTTCAAAACCACAATTTCAGCCAAGAAAATCATGGCATCCGTGTTTTGGGACTGTCAAGGCATAATTTTAATTCAATATATGCCTCAAGGGGAGACCATCAACTCTGCAAGATACTTTGAGACCCTAAAAAAATTGCGGAGGGCGATTCAGAACAAGAGGAGAGGCATGCTGACAAAGGGAGTCTGCCTGCTGCACGACAATGACAGACGGAACTGCTCGCCTCGTTTAAATGGGATGTCCTGAACCATCCCGCGCATTCTCATGACCTAGCACCTTCAGATTACTATCTCTTTACCTCCCTGAAGCTGCACATAGGTGGAAAAAGGTTTTCAACCGACGAGAAGCTAAAGGAGGAGGTGGAGAAGTGGACGGAGGGGTTGGCGGGAAACTACTTCGAGGAAGGCATCAAAAAGTTGATACTCCGCTTCACCACCTGCATTGAGAGGAATGGCGACTATGTCGAAAAATAGCTTACATATGTACTACGGTAACCACGTAATTTTTTTGTTTAAATAAAAAAAAATTGTAACCTACAAAAATTCAGTACACTTAGTTTCTGGATATGCCTCGTATATGTTAGATATAAATAAATTCAAAAGTTACAAAAAAATATAAATTGCTAAAATTTGATTTCCCCCATATATTGGAAGCAGTATTTTTTTACGCCAATGTATAAAATTGGCGAGACCAACATGGGACAAATAAAAATTGGTTTTATAATAAACAATTATTGCATTCATATTTATTTATAGATTTGACTATTGAAGTTTAAATAATGCCTTTTTGTTTACCTCAAACATATCAAGTTATGTATATAAAGGTATATCTGCCAATTCTCTCGAAAAAAATATTATATGATAATTTTTTAGAGTTTTTTGGATAACGCCCTTGGGCTGTAAAAACCGGAAATTCAATAGATGTTTTTGTTGTTAAATCTCAAGTTTCAAAATTTCATTAATTTCAGAAAAAAAAAATCAAGTGAAATATTAAATTAAAATATCATCAATAAATTGTATGTATAAATTCATATTTAATTTATTATTTTTGGCGAATTGTCAGATGAAAGTTTTTCTTCTCATACAAGTATGCCATTTAGTTTTCCTGTTAGCTTGTGACCTTATCATGCAATTTGATAAAATTCCTTCAATCTTCAGAGAAAAGTATATTACAGTTCAATTCGATTCCATCACCACCCACACCATAGAGTAAGAAAAAAATCCAATCCATCGCGATTAACACTAGAAGATCAAAATCTTCATTATTTATCATGAGTGTGACATCACTTATCAACAAAGTAGGACTCGCACAAAAAAGAACTCACCCTCTGGCGGCGACACACCTTAGTGAAAAATATCAAAAGCGACGATGGACTTAAGGGCCGACGTTACGGGAGAAGGATAACAACTCGCAGTGCCGTAAACATACTTATAAAGCTACTTAATATCTAAAGTTCCAATAGCCCAGCAAGCTACTAATACTTGCGCTTAAAAATTTCAAATGCAGCAAAACTATACAGACACAATTTTTTTACGTAATATGTAATCTTAATATTTCCACAGTCACATAATGTAGAGTCAGCGAGTCTCTAACTATGAATATGGAACGCAATGCTACTAACTTCGTTCCTTAGTCTATTTTTGGTGTGCCATAGCGATGTAACTTTTCCAATCAACTAGAGAAATGTTTGAGAGGTTTCAAATGAAAAACAGACTGGTATTCTTAAAAAAAACGGGATACTTGTACAACAAGAATGGAATCCGTAACACCCGGGATGGAAGACTGGTGTTCTATCAACCAGGCTCTGGAGTTAATTTATATTTAATGTTATTTAAAAATCTGAAAAACGTAATTTTTCTTGATAGTAAATATGTCATTTAAACAAATAAAACGAAGCAGTTCAAATTACAAATGAGTAAAAAGTATAAAGATTTTTTACATCAAAAACAAATCTACCCTTTCAGAAAATCTTGTTGATGTCAACGTTCGAGATAACGAAGTTTGAACCATATGTAAAACTTGGCCGCTAGTTTATCATTCTTCACAACGTATATGTATATGTTTTATACCTTTTACGGCATTGTGTATAGTATCTATTTTTCTCTCTTACATATCATCCGAGTAATATTTCATTGCATACACTCTCAACGGGACATGACCATAGTTTTCTTTTGGTTTTTACGACCTTTGTTCTAAATTGGGATATTTTCAAAGTGAAATCGTACAGTTTCAACTCAAAATAATACATAAAATTATTTTGACTTGGCAGTGTTCGTTAGACCGTAAAAGTTACTTCGCCGAGAGGTTCTATAAATTGCTTTTGGATTCTGGATAAGTTAGACGATTTTTGATTCTCAAATTTATTAATCTGACCTTTACTCGAACTTTGTTCAAAATCTTTCAAGATAATTTTATTAAATTATGTTGTTAGTTATAAAATCTTTTATTTTGTAAAAGTCTAGTCCATATCCGATTTAAAGATGAAAAAAATAGCTGAATTTATGCGCAGACCTTCCTAATGCATTCATCGACATTTACTTCGAATTCTCAACGACCAGAATATCTTCGAAAAATAAAATAACAGTGTACTGCGATATTTTCCACAAAAAAACAACAAAATATGATTTAAATTTATTGGACTTAAATAATAAATAAAAAATGCTTTTAATTATAATAATATTTTGTTATAAATTGAATATCTTGGGACTTGTTGCACTTCTTTTCAAGTATTGGATGGGGGCGAACAAAGAAACCTTCAAGGAGATATTTAAAATGACACTTTCTGATCTATGCCACGATGCAGTTCAAGAGCCTTTAAAGTGAGTGACTCATGTTCTGAGTGATATCTGTGCTATCATATCATCTGATTACAACAAGCGAACATTCACATGCTATTATATTAATCGCCATATTATTAATTTTTAAACATTTAGACATGCTGAAGAAAATAAATAGAAACAGCTAAGAATACGTTTTTTTTTATCGTTGGATTCTCCGCTATTCCTCGCAACCTAACTGAAAATTGTTTAGCTTAACAAAAAGTTTTTAAATTAATTTTAAATTAACATTTTATTCAAAGAACGATTGAAGAAGATTTTTTGTTTATAGACAAAATAAACTGGTAAATATTCCCCGAAAATTAATTTCATGGGAAGTAGTCTTTTTGATGTAATGTCAAATGAAATATTCATCCAAATTAGCTTGAATTTAAGATGCCAGAACTTTTCTACAAATTGAAGATATATCGAAAGGTTTCTTTTATTGATATTGGCAAAGTAAAGCTGGCAGTCTTCGGGTTGCCTTTAACAAATTGCTCCATCTAAATTACAGACCAAATTATTCATTAAGGATTCAGGCAAGAATCGGGTCAAAAGGTTTAACTTCAGTTAATCTAACTACGTTAAACGAGACCGCAATTTATTTCAATTACCTGACGCTCAGTATGGACTTGCTTGTACAGGGGTGTATCAATGACGCTCAGTATGGGCCTGCTTGTGCAGGGGTGCATTATTGAGACGACTATGAAGTCGACCTAATCATTTTATTATAAAAAAATATGCGCCTATTTTCTATGCTAACATATACAAACAATAATAATTTGATTAAAGATCATTTTGAAATTAAGACAAAGCTTACGAATGTTGTCTATGATAAAAATTGATATAATACACCCCCCAGCCCCTAGGTTAAAATACAGGCACAGTTTCAATAAGCCCTCGAAACCTCTGGAATAACCTGGTTGTTGCTAAAATGAACGAGTGGATATTAAAATAGGGCTCCAGAGGGTGGATTTTGCTTGTAGAGGCGTTACCACCTGACTTTGAACTTTCCTGGAGGACCCAGAAATCTCTTAACAGATCCCGAACAGGAATTGGGAGAACCAAAGGCAACATATTGCGTGATGGATAAACTCTATGTCTGCGGTTAGGAATAGCCCATGCGATATTTGCTGTAGTGTTCGAGGAACCCGGTGACTTGCACCAAAATTGTTTAGTGGAACGCCCAGTGCTGTCCAGGGGGCAGAATTATGGGCGGAAATAATTTATTGCCTTTGACACGATAAGAAGTATAGATATTGCCGATAAATATTCGTTGAGACCTTTCAACAGTGATTTTGTAGATTTATCAGATAACCGAATTCGCTCTCAAATAATTGATTAATTTAGATATGTCAAATAACTCTGGAAATACATGTCAAATAAATGAACGAAATCATAATATGTAAGTATCGAGATACAAACTGTATGAACAACTGATCTAAGAGATTTAAAAAGTATTTCAAATAAAAGAAGAATAAGGATATTAACCAGAAGATTTTTAAAACGTTGTTTTGATATAAATATCGACAAATCGACATTTATTGAAGATAGTTAAATATGTACTTGTGCACACCAGGCCTGTAAGACTTTTGAAGGATATCTGAATAAGAATGCTATAATTACTTGTCTATAAAAAATATATCGCAATCGAATGGTGTTAGAATCCTATCAAATAAACAAACACAGTCATTGTTTACTAACTCCTAAATAATTTCTTACTTTTGTTTTAAACCAGCTAGCATAAGACTCGTATCATCGTTGACGTGTTATAAAAAGCGAATTGAAAAACTTTACATGTCACTTAAGTGACATAGCGTGTTTGTCCTGATTTTCCATCACCCTTTTTCCTCTTGGTCCTTCTCGTGGCCATGAATGACTTTCATAACTTTGTATTTGTTTTTCTAAATTTTATTGCTTGTTTTTCGTTTTTTTTTTATTTTTGTAGTGCTTTTTTTTGTACATCTGTAATGTAAATTTACCCCCAACTATTATTTAAAACTTTGAAAAAACAATGTATGGTTGATTAAAATGTATTGTTATTTGGTAATTAATCCACCATATTTTACGCAGTACAGTAACGTTTTAAACAAATAAATAAAGTACCTTTTGATTTTAAAATATGATAATAACAAGCCCTTTCAGGAAAATTGCACTTTCAGTTATGACATTTTATACCGCTTGTTAATAACCCTGGGTACTCATTTCACGTTTACTTTAGAGTTAAACGATACTCATTTTTCGTTTATTTTAGAGTTTTTCATCTCATTCATTGGTAAACAATTTATTTTTATTTGTCACGATTTTTTTTTGCAACGTGTTACGAAATTTCGACTCAGTGTTTACGTTGCAGATTGTTGGATCTCTATTTCAGCGAGTTTGTTTTAACAAACAATATGTTTGAAATCGTAACATAGTTAAGCTGAGATTTGGTCGAATTTCAAGATCTGTTTAGTAAAACAGATAAGTGCTTTTGTTCTTAATCTAAATTTATGTTCGAAATACACTATTTCTGGAGCACTGTGTACTGAATATATTAATATCAAATAGAAGACATTAATTTCGATGATAATTTCGTGATCAGATCAAATAAGCAATCAGTTTTAATGACCATCAATGGAATACGATAAATTTATTTATTATTAATGTAAACCTCGACATCTTATACGTAAAAGCGCACGAGAGATTTTGTGAAGTCAAATATAACATGCTACTCAGGTGACTAAGCAAGGACGACGTTTTTTACAACTATTTTGACGATGAACTGCGCTACTTGCAGTGCATTATTTAATGGCATGGAATAAAAATAGTTGTTAAGTTTTTTTACTTTTTTAAGTTTAAAATTTTGCATTCTACGTTTTATCGTATAGCAGTATATGTTGTTCAGTTGAAGGATTGCGACAGGAAACAAAACACTCTTCACTCTTCACTCTTCTCCAAGTGCTTAAATCAAGAAGTGTCCACAGAAAAATAAAAAAACCACGTACAATACCATAATTAGGACAGTAGGGACATACGGGTGCGAAGCGTGGACGATGACAGCAAGATCCACAGAGATTCTGGACGCATTTGAGAGGAAAGTGTTACGTAAAATCCTGGGGACCGTGAACGATAGCGAAACCTGGATAATAAGATACAATGATGAGCTGTATAGCATTTATAAAGCTCCCAGGCTTTCTGTACATGCCAGACTGAGCAGGCTGAGATGGGATGGGCATGTGCAGAGAATACCGTCATCACGGGTACCTAAGAGGATCCTTGAGGGACATCCGGGCGGAAGAAGAAAGGTCGGCAGACCTAGGCTGCGATGGGAGGATGAAGTGAAAAAGGACGCGGCCCAACTGCTACAAGTGACATATTGGAAGGCCCCGGCGGGAGACAGGAGGAGTCGGATGCGAGGATTGATGGAGGCCAATGCCCGATATGAGCTATAGAGCCATCGAAAAAGAAGAAGATAGGTTGTTCAGCTTAGACAACAATGATTATTAACGTTAGAGCTAGACTACAATGATCATTAACATTAGAACTACTAGTAGACTATAATGATCATTAACGTTAGAAAACCTGAAATGTTACATAATGTGAAATAAATATATTTCCATATCCTTTTCCTCCATACTTTTTCAGGATATTTTTTACGACCGACGTGTATAACTTTCAGATCCTTTATTATCTTTTTACTCGGTTAGTTGGAATTCAATACAGTAAACCATAAAACCAGTTTGATACGAGTATATCCTGCGTACTCATGTACATAAAAATTGACTACTCACATTGATGGCTTCTTAGTTCTTGAGCAATTTGAACTCTTTCATCTTCTACGATCTTGTCTGACGTTGACTTTTTGTCTGACGTTGTCTGACGTTGACGTTTGACTTTACCTTAAGACCCCAAGTTTCAATCAGTCAAATGTTTATGAGTCCTTTCTTGTGCTGGTTAAAATAAAAAAAACTTAAAATGTATGTAACGCTATTTCATAATGCTGGCCACCGCAAGATTGCTCCACGAATTTATGTAACAAAAGGTCTAACGGCCAAAAAACAATAAATTTTGCTAAAAAGCTTAAAAAAATCAGACCCGGAACGCTTGAGCATTAAGTAAGCATACTAACCATAGATCCGATAGTCTACCGAGCCCTCTGCTTTAAAAGGAGATTTTTTTACATTCTTGATTGTTCTTTGGTGGACTGTTCTAAAAATATCCTATCCATTAGTATCGGTTACCTCTTATGCTGCTGATGATCTAGAATAATAATGTTTTGGTGTCTGCTACAACTCTTGGTGAGCACAATATTACCTCCAATATCTTATCTCAAACCGCAGTACTTTGTATTGTTCAGTGAGAGTCGTTGCCCGCGACCATGTTCCATTGAGTACTTGTTTGGTTATTGTTTTGTGTAGTTGTAACTTGAACTTTCCAGACCAAAACTTGATTTTTAGGAATTTCTTCACGAATGCTATATCTCCAAGGTCCTTTTGGAGAAATTTAATCTCTGATTGCATATTGGGCGTATATGTGAAAAAAATCCAAGATAGGTTAACTTATCAAATTTTTAAATGTTATTACATTTTACTACTAACGGATTGATGCCTTTGAAATGTCGTGTTGGCGTAGAATGTTCTTGATACCATGGACAGCCATGAGAACAAATATGTCCATTTTAGCCGAGCTCAAAATAAAGGATCGCTTTTACTCATTGTGTATGCGGCGTTCTGAAGTATTTCGGCCACATCACGAGAAGAAAGGCGAATAGCCTGGAGAAACTTGTGGTTGTCGGCAGCGTCGAAGGAACGAGATCTCGAGGAAGGCCCCAACCAGATGGAGTAACCTGATCAGGACTGCGAAGGGATCTTCAATATCAGATCCTCTCCGATTGGCCCGGGACAGATCTAAATGGAAGGAGACCATTAAAAGGGTCATCGACGGCTGCCACCATCCTTAGACATGAGGGACAGGACGACGGATAATTATGATTTACTACCAAATCTCTGAAATGAGTTTTGGAAAATCCGAGTATCATATGTTGGATAAATTAACACATTTCAAATATATTCAAATAGGTGGTATAAAATCCAGGTTTATTCTTTTATGCTTCGAAAAATATCTTCAAAGAACCATTTTTTACAGAAATATTAAATAATTACAGATTTCGGAATATAAACCTGCAAGTTTAGAATGAATTTCAAGATACGAGTACATTCGTTCGTTATTTTAAAATACTCGTATAATACTTATCTCATGCTGCTCGATGAAATTATACTAATAGTTATTTAAAATTACTGTAATCAATT
Organism: Odontocerum albicorne; assembly: GCA_949825065.1. Taxonomy (NCBI): domain Eukaryota; kingdom Metazoa; phylum Arthropoda; class Insecta; order Trichoptera; family Odontoceridae; genus Odontocerum; species Odontocerum albicorne. Next base: position 20,920,710 of record OX463842.1, on the reverse strand, counting down.
CGCCCCTGAATCCACTTTATCTCCTAAGTGCTTGAAGCCAGTCCTGGTAATCGACAGTGTTGATTGCTATCCGGGGCTAAATTCAATTTTAATCAGGGCTAATCAGGTATACAGGCAACCGATTGAACAATTACACCACAGTAAAAGTGGCGACATCTTTGTAACTCTGGGCGATCGATTCTCTGTTGGGCTGGAACCGTTACGGCGCTGTGCGTAGATAAGAACTGTAGACATGAACCCCTAATTTCTAATCAACTGGTATCGATTTTAATCTATGTTTAACTTGTGTGAATAGTGATTTTGGAAATGGGCCGTACTTAGAAACGTTGCAAGAATTATATTTTGATATTTGTTCTTTTCTAATAGTTAACAATACTTTCAAGTTTATCATTAAATAACCGTTTATCGGAGTTTCTCCTATTAAGTGTGTTTCACGTCCTATTTTAAAGAATGTGAACCCTTTTTGGTATATTATTTTCTGTGAAACGATGTTACTTTTCTACTGCTTCTATATAAAATGCTTTAATCTAAAAAAAAATGTTTTTGATACCTTGAATTTCATTCGACGACCTCCGTGGTCTAGTTGATAAAACTCCTGTCTTCCGATCCGAGGCTCGCGGGTTTTAAGCATTGTTTATTTAAAAAAAAGTACTAGTTTGGTTTGTACCCCACACCTTTCTGATTGATTGAAAGCGATTGTTACACGGCAGTAAACCCCGCTAGAATGTATAGTATACAACGAAAGTGTAATACAATACAATAAAATTAACTGATTACTGGAAAATGGTAGGATCGGCATCGGCAGTGGATTAAAAATTTATGTTGAATTATATTATATACTAGCTGTACCCGGCCACGCGTTGCTGTGGCTCAGTCTGGTTAAATGGAAAAGAAAGAAAAGAGAAAGCACACGTTTCTAATATGTTTAATTTCACAATGCTTGTGGGTATACAATATTTTTGATGTCTTTCAGCCACTCTAAGGCTGTCGCGTTCATCGCCGTGCTCGCAAATAATCGCGTCACTCCATGAGGTCAATTCACGATATGATTTGAATTCAAATGAAAGATCGATTGCACTGAAAAAGAAGAAAGAAAGTTATAACAAAAACATATAAAATTGCGAAACATTAAAAAAGGAACTGAATAATATTGTTAAGTTCGTAGACGTCTTTGTTCTTGGTGGCAAGAATAGCTCGTTCACTCAGCCAATTGTGATTCTTATAATTGATTTGAATATTGGGAAATACTTTTTCAACCAATTCTTCTTTTGACATCACTAAATTACAGAAGTTATGAGACAATGAAATTCGTCCTGAGGTCATATCAAAGGACTTATGTCTGAAACAAATAAAAAACTAATAATCCAATTAGTGTCCTCCTGCCCCCTTACGAAGGGACATACGGACACATAATCACTATCTTCAATATAACATCGTACACATCTGAAAACAGGGTCTTCTTCATTTAAATCACATGAAATGTGATACCCGACATTACACTAAAGGTACTGAACCCAATTTTCCCCTTCTTAATAGACATCATTACAAGAACCACAATTCTCCGTTTTGTTCTGAGATTTAGTATTGGTTCTTTTTTTCTTCTTCATTTTTTTCACATTTTGGAGTAGCTTCTTAGCATTTAGCTCAGAAATAAATTTGTTGGTGGTCAATATTCTGAACTCAGCCCCTTAACACCCTCTTCTTGAAGTTTTTGAAGCCGTTGACAGCAATACCAACAGTTGTCGCCTGATTCCATGCTTCTTGAAGTAGAGATCCAAATGTAGTTTTGGTTACTCCACTTGTTGGATAACGACGTAAATGTACACGGCAACTTTCATTGTATTGAATTTCAATTACCCAAAAAATGAAACATCAAGGGGCTGTAATTGTTGTGCAATATGTGGCGGCAAGCAAAGAAGGTGCATATTATTTTCGAAAGCTTTTTCGTCGGGATCAGAACAATGGGATCCCCGCCCATCCAATACCAATACCAATTTTGTCAATTTTGACACCTTTTACTGCCAGAGACATTGACTCTTCACTTCAGTTACATCGTTTAGATGTCCTTTCATGATTACGCACCATAATCTACAACAAGCGGGGAGTAATTAATACAAGGTAAGCTATGTCCGTTTGCCCCTTAAACACAGTGTCCGTTTGCCCCTACATAACATAGAATTTGTTTGTAAAAATATTCAACATATGGTAATAGTAGCATGATTTTGCCTTCCCTAATATACTGCACTGACATTAGCTAAACACGATAGAAATATAATCTCAAAAATAAAGTTTGCGGTTAAACAGAAATATTCATGTCATTATAACAAAATATGTTGTTGTGTATTGGACCTTACCAGTAGGTAGGTAGTAGTCACAAAGAATAATAAATATCTCAAAAGATTATTGAGATATTACCAGATTATTGTTTTTATGCGGAGCGCAACACTTCTGACCTTTAGAAAAATACTCACAATGGTGGCCAACATGTATAATAAGGTTTGGCTTGAGTAAAACGTTAAGGGGGTGTCCGTTTGCCCCAGGTTTACCCAACGTAATTTATAGCTTACAAAGTATTTTTGAGAAAATCATATGGAAGAGGCGAAGGAATTATGGGGTGAAAATTTTGCGGTTCTCTTCCTCTCTCCCCATCAGGGAAATGGCGTGATGTCTTGTATGTACATATACTCGTATATGTATAATAATCTGACAGTCCTTTAAAGCCGTTAATTTAACAAAAAAAAACAAAAATCGTGATATTTTCACAATATATTCGTATTAAAAAAATAAATGCACGACGAAATGTACGAATGTGCAGGAGGCTAAAGTTGTGTGCTTGGATAGACAAGTTTGGAGATCTGTTCTCTCTGCCTACCCCACAAGGAACACGGTGTAACGATATGAAATTAAAAAAAAATGTATGTAATAAAAAAACTAAAAGGTTAGGATTATTAAATAACTTTTTTTTATTAGTATTAGTAAATAACTTTTATTTATCAGTAAATAACTTTTTTTTATTAGAAAACATTTTTTTTATTTTCACAGCGTTATAAATCTTTGTACCGTTTTATTCTCACTAGCGGTAATTAAAAAAATCTTGATTGATTTTCGATTCTTAAACTTAGTTTCGTTTGGAATTAATACGAGTATATGATAGATGAAGCTTATTAGTACTCGCAGTTAAAAGTTAGCGTTTTGGTTTCTAATGAGTAGAACCAATCTGCATATTAATGAGTAGAACCAATCTGCATACTAATGAGTAGAACCAATCTGCATACCAGTTGAAACATACGAGTACATAATATTGTCATCATTGTATTGTCTCACTAAGAGGTTCAGGTTTTATTTAAATAAACCAATCTTGTTTTTCATGAAATTCTGTCAGTATTCAAATGCTAAAATATCTGGATCGATAGTGTTGGACCGGAACAGTTTTGGTTGGGTGAACTGGATAAGACCGATAGAAACGTACTAAAACGTGTGTTCGATCAATATTCAATTCGATTAATGACATCGTTTGCAAAAGGGGAATATCAAAAAAAGGGGAATACACCTGCCACTATTATGTCGATGTAGGTGATAGGAGAATATATCAGTTATTTTATGATGTCTTTCATATATAGGATATAAACATATTGTTGTTAGTTAGTTCGTTATCATTGAAGCATAAAACTGGTTTTGTAAGTCACCTTTCCTTGAAAATTTTAGTTTTTTGACTAGCGTAATTTTTAACTTGTTGCTAGATTTCTCCCGGTATCACATTGGCATTGATTTTAGTCCTACAAGATTATTTGTATCTTTGATAATGATACCAATCTCAAAAGAAATCCTAAGTGGAATCAAACAGTGTTATTATGGTTATCACATTCAATTATTTGTTTAGTTCGATTTTTTTCTTCTTTATGCATAGTGTCTGGTTTCCCCTAAGTCGCCGATAACTCTTCATAAAATATCTCTCTTTAGGAGTACGAAATAACTACTCAATTGTCTGAATACCTGTTCATTCACGAATGTTGCGTAACCAAGACAACCTTCTAAATTTTCTAATTTGTTTAGTCCAACACTGTTGTTTCAACTTTATATAACGGTATAATCCTGCCGGTTTCAAAGTGTTCCCCTCAACATCAGGGGAGTACAAACAAAACTTTTTTGTGCTCCCTGATGATGAGATGGAAAGCTTGAAAACGGTAGGGTTATACCGTTATATAAAGTTGAAACAACAGTGTTGGACTAAACAAATTATAATGTCTTTAAATCTCCACAGTGTTAATGCCTTATCTATAAGTAACATATTAGTTGTATATTTTATAATATGTTATAGATGAAACGTAATTCAACAAAATGTAACCAATTCGCAAGACACTTTTGATGAATCTTTAAAATTATATTTATCTAAATTGTTAGATTTTTGATTACATAGTATTGATTTACTCATTTTGCAGTCGATTTCTACCATCAACAATTTTTACAAAATAAAAATAAAATTTCGAGTGCGAGTAAATACAAAAATAAAAGATTTTACAATAAAGAAAAAAAAGTATAAACTCTTATGACATTTAAACAAATAATGCTATTGAAAAAAGGTATTGACTTGTCTGACAATCATATTTCATTATTTTGAAAGATTTTTCTTCATTTATTTAGATTACATTTTTATTATATTTCGCCAAATAACATCATGTGAAATATTATTTTGATGGAAAAAATATTACATTAATTTGGCTTCATTCGTGTTATATTACACAAGGCAGCTGTTAATTGAACGTTGTCTAAGGTGATGATATCTCTATGACTTTGATACAAATTATATTAAGGATTGCGTCCATTATGATATCATATTTTTGTTAATGATTTTTCTCAGAAACTATTATGATGAATTTGCAATCGACAAAAATTTTAGCCATAAATTGGAAACATTAAATATTGATTATCTCTATATGGAGTCAATCAGTTCGAACTCACCACCCCCCTCGCTGTTATTGGGGGCAAACTAAGTCCCCATCCAGCGTGATCAACAATAAATGAAAAAAAAACTTTATTTTTTCATCGAAGAAGTAACTGCCCAAAAGAACTTTAACTCAAGTAAAAAAATATCTAAATGTGAAAGAAAAATAGTAGCGACGACTGATTTAAGGTTCTACGTCACGAATAAATGCAAATGACTCGCTGCGCAGTAAATGTACTTATAAAGCCGCTTAAGTCCTAGAATTTAAACAACCTAACAAGTTGCCAGTACTTTCGTGGAAAACCTTAAATGTAGTAATATTATCCTTTGACACCAATATATCGATGTAGCCAATCATCCGTAGAAGAACCCGATTAAAGGCTGAATGAGGTGATAATCTAGTTATTAGATTTCTTCGAAAATTAGTAACACAAAATGATCCATCTAATAAACCTTCCAGCGCAATTGACTAATGGTAGCTGGACACATTCCAAATATTGCGTGCAATTTTCTAAATAATATACATTTTTATGACCCACACCATCCACGGTTAAAGTCAACCTTAAAATAAATACATTTATTATGCAATCAACCAATGCAATTTAAAACTGTAAAATTAAATTGTATGGAAAACGCTGGGGAACGCATGGATGTGGCATAGTGTGGTACGATATCATAAATTCATTTAAAGCTTTTGAATTCCGTTCCCGACTTTTTTTGCATTAAGGTTCTTGCTTTTTTTCGGGTTATTTGTAAGAATTTGTCGAATGGCAATAACCCAGATTGAATAATATGTAATAAAAGTGTAATATAGGACGAATATTTTGATAGCTTTAACTTTTCGTATAATAAATATAATAAATAATAAATTATCCTCTCTAAATAATAAATTCGAGTATTAAATACAAAAAATGGTGAGAATCGAGTTTTAAAAGAATGAAAAGTAAGAAAGTCATAGAAACCGAATGAGTTGCGTAAGGGAATCTTTGTATTGAGAAGGAAGAAAGCTATAAGTCTGGATAGTTATCTCTGCCTGTCCCGAAAGAGAAACGGCGTGTTGTCATATGTGAACTATGATAATCGACTTTATCACCATATAGGAAAAGTGAGATTTTAATACTTTTAGATTTTTGTTAAATAATTTTTTTAATAATTTAACAATAAAAGAGTGGCCACTTGAATAAAAAAAGTTGGCACAAAGTAATTGAATTACAAGAATTATATAACAGCATCTTCACAATAAACCACTATTTATATTTTTGCAATAATAATTAATGCAATAACTTTTCCTATAATTTGTAATAAGTCACATTTTAGCTATGGCCAAATGACACGCAGTGAATTCACGCAAATCGACAAAATAACTGGTTTTAATCATAGAATTTCATGTCTATCCTTAAATCCAAGATCGATTGTCAGGGATGGAAAAAAGTTCTGGTTCTGAAGTTTTGAGTGCCAAAATGTTTTACTTATGATTTTAATCCTGTTTGTTCAACAAATAGCATTTTGCCGGTCATATATAATATTATATATTTGTATGAAATCAGTTTTTTTGCCTTAGGTCAACAATATTTTTTTATTACACGTTTGATTTGGTTTTTTTTCTGTGAATAAGTATGAAAATAAGTCTATTTTTATCATGATAAGCGCTATACAATATGGACCTCTCTCAAATCTACCTTCGTCTCCGATTTCCGTCTCCTCGACTCAGGTAAACTTGTCTCCAATTTCCCTTTCCAAGTGCGAATATATACCATATAATATTATATATCGTCTTCTCATCTCATTGTTGATGCCAATTTTTCACTAATATTGAAGATACGTTTTTTAAGGGGAAACTTCAAATTAAACCAATGCATAAATTATTATATTTATTTTATAACAGAGTGAATCATAATTTCACCGGAAGATTTTCGCTCTGTTTTCTGTGAAAATGCATATCTTAATTTAAATAGTTTGTCCTCATTGCGAGAATTTGTTTTCTATAATTTTCCTATTATGTTTTTCTAACCATATACGGATGCGGGGATGTAATAATTTCAATGACCGCCGTCACCACCTTTTTATACGAATAGCCATTTTTTTTAATATGGTTAATCTGTCGATAGGAATGAGTTCAATACCCGAGGAAAGTGCTTTTGAGCCAAGTCTGCTCTCGCAATGGCGCTGTTTAAATTGTTCTTTTATTTTTCTTACTAAAACAATTTTCCACGAAAACTCAACTATTTTGTCCGATTTCAGTAATTTCCCTGTGAAAAACTTTTGAACTGAACCAGTATTATTATTAATAACATTATTCTGTATCTTAACAGTTTCTACAACATCATTATATTATTGGCTTATTTCAGACTTATTTATCAAGAAAGTTTGCATACAGTTCGGTCCATGCTATATTTAGATAAAAACTTGCGGAAAAGTTGTGCCACCCATTTATAATTTTATTTATTCCAAAACTATTAAAAATTCTCTCCGTCCGTGGAAAGTTTTAAGCTATTAATTGACAATGTTGGTTCTCTTCAAGCACTTTCACGGTGGAAGAACACCTGAAAATGCACTGTTTGTTGAGGCAAATATGTATATTGAACGTTAGTAAATTTTATAAAAGAGTATTTTTCATGTCAATATTTTTGAAACAGATACAATTATATGATACATAAATACAATTATTTTTGGCTAGGATTTTTTTTTCTCAGGACATGATTTTTTTTACTGTTTGAGAAAAAGTATAACGAAATTGTATTACCTTTTCGTTGTATACGGCATAACTTGGTATGCTTATTGTCATGCGGTAACGTTTACCAATCAATCAGACACATGTTACGAAGTCTAAAAAAGGATTGGAATATTAAAAAAAAAACTTAGTTTGAACGGGAATCGACTCTGCAACTCTCGAGCTGGAAGAAATGTGTTATACTAACTAGGCCACGGATGAAGTCATAAATTTCAAACATCTAAGTAAATTTTTGATGATTTTTCATTAATTTAATGCGCTTTATATTGTGAAATAAATAAAATTAACATCAGTGTTATTTATCTTTTTTTTCTTTTATTTAATAAAGTTTTATATAGCACAGCCATTTGCCAAAGGCTATACCTATATACAAATGTTCACCTTAAGAAATAATCTAATTTATATATTATAACTATGAACCAACTCAATTTGTACCTACATGTCATTTTATTTTTGAATAATCTTAATTTATAATTTCTTAGAAATATTTTACACCTTCATACTACTCATAACGATTCTTACAACTAATGATTAAGCAAGTACATATCCACTCATTCAGGCTACTTGTATTTCATCACATTCACTCAGACCTTGGTCCTCCCAGCTAATTCTGTAGGTGGACTAGTCCGGCAACAACTTCGGGAGCCTATGCGTATAATTTTTTATTGTATACTGTTTACTATTGTATAATATTCCGTACGTTTTTGAAACCATTTTTAAATTTCTCATCTAAATTTTCTTGAAAATAAAACAACACAGAAACGTTTTATTAAATAACGGTACTGCTTACTATAGTTCATAAAAAAAATTGTGCATTTTTGTTTGAAGGAAATTTTTTTTAGTCGCACTTGACAAACACAAACGAAATTTTAAAAAGATCATTTTTGTAACAAGATATAGTTGTTTAATAGTCATCTCGGGTGACGTTTGTTTTCTTTGTTGTTAACGATCAGATTTTAAATTAACAGACGAAAGCTTGAAAGGTTTAAACAAATGAACATTAATTTAATTGAAATCTTTATTGCACATTTTCAATTACTGTTTATTGAAAATGTTGTGAAGAATCTGTAGATAAATTCTAAGATAAAAGTTACAAGGATAACACAATATTTTCCACTGTTTAGGACTAGTTTTGAAAAAAAAGAGAGTATTTTTTTGTAACTCTCTGCTATATGGCCCATATTTGGTTCCTTTGACGTTAAATTAGGGGATTCTGGATAGAAAATATGTTGTATATGGTGGCAATGTTTCTCTTATGGTTGTTTTGTACACAACATAATTTCTCATCGTCTGTCGATTTATACTAATACGAGTATTGTTACTTTAAAAAACAAGTGTGTTCTGTGTGAAATGAAAATATTTTGCAAGATCCTTTGAATGTTAGGAACATTATTTTCTTTCTCGAATAAACATTTTTTTGGTTTAAATAATGGAACACCTATGTTTTTTAAAGGTTATACTCAATGGAATGATATAACAAGACATCTTTGCATATTTAATTGGCATCATTGGAGGGACCTTTGATAAAAAATGTGTTTCAAAGTTGCTGGGGATGGGGGTTTCGGGAATAAGCTACTCATTAGGATAGGCGTTGCCAGCGGGCATTTAATAATTCACAGGTCATATTTGACTTCTTAACGTTTAGTCTGAAGATAACGCATCAGCTGTTTGGCACTTGCATGTTTGCCTATTTTGCTTTACAGCTTAGAATCTTGGTTCATTTCCAAGAACTAAGAATTTTGAGATCAGTCACGTTTAAGGATGTTAGATAATATGATCACGTGATAAACGAGACCTTTGGAAGTAATGGCAGCCCATGGTGATAACGCTAAAGTGCTGTATATAATCGAGTTATGTACTGAGTCAAGTAGCAAGTCAATATCTGCTGCTCGTAAGGTACTCGACGAATCGAAAGCTCATCTAAGACCGAATACCGGTATTATGATAGGCAGATTCGCATTCTCGGCCTAGCATGGAAAGATGTGGGGTGCCAGGTTGTGCCAGTGTGCTGACGATGTTTTTTACGACAATTATAAATTAACAAAAAAAGTTGCTTAAACAATGATGAAATTACGATCAAATTGTTGGGTTCTAAGTTTCCCGAAAATCAGGTGGTAAAAATACTCGAGGTATTTGAGGAGAGAATTGCAACCCAGGTTTCAAATCGGCCACCATCTAGAATGTAGTCCAGCTCCGTAATTGCGTGGTTGTGTAACTCATTATGATAGTTCTTTTTAACTTTACATAATAACATAAAAAACTGAGAAGTACATTTTTTAACCTAAATAAAATATTTGAAATTAAGTTCACATAATAATGATGAGAATATCGTAGTACTTTTCCACTTTGTAGGATTAAACCATATGGTTAGAAATGTGTTGTTTCAGCTACTTATCCACAAGAGATCCAAACTCTCGGGAATAAGAAATAACTCACACGCGTTGTCAGGGTATAAAGTGGAGGGAAACTTCACTATTCTAATACCAGTGGAAGCAGAATCTCTCTCGTAACACCATTCTTCTGGCGGTCATAAACTTCCAGTTTTGTCCAGCGTCTGTTGCAACGGGTTTCCAGCTTTTTATGATCCTCGCAACGCTTTTTGGCACGACAGAATATTTCAGAAAGTCGTATACCACACGACAGTCCCGCTCTGTTTCATAATTTGAATCATCACGAATTAAATCTGCCACGTTCAGCACTTATCCCTTAAAAACTCCGAGATTTTGGGAATAATTTGTATTTCTGAAACGTTTGGAACTAAGATAACATTACTAAGATAAGAACTAAGATATATAAGAAATATACAAAATTATGTTAATTGTCCTTGTCTAGACTATGTAGTATAATACATCCTTATTGAGGATTCCAAGGATAGAACAATTACTTTAATATGGGACATTTGTAAGACACTCTTGTTTTGAACGTGAACGTTTTGTGTTCGGCTGTGGAATTTACTTAGCTCTTGCTAAATTAAAACGAGAAAACTTCGTTATCTCGAATTTTTTTTATTTGAGAATCCATTAAGGTATTTGTAAAAAAAGGTTTTTGCATCAAAGTTTTCTTTTTTAAAATATCTACGAATTTAATATAACGGCAAGAAAACAATACAAAAAATGTAAATCATAATGAATCTTCTTGCCTGGGGAAAATTTAGTTTTCCAATTCTTTGTGGTTCAATCGTTAAGTGGAATTTATGGTTTTCTATTAGCATAAGATCTAAATTTAGGATACGAACACTAATTATCGTAGTTAAATTTAATAATCGTATATATCGATAATGGTGGTCTAGTTTTTATTTGTTCATTTAATATTTAACTGTACAAAATGATACGTTGAAGAGATTATTACTATTTATCAATTCCTTACAAACAACAAACTTGAGTTTAATGATTATAGGTTTTATTATATCCATGATTGAGTAAAATTATTATTGTTTTGATATTTTCAAAGCAATCAATGACTGGATAGAAATCTTAAATCTAGGAAGGAAAATTCTGTACGTTGTTTTTTATATTTTTCTTTGATTTCCGCTAAATTTGGACTACATTTGGTTAGCCATAGCTAAGCACGTGTGTTTATGTTAGATTTAATTCAGATCTTGTTTCTACTTTGATTGTTGCAGACACTGGTGGTTTGTTGCTGTTTAAGTTTCATTTTGTTCATGAACAGTTCATTTGGACTACATTTGGTTAGCCATAGCTAAGCACGTGTGTTTATGTTAGACTTAATTCAGATCTTGTTTCTACTTTGATTACTGCAGACACTGGTGGTTTGTTGCTGTTTAAGTTTCATTTTGTGCATGAACAGTTAATTTGTACTACATTTGGTTAGCCATCTAAGTACGTGTGTTTATGTTAGATTTAATTCAGATCTTGTTTCTACTTTGATTACTGCAGACACTGGTAGTTTGTTGCTGTTTTAGTTTCATTTTATTCATGAACAGAACTTCATGTACTCTTTTTATTCTGGTTTACTTGATTTACAAATTTCTAGGCTCCAGTCTATTTTCAATGCAGTTGCAAGGCTGATACATGGTAGTCGTAAATATTGTCATATACATCCGATTTAAAAAAAGTCTACACTGATGTACGCTTAATTGTCACGAATATAATAATTTCAAAAGTAACTTTTTATTTAAGTCACTTATGGAATGTCTAAATTACAACTTAAGAATCCTGTGTCTCTAGAGATGTTCCTTTGGAGAGAAGTAGAAATTAAAGGTCGATTTCTTCTTCGTCCAATAAACTGGTTGTTTCAAATCAATCCAATAGAGCGGGATATTATGACATTATGACAGAGCTTTTGCCTTTGCTGGTCCTGTTGATTGGTTCCCATATGTATCCAATTTTCGAAAAATGTGTTTTCTTTGTTAGAAATTGTTTCATGACAATAAATATGCCAGGTTATATTGTATACAATTAAAGTGTAATAAATACATGACACATACAAATAATACTTGAAAAATTCTAATCGAAAAAATCTACTCGCATAGTAATCATATTATAGCTACTTGTTATTTAATTAATCATTTTAAATGTTTCTTCGCAACTTTCTTAAAAAAATAGTATTCATGTATGCCCATTAAAATATGATGTCTTATACAGATGCTGCTGAAGCAACTTTCCCTTGTTTTTAAATAACTTGGTTTTTCGTATTTTTTAAAAAACGTGCGAAAATTGTAAGAATTTACCTTAAAAAATTAATCAATTAGTCGAATTCTTAGAGAATACCGGTGTATTTTAAATGTAGCCACAGGTTCTACCGCGCTTAGAGTTTGAAATTTGTTTGAAAAAATTGGGCAACGGGAATTTGTAGCAGATGCAAGACGTACTCGTGCAGGAAGAGCACGGATAAATCGATCAAACTTTAATATACGCGTGTAGCGGCGGTGCTGAAGGACACCTAGAGACATCAACTGGAAGACGTGCTACATAATTACAGCTTTATCAACGCACGATATAGCGAATTATATTGATTTCTATTTCTATCTTTATGATATACAGTTGGTGCAACAGCATCGCCTCGAAGACAAACCGTTACGTCTGGAATAATCCCCCATCCAGTTCAACACCGCAAAAAATGACGCTTTCCACAAAAAAAATAGTTACGAGACACATTTCTATTGAAATGGTTTCTTCAATAAGCAAAATTCTCGATTCTCGGGCGTTGAAAATCCAAGACTATTTCATCAAAGGTTTCTACATCCAATTTCTCAAGCAATCCAATTTTCAAAGGTCTCTACATCCAATTAGCTCAAAATAGCCGTGAATAAATAGACGCGATAAGCTCAAAAACATAAGATAATGTCCTGAAATACACGTATGCCCTAAACAGAGCACATTTTTGTGAGCAAAGGAGAGGTATTCATTTAACCGGTTTGATTTTTCACACCTAATGTTAGAAAAGTTAATGAATTAAAAAAATGTTACTGTTAAAATATTTTGTTTATTTAATTTGTTCTGAAGTCATTAGGAAAACAAATATTAATATTACTATTACGCCAACCCGTATAGTCTTGCAAAGTCTGTCTGAGTTGGCAGTAACATCATCGTATTAAAATATCAATTGCGCTGAAGAAACAACTAAAGAGAGAGAGACCCTTAAATATATTTTCACGAGGTACTCGTACCCATTATACGAGTAAAAGAGTGCACAAGGAAAAAACCCTGGAATATCGTAATACGAACTTATCATGTTTAAGATTTTTAATGATTAAGAAATAAGGCATTTAAGATTGTATTGTATTACACATTCGTTGTATATAGTACAACCTGGCGGGTATGCATAAACCTGGCAACCACGTGGCAATCTCACCCAAGTAAACATAAACTGGTTAAATTAGCCTTAAGTGGAAACCAGACAGGAACACATTTTTTTTAATCTACGTGCTAACGGTAATCGATCTCAACTCCCGAGCTGGAAGACATACGCCTCGCTTACCAGGCTACGGAGGTTTAAGATTCTTTAAAAATAAATATTCGAGCACACAACTTAAGGAATTTATAAATGGTGTGTGTTTCAGTGCCAGTGGTCTAATGATTATCTTACAAATTTCCCGCCCTAGATTCAATTCCCAGCTGATTCCTTTTTCTTACTGGTATCAAACCTTATTATCTTTAAATTTATACTTTTATGAGCTTATTGGCATTTAACATTAATTATTACAACTCATGAAACTGGAATTGATATAATCTGCCGATCATCCTACTAACATGTCTTCGTTACCCGAATCTCTGGTTTGATCTATTGAGATTATATTCTTAGTAAAATACAACAACTTTCACTCTATTAGTGTCATTCATCCACATATACTGATAATGTTTCTTGATCAAGAAAGATTGCCTTCATACTGAATCAATCAATGTCTTTTATACATTTTATAACATGTAATTAATTAAAAAAAAAGTCATTCGAGGAATTGATAAAAACATTTTATCAATCTCAGCGATACCCAACGCGCACAATATCGCCCCCCTTTGTAGGCGATTAAAATTTTTAGAGAGCGTTGAAATTTACAAAATTATTAGGGAAGAGAAGGCTGATACGGTTTTCAATGGGATCATGGTGGTATTTAAAAATATTCCAGTACTAAGAAAATCGTCGCTTGAGCGTATAGTTCAATTGAAAACTTCACTTAGGTATCTCAGAACTGCAAGAAATTTCCGATATAAAACATGGAATCTATGATTTTTACTTTCATCTACTTTATATTTGTTTATGTACTACTAGAAATCAAATTAATGGTTCGCTAACATTGCATATAAAACAAAATTCATTTTTATTGAACACTTTTTTATCTTCTCCGAGTTGAATGAAATAAAAATATTTAATGTTTTGAATGAGAGATCAGCGGGCTTTAACTTAACTTAAGGTGCTCCAAGATGAGACAAAACAGGTTGAGAAACCCTAATCTTACTCTATTTCACTTAGTAAACTTTGACGTGTTTCATTAGAAATAACAATTTTTGATGGAAAGAGCAATGTACGCGAAGATAGAAATTTATGTTTCTTTCCATAGTTTGTGATTTCTTTTATACTTATGGTGCCAAATTTCATAATTTAGTGGGCCTACCCGTAAATGTTAAAATAACGAGTTAAATCAGGGCGCACCCTAACATTCTCAATCGGCTTTCTTTTCTTATATTTTAAAATTCTTATCTTATCAAAGTGTTAGAGTCCCACCATATTTTATTTTTCCAAGGAAACGTGAATATAAAAGACAAAATGAAGGTTTAGTGAAAGAGTCTTAGGCGGTAAGAAGGTCACATTATAATACGGCTTAAATGGGCCGATTCCATCTTAAGAATTTAAGCGTGTGGATATGGATATGGGTGTACTTAAGTGAACCTTAGAGGTATTCACGGTGATAAAGGTTGACTTGAAAGCAAAGGGAGCGGGAGAAAAAAATCTTCATATTTTAGATATTATCAATGAAATCACGTGTTTTTTTGTTGGAAAAATGTTATTTTTTTCTTCAGAGCTTCGAAAGTTGTATACACAAAAAACAGAACAAGAAAAATGAATCTTGTTAAATATTCATATATTTATTTTGGAATGAAGGGATTCTCGATGAAATCGAACTTATAGTAAGGCTGATTCATTAAGTAAGATAAAAATAGCACTCTGAGATAGCTTGGGTATGTAAAATGAATGAATGAAGAAATATTAACAAAATAAATATACTGTGGAAATGTGACTGGAGGGCGTGATTTTCAGCATTTTTCGGAACATGGATTAGCGTTTCGCTCAAACAGAGATTGCTTATTGGCCTTTCCAGTTTACTTCTTCTCTTTTTCACCTTAACTGCCCATGCAGTGAGACTCTGGAATCAGTTACAAACCAATGTAAGTCTCACTCCGTCCTTGGCATGCTTTAAGAAGCGACTAAAAAACTCTTAACTTCTAGTCAGTAATATGACGTGTTTCATTCCTGATTTTTTTTCCTTCCCTCTCCACCATCTCTTCCTTTTCTTTTTAATTATGATCAAAAGAAAAGGAAGGGATGGTGAAGAGGGTCTCACTTTATATGAAAAGGAATGTTCCGGTGATTGTCCGTCGATGTAGGATTTGTGGACATATGCTCACGTGTGTGTTTATGAATTTCGTGGGTATGGATAGTCATTTGAATGATTTGTGCGATCATGTAACTTGCTTCATACACTTTTGTCTAGTTTGTTGGAAGAGATTGCCGCCTTCGTACCAGTTATAAACGACACAAATAACAAAACTGTTCCATATCAAATTGTTGGTAAGTGAGGTTGATATTCCAATTCGAGCGACCCATAAGGGTTCCATTCCTACTGGAACTCATTTTTTTAAATGACACGTGGCAAAACGCTCGATAGATTGTGATGTACGTGTATACAAGAAAATATAATAAAAAGTAGTTATTCGAATAGATAAATTTAGCGAATCTATAATTGAGATTTACTGATTTGTGTTATTAATAGCCAATCGCGGGTTCACGTGAAAGAAAAATAATAAAATAAAAGGAGGCATTCGTCAAAATAACGATAGTAGTTGGAGAGGTTTTAGAAGGAAGACGAAGTTTGTAGGTTTCTGATATAAATTTAAGAATTTTATCAGCCAGATAATTCATTACTCGAACAGAGTAATAAATTTCAAAATACTTTGCTCTGACGATGCTACTACGTACAATTATTACCTGGTCTCAAAAGTTTTTCTTATATTTTAGCAAAATTTTAAACATACTCGTATGATTCCTTTCTAGGTCTCCTCAATCAAACACAAATAATCATTTGTACTTTAAAAAGAGATTTCAAGTGACATTTACTATAACAATGTTTTGAAAATCTGAAAATAATATTTTAAGTATGTCTAAACTAATTATAACAATTGTATAACACTTTTAGTACTACAATTGTGCAAACTGGCGGTCATATTGCCATGTGGTTATCTCTTCTAACCACCCATAAATATATTAAAGAAGCCTTAAGTGGAAACCAGATTGGAATCGTTTTAAATACATTCTGGGTTCCAACGAGAATCGAACCCGACACCTCCGGGCTGGGAAACAAGCGTCTTACCAACTAGAGCATGGAGGTTACTATGTTGAATTTAAAATATAATCAATGTCAAAGATTAAAGTAAGTTGAGTACTTCCATTAATGTATTTAGTTTAACCCCAAAAAATGGCCACTTTATGATATGTACGTACGAGTATATGTAACATATACCTATATTTTAAGAATTCATTATATTCTACGTTGAAAACAAATTTGGCTTTATTAATCCTATTTATATAGCCCAGTTATTTTAAAACTGAAACGAAACTGTTTTTTTAAATATTACTTATTTATATTTGATCAAAACAAAAAAAATTCACATGTAATTTTGTTAAGTGTATTATTTTGTGTTTATACACTTGATACCTTTGACATTTAATGTAAGACTGACACAAGTAAAAATGACTTAGTTGAGAGATAGTTTTAAAATTAAATAGCATGAAAAAATCTAAAATAAAAAAACCTTTTTCCGAAGAATGGCAATGCATTTGCAATTAATAATAAAGAAAATATTTGAAATTATGATTTTTGTATCAATCTTTGATTTCAACAACTTTGGTTAAATGTCTGAATTTAAACGTGTGATGGTTTTAATTGCTGTAGAATAATGTATGACTAGTTAAACAATATGCCAAAGTTATTTGAAAAATTTGGTGTCGTTGTCGTACGATAACCAAATATGCTAAATTGCTTGAAATTGAGTGCCGTAGTTCAGCACTATGAAGAAAAGAGTATAGATCTACAATAAAAAAAGATAGAGAAAGTTCTTGCCCCGAACCTGTTGCATCAATTTGTCGATTTTAACCATATTTTTTAATTGCGGAAGGATTGTTTTTTTTTCTTTTGATTGTTTACATTTTTTCTCAAAAATGGAATTGCATCGTACTGCAACGCGAATCTTTTAAAAAATGTGAAACAAAATATCATTACATAAAATAAGTTTTATTTTACGCATTATTTTGTGAAAATAAGGGTCGGTGAGAGAAAACATAAAACAATGAAAAAATAAGTTTGCAAGTGACACAATATCACATTCAATCTTGCGTCACCACACGAAGCGTATTCAGAGACTTTCTGATTGTTCTCAGCTGCCTTTTCTTTGTTCATACAGCTTACAACTATCTCCAATAATGATATTTCAGATTGCGTTCACACAGCTTACAACTATCTCCAATAATTATATTTCAGATTGCGTATTAGTACTATCCTCAGTCAAAAATTCACGTCGACATTTTTCAAACACTCTCAATACTTTTGTATATATCATTGAAATATTTATTTCACCTGTTTCTCCTTCATTTTGATATCTTAAATATCCTAAAACGATAAATAAATTAAAGAAAACTTAAGTATGAAAATTTCCGGTGACATCTCTGGAAACTAATGGATGCTCGTTTAGTTTTTTTACTTATGCACTTAAAATTATTTGCAAATATTTTTCTCTTAATTGACTTTTTATTATTGGTAATCGATATTATAGAAAATAAGCATTTTTTTTGCTATTTCAATACTGAAACATAATTATGAATATAAATTTATAGCCTTTTTCACTTAATATTATTTTCTGCGTTTATTTATTACAGTGTATGTATACTCGTATATTTTTCATCAAAAAATATAAAATGATTCACGCAATAAGGCTATTTACTTAAAATAGGTACATTTGTGTAAGAAAATATATTTTGTAACAAAACCACAAAATCATTTTTTTAACAACTCAATTCATCCTTTAATCTAAAAGTTATTCCTTGTTATATTATAGGCCATCCATCATAAAAAATCCAGATGTCCTAACTGTTCGCCAAAAGAACCTTTTGTTGAGTAATTTTTAAAATAAACTACCAGCCTTACACTTCTTGAATACATACGTCTAAATAATTTTCAGAGGAGGCTACAATCGAACAAATCCTTGGAGCAAGAAGTAGCAGCGGCTGCTGCAAGCATCCTTCAGCAACATCACACAGGTGAATTCCTTTTCAGTGATTTATTCTAAAATATTTTTTAACTATTGATAATTTGTGTCATGGGTTATTGAATGCAGGTAACAAATTGCGCGGTTTCATATTATGCGAATAATATGCTGCAAACATTTACTGTATATATTACAATAAATGTAAATATTTGCTGTATGTACGAGTATTACAATAAATGTAAGTATTGAAGAAAAATATTTAATTGCTTTAACGAATATTTGAGTTGTTAATTTGGTACATTAACGAATATGGATTCTCAATATAAAGAAGCGATAATTTGTATCTATAGTATTATTGGTATGAAAGATGATCCAGTCAGTGTATACAGCAAATTTATAGGTTTTGCGTTTTATTTTTCTACGAAGATTTTTTCCTTTTATTTTTTCCTTGGATTTGTGTTCTCCAATTAGTCGTATGGCTTAATAATTAACATCAAAAGATGCTCTTTGAAGAATTATTTTATCCTCTTCTGTTTTATGATTCAGACGTTTTTAGGAAGTTTAAAATACGAGTACGTTCCTACTTAAGAAAAAATAGGATTTCTGTAGATCCATTTAGTCCAAACCAGTATGAATTAATTTTTTTTGACTAAAAATTGTGTTATTTATCTCGATGCTATTTATAACTAGCTTTCGTATTGTAGGAATTAAACGTCTTCTCCTTTTTAAGCAAAACAATGAAAAATACACTACAAAGGAATTATCCACTAACCAATTAATTTATAAATTGCCTCTGAAATAAACATAGATGTAAAAATATTGAAGTTTATTTTGAAAGTTGACGAATTCTATTATAAAGTTATTAAAAAAATGTCTTTACTAATTTGAAAAACGATTCCCACTGGAACCCAAAAAAATAATTGGGTACCAGTCTGGTTTAAGAGTTTGTCTGGTAACGAAATTCGCACGCGTTAGTTATGCGTAAATACGAGTATGTTTGCCTTTTCACGTTTAGTAATATTTACATCACGATGACGAAATGTGAGTAACATGCTTACTCCAGTGGTTTTTAACTTGATGGCTTGATTACTTAGGTCAAAGACAACGTTGTTTTCAGGACACGCTATTCAGTATGTTCGCATCGCCAATTTGTTTCTTAAATCCATAGTGATATTGCGCCAAAAAAAGTTAGAAGATACAATTAGTAAGTTGTGTTTTTTGTAACACATTTTTTGCTACATCGCATTTTTTATTTCTAAATTTACTATCCGTCCAAAACGTCATAAATTTTGAAAAATATGTTTATTTCCCAGAGCGAAAAAAATGTACATTTTTAAGCTGTTTTGAAGAGAATCTGCAAACGTAAAGCCGCAGCCACATTAAAGGAGCAATATAGTGGAATAGAACTCTAAACGTAAAGCCGCAGCCACATTAAAGGAGCAATATAGTGGAATAGAACTCTAAACGTAAAGCCGCAGCCACATTAAAGGAGCAATATAGTGGAATAGAACTCTAAACGTAAAGCCGCAGCCACATTAAAGGAGCAATATAGTGGAATAGAACTCTAAACGTAAAGCCGCAGCCACATTAAAGGAGCAATATAGTGGAATAGAACTCTAAACGTCAGCTTTTTTAGGAAATGCGATAACGACTTGGCCATTGGCATTTTGGAATGGTATAAAAGATTTAATGTTCATTGAGAACGGTGAATAATTAAATCCGTTACACATACATATAAGGACAAAAAAACTCAATTTGATAATTTTTTTAGCTTCTGTGCTCCACACATATGTTACATAATATATGTAGATTCTCAAAAACATATTTTGAGAAGGGAAATATTTTAGCGTTGAGTAATGGGATAGAGAATAGAATCAGTTTCTTTCTTATTACTTGCTGGATAAGGGTGAATAATTTATTTATTTATAAGTAAACGGTAAAATGTACCTCTTGACAAAAATAAAAGAGCCAGTAGTAGTTGTTCAACACAATAAGTAAAAATAATTTTACACAATTACAACAAAAACAAAACCGGTCCCAAACGAGATCCCTGGGGTACACCACTTGCTGGATTAATTTTCCTCGATAGTATACCATTTGTATTTACAGCAAGACTTCTAGAAAGATACGACTTAAACCATCCAAAAAAACTGCCCTCAATTCCATAATTAGGCAATTTTGAAATTAAAATCTGATGATCGATCGTATCGAAGGCTGTCTATATATGCAGAATCAATTTGAAGGCCAGTATTCAGGGTCTCTGCCGCGTAATTTGTATAAAGTAACAAATTTGTAGCGGTTAACCTTCCAGGGAAGAAGCTATGCTGATTAGGCATTATTAAAAGCCGTAATTTACTAAAAAAATCCAACACTAGACTCTCGAAGACATTTGTTATAGTCAAGAGCAAACATAACAGAGCAAACATCTATAGAACGCAGCTTGTCAACGACTTGAACCATGCTCAACTTAACTTGAGTCAATTCAGTCATCTAGTTAATCTTCAAACCTGACGAGTCGCAGTCTGTCCCATCATTGACGTATACACTAAAAAAAATCAGCAAAAATATTAGATATTCCCTCAGAACCACAAGACCTTTCCCCAAAGGGCATTTTAGCAGTATAACCCGATCCGTTTGCTATCAAAGAACTGCAAAATTTCCAAAAAAAGTAATGTTTTGCGGAATGGCCGTCTCCAACCAGTAAATATGCTCATTATAGCATCCAACAGAAATCAATTTGCATGGGGCTCTCAATTCTTTAAAAAGGGCATAACTACTGTAGGTTCCCGATTGTTTATACTCCTTACGGGCAACTTTCTTAGTACTTCTCGTAATTATTTTTTTTTCAAATCACTCGAGAATCAGATTGGATAGCCATCATATCGACTTCGAATCCTAGGAGTAAATATGTCTATAAGTTCATTAATTTTCTCATTAGAAGTATCGACACTCTGATTCATTTCGTCAATGTCAATAAAAGACCAATCAACATTAGACAAGTGTTCATTCATAATGTCGTAACGTGCCCTATGAAAGTCCAATTCGTTCATTGAGTTAGAAGAAAGAAAAAATAAAGAATAATATAGGCGTTTCCATTACCTTTCTTTCTCATTCTTCTTATTAAATATCGGGTCACTTTTTTTGGAATAGTGATCCCAAAATAAGAGTAATTAATTTCTTAATATATGTACAAATAATAAAAATATATGTACAAATAACAAATATTAGAAATAGCTGGTTTGTTCATTTCTAGCCCTCCTAATTTAAAAAAAGTATTTTTTGAAAAATTATAATAAATGCGATTTGAGGCATAAAATTGTATGGTAACTACTAGTAAAACTTTTTAACAATCAGTAATTTAAACTGATAACTCAGTTTTCCTCAAAACTAATATGATATGTTTTGCCCTTGCATAACGATATAAAATTCTTGCTTTCGCCTAAACAAATTATTATACAAGTAACATATAGCATTTAAGTTCTAGTTAAATTAAAAACCTATATGTTAATATGGCATATTTTGTTTTCAGAATTTCTCAACCCGGTATCCGCGGAGCAAGTTGCAGCTGAATGCGGTCTTCTAGTTGAAGACTTTGATTTGAAATCTCCTGAACCCAGTGCTAACTTATCATTTTCTTACCAAAATTTTTAAAAACATAAAAAATTATTGTATTGGAATAAATTTAGATTCATAACAACAAGAACGAAAAGGAATAAATAAGTACGACAAGGATTTATTGGCTTATTTATACAAGTAACAAATACATTTTCATTATATTAACATAGAAACTTCTTCCATCAGTTCAGAGGTTCAATAATGTAAAGTTTTCGATTTGTATTTCGATAAATACTCATAATTATTATAGGACGGATATAAAAAGGTAAACTATTGTTTTAATTCAAAAGTTCCAACAAGTGTGTATGTATTTTGACCATTTATGTTTGTGAATGCATAAATATGTTAATTTTACTATCTTGTTGAATATTTTGTCTATAAATTCAGAGTCTTATACATATTGCAAAGATAAAAAATAATAATACTTGGAGGACTCAAATAACATAAATATTTGGAAGATGCATCTTACAAAGAAAATACACAAATAATATTTGAAAGGCACCTGTGCTACCGGCTACGATAGGGAGAGTCGCAGTCTGCCTAACCTGGGAGGACGTGGAGTATCGAGTTTTAGACTAACTTGGATAGGAGCTTGGATTTTGTGGTATTTATTACTCGTACTTTGTTCCTAATGGAATGTAAAGGACGATAATGATGATGTAAGATAGTGCCGAGGTCTAAAAATACGCGTAAACACGTTTGCTAAGCGTTCAGGCGTTCCAAGTTAGTTTCACTTCTCGAGCAAAAACTAAGTAAAAAATTCCCTCGACTCGAATTTTGATCTTCTTATGCAAGCTATTCGTCAAATAAACTAACGATTATCTCTTATATTTAACATAATTGATTTATGGATTACGCGATAAAAAAACATCAAATGTTTGTGGAATTTTAAAAATAAAACTGATCATACTCGTAATTATAATTGTGAAGTTCTGCAATGAAAGTTTATTTTTCATTTTTACTAATTTCAAAAACTGGTTTTAAAGAATGCTTTGTTTTTAATTGAGAACCCCCCTTTTCCTGAGAAGGGTTAAAATTCAGAATAAATTTCCATGTTGCCGCTTACTGCTTGAATAATACATTTACATATTTTGAGAAAAAATCAGAATATTAAATCAACTAAAGACACTAAATAACATTTGTTTCCAGTTGTAACTGTAAAAATGGGCACGAAAACATTTATTTCCGTGAATAACTTTGTATTTATTCTATGTTTATTTGGCATTTTTTTTAGTTAAAAGTAAAATTGAGAATATAAACGTAGTATATGAAAAAAATGTAGACGATCAACGAACATGAAAATAAGATTTTGGGAGGTATATGTTTGATAACTACTCTAAAAAAAGCTATTTATACCTGCAAAAATTAATGGGAAAATATAGAAAAACTTAATTAAGGAAATTATCGTTATTAAACCTTTTTTAGTGGCAAACTATTAAATAAATTTTAAGTTGCTTTTTCTCAATTTGAAAGAACTCATATTCCACGATCACTAAAAAAGTTTTTGGTTTGAAGATAATTAACTTTTTTAATGCTTTTTTTGTGAAATGGTTTTTAGTAAATATATTGCGTGAAAATTTTTCTTCAATTTAAATTAATTGAATTTAAAATAAAAATGTAAGTACTTTTTAGAATAAATTTTTTATTTTATAATAAATTTAGTTTATAAAAGCCAGTTTTTTTCTATAAAATAGAGGTTAAATATTTTACAGTACCCGTGTTGATTTTAAATTAATGTTTTTTTTTTAATTTATCTTTCCAATAAAATTAAGTTTGTTATTTTAAAAACCCTTTTTTTCTCTATTCCATATTTAAAACAATTCTTGAGAAATTTTTATATAAAATTAATTATTTTCTTTGTTTTTCTTCACATGTTTAATGAATCACAGAGTAATCAATTGGTTTTAAAGGGATTGGTTTTCTTCGTCAGGTCAAGTCTAAATTTTGAATACAACTTGACAAATCTGTAAATATAACTTGACAAAGTAAAACCTTTTGAAGAGAGATGAAATCTTTTTAACTAAAATAATACTGAACAATTTAAATATACACAAGATACAATATTCATCCGATACGATTACATTTTACTGTTTAATTAAACAATAAAATGGTTTAAAGTTATTTTGGGGCCGGTATCGAAAAACTGTTAAATTTAATTTGGCAACTAACATCCAATTTTTGGGTTGTTTCTTTATAAAGGGAGCAGAGTAGACTTTATAAAAGTAAGGATTTGTTCAGTGTTTTTAACAATTTTGATTTATTGTATTGTATTACTGTTTAGTAGTATACAGTACGACTTGGTGGGTTTATGTGACTATCTCTTCCAATCAGAAAGGTGTTAAACAAGTGTTAAGTGAAAACAAAATTAAAACCCTTTTTTTAAACTAAATATCAACGAGTATCAATCTAGCAATCCTTCGGTCTAAAGGCAACAGTCTTATCAGCTGGACTACAGAGGACTTCATTTATAATAATTGATTTATTTTTTTCATATATATTTTATTCGCAAACAATTTCAAATGAAATTGTAGGTTTTTATTAGAAAAAATTTAATACGAAAATTTTAAATTCCTATCCGATAGTACGAAAATATCCAATGTCTAGCGATACCATACTTTTTTATTTTCACAAAGAAATTTTATTCGCGAGATCAACGAATGATATGCGGAAATCTTGTAAAAACCAAACATTTTTCACTTGAAAGAAATATTAAATAATTCCAATATATCTGACTGAAAGGTAAACTTAAGAAAAATGAGAAATGAAATATAAAATTCGCAACGAAGAAACAAAAGTGCTTAAGTATTAAAATAAAAAAGGAATTGAAAGAAGGTGAATTAAAGTTGATATATCTATGAGTAAATGTGAATAAAACATGTTGATATTTTAGTTTTTTTTAAATCAATACAAGCTTCGAAACATTGCCACTGTTTGAGTAGAAATATTAAAGAAAAACTTTTGTCTTGGTTTGTGCTGTCATTCGATTCCTTTCATAATTTATATTGTTGCAAGCCATATCTTAAGTTCCATCTTTGAATCTTTATAAATTTTGTTGGGTTATCAACATCACTTAAATTTTGAAAGAGTTTTAATTCTACCGAAACCGGTAACACGTTTGGGGTTTCTTCTGAGTGTCGCTAATGTCCACGATATTTCAGAATGCGATTGTTTAGTATACAAAGTATCTAGTCGAAAGTTTCATATGATTAATGCTAATTAATATGAATCTGGCAAATTGCATACAAAGAGATAAATAATAAGTTAAAAATAACCACATTAGTCATTTAATATATTTTTTAATAAATATTTAAAAATATTTACTTTTTCTTTCAGCCCCTTTTCCCTTGTATCAAATTTGCCATATTTTAGTTAAATGTAGCAAATTGCTTTACCATCTCCTGCCATTTGAAATACACCAGATTCCTTGACCCTGCGAAAATTCTCAACAAAATAAAATAAAATTTATAAAAACGTTTAATAAAATAAATAAAACAATTATTTTGTATTCACCATTGTTTTGATTTGAGTTCACTACCGGTTTCAGAAACCTTTTTCATCCTCGTCAGGTGAATTTGAACTACACTTGACGAGAAAGACGGAAATCTATGAAACCGATAGTGGACTCAAATAAAACAGTGGTGAATACAAAATAAAAAACGTGTTTTATTAATTTTATCATTTTTTTAAAAAGAAACCACAAAGGGAAACAAATGTCATTTCTAAGATTCAAGGAAAAAATAAAATTTATCTCAAATATGTTTTGAGGCTTTCGCAGTTCTTCGTACAAGGTTTGTCGGAGTGTTGCACCTCGTAAAGTGAGAAACGATCTATCCGGAGATGTTGAGCCGTGGATAAAGAAGCATATCAGAAAAAGGAAAAAAACGCTTGGTGTAGCCATACTTCCATATATGGGAAGCGTTGCGGACAGAATTGCCAAAATCTTGAGAAATCATACAATAAAACAATTATCGGTACTAAGTCAAAGTTGAGAAACTAATGAAATCTCTCAAAGACCACGACGCTTTAGAGTATAGAGATTCGATTGGCAAGTACGAGTATGTCAGAAGGTGTATATAGGACAAACGGTGAACAAATTAATAGCCGAAAATGAGAGCTTGTAGACTCACATTCCGAAAAATCTACTGCGGCTGAATATTTCATCAAGCCATACTACCGTAATCACTTGAACCAAAAATACTCGATAAACCAAATAATTATCAGGCCCGGTGAATCAATGAGGCTATATAAATATATAAATAAATATCCAAACAATATTAACAGAAACGACGAATTCCACCTCAAATCAGCAGTCGGCTTAGTCAAACGATAACTAAATGAAAAATTAACATTAATTTCAACATTTGTGGAAGAGTGAAAATTGTAACGTTTTCAAAACGTCGGTATCACAAGTCATACCACGCGGTACAACATTCCAAAAGGTCTTATACTCGTATAATTAAAACTAAGCGATCCAGAGCTAGAGTTTGTCTACCAAGAAATACTTATGGAAGCCTCACCAAGTGCTAATGGTGACTTATGGAAGCCCCACCAAGCCCAATAGCATTGCATATAGCATTTTTGTCGACGCCGTAGCCTAGTAGTTACCATGCATGTTTATCTCCCAGGTTTGATTCCTGGCGGATACTATTCCGGGCTTCTCCATTTAAAAATATTTTTTAAACTAACGCTTAGACACTAACCTCTTTTTTAGAGCCCTCATAAGATTGCAGGTCTCACGAAACAGATATTTGTATAAATAATTGAGTTATTCCATATAAAGACAAAATAATTTTTCTCTTTATACTCGTATAATCCTAAAACATATTTCAATGTAATATTTTACTTATTTTATTTTTTAAATTAATTTGTATTATATTTACATATTTAGATTTTATTCCTTAATGTTCTAATATTTCCTAGAAAATTTCCACTATTTCATGAAATATGTGAAAATAATTTGTTTCTTTTTATCTATAAGTACTAATATTTCAAATAATATTTTGTTAGTTTATTTATGGATGTATAATGTCTAAGAATGTGGAGTGATGAATTCTCATGTTATGTTATGCTCTAAATCTCGGGACATTACCAAGACACAAGATAAAGGACTCAGTTTATTTATGGATGTATTATGTCTAAGAATGTTGACTGATGAATTCTCATGTTATGTTATGCTCTAAATTTCGGGACATTACCAAGACACAAGATAAAGGACTCAGTTTATTTATGGATGTATAATGTCTATGAATGTTGACTGATGAATTCTCATGTTATGTTATGCTCTAAATCTCGGGACATTACCAAGACACAAGATAAAGGACTCAGTTTTGAGAACAGATGCCTTATAAGGGTGATGGGTGTTAGGTGGAATAATTAAATGACAAAAGAAACGGTTCGTCTTTGGACGTAGCAGCATCCCATAATCACCACATTACTAGAAGTGAGACGCTCGAGGTGGTTAGGCCACGTAATGAGGATGCTGTTAGGCTAGACGGTCATCATATACTATATATTTGTTACGTAGAGGGCCGGGCTGTGGACCGACCTGAATGGAGGTATTTTGTGGTATCCTTATGCTCCTGATGGAACACAAATAGTGATGATGTAATGTACAATTCTATAAAACTATTGCTTTCGGTAAACTTACATTTTTTCCATTGTTTTAAAAGTGTAATAAATATATTTTCTCATTGAGATAAATAAGAGAAAGGGGATTTATTAACTTCAGTACCTGTAAATATTTAATTAAACTAGTCTGACTATCAAAGCTTGGTTAAATTAGGATAAGATGTTAAACACATACAAATTGAAATATTATGCAACACGAAAATACCACCCTCTTAAATTACTTAAAGCCTTATATTCCTATTATCAATTAAAGGGTAGACAAAGGATTAACCTATATAAATGAACTTGTATTTGTGATTTATTAGTACAAATCCAAAATATGTATGTATACATTTCAAGGCATACCCGTAAGTGTTTGTTATCGTATTTAGAGGTCCTTGCTCCTTTCAGAATAATTATGCGAGCATTACAAAAACCCATTAATATGCTAGTAAAGATTATTTTTGGTATACGAGTATACCAACTCAATATTATATTATATTACATTATCGTTATACACAGCACAATCTGATGAATTAATAATATGTGGCAATCTCTTTTATTATTAAAAAATAGGTAAAAGAGGTCTTAAGTGAATATAAGACAGGAAACCTTTTTAAAAATTGATTATTAACAAGAACATCGAACCCGCAACATTGGAACTGGAAGACAGGCATCTTACTAACTAGCCTACAGATATTTCTCTTTTAGCCGATTTCTCCAACATAAACACGTCATAAATAATGACATAAAAAGATAAGTAAATAGCATTGTACTCACTTGAATACAAGAAAGCAAAGATTAAAACACAAAATTTAATTTCCGATATTTTCGATTTAGAGCAATGAAAATATAACATGGAATTGTGATTTTATTTTTTTAAATTAAATATTTTTTACCTCAAACCTGAAAGATTTTTTTAGCAGAATGAAAAGTGTTCACTGATTAAATGAAATATTCATTTTTGTGAATAGTGAACACTAATATTCTAATTTATTCACTATTTATATACATTTCACTGAAAGCGATCTATTTTAAGATAACACTAGCCGTTCTCCATCCAGTTTTAAGGGAAAACACTTGTTTTAATCTTAATTAATATCGGTTTACTCATAGCTTAATTAAAAACTTTAGCTTAATTAATTGTTTACCTGAAGAGAATACAAGAAAATTCTATTTTTGAATTCAGCAACTATATAAAGTACTCGAATATTATTAATTCATTAACTCGTATGGTACCTTTCAACTTAGCAGAATAACGTAGCTGATTGATATATATTGAACAAAGTGGCCTGGAAATAAAATTGTATATATCCCCCCCCCCCATTAATCGAGTCTTTGGGTTTAGAACCAATTGATTAGGCACGGAGCTCATTGTTCGTAATCGCACGTCTTAGCAATACTATGTTACCACACGTGACTACATCATTCCAAGATTACGTATTTATGCCAATTTCTTCGAATGAATATATAAAATAAAAACATAACTAAACCGGTAAGTGACCATCCTCTTGAATTTACCTTTTTTAATGTGAAACAATATCATATGAAATGTTTTATATAAACATGTTTTATTTATCCATATGATAAATCTTGTTAGTAAATATTGTCAAACTTTATACAAACGGTTATTGAATATTGTATTAAGAATATTTTTTAATATTGACACAAAAATGTACTACATAAACAACAACCGAAAGATATGGGCTTTAAGTCAATACGATTCTCTTTTAAAAAAAAACTTTTACTTATTCAAATTGTATTATGTAAAAATCCCAGTACTTGCGTCGATTGAAACGTTTTTATTTTATTTATTAAGTCTGATATCATATTTTTTTGGGAAAAGTATCTAAACTAAAATCCTTATAAAGTAAACGTAATGGAAAATTTTAAAATGGAAAGTCGTTTTCAAAATAAACCTCTTTTTAACTGAAGTATTACGGTGCCTCATTTAGCAGCCATTCAACTTGCTTAAAAGTCACGTCCGTAATCCTTAGATTTATCTCAAGTTAAATTGATTTCTGAAGAGAGAGAGAGAGAGAGAGAGAGTAACGGTCGTCATCTATTGTTATTAACGTCCCTTTTTTGAGGTGAACATTTTTACACATGGATTCAAGGGAGTCCTTCCATATCCGCATATAGCCGTTCCTCCTAATGTAATCGGTAGGCCTCTCGTTTGCCGTAATGTCTTCCCTTTCCCTGTCAGTTCCAGAGTAGTTTTCTCTTTATATGCCAACAAGACCCGGGTTGTGGGTGCGGTTTTAGAAATAGTCCCCACCATCTGACTGAAGAAGATGATTTTCCAATAATTTATTTATGTACTTATAGTACTCGTATTATAACGTCTTCCTAATTGTATCGATTGTAAGGACTATCATGATATGTGTTGATAATTCCCCTCGTATTTATACACTTCGCAGGTCATTATGCAGAGGTTAAAGGTGGAATATTGCGCATCTTACTTGATTGATCCAACGCGTCGGATATCCTCCTGTTTATGTCATTCTTCCACGTATCCAATAACCTTTTCAAAGCTGTTTTTTTATTAACTTAATTCCACTTTCATCTTACATGTTTTTGGTATCATATCATTCATGCATTTATAATACGTTGCTAACTTATCAATTATCAGTTCCGGGATCTTTTTACAAATATTGAAGTAAGATTTACAAGAAAATAAAAAAAAACAAAAACTGAATGAAAATGACATCTTATCACTTTTGTCTAACTTAGTTCGTTATTTACTTATTAAATTCATTTAACAATATTAAGCAGTAAATCAAACATTGTTTAAATCATTGCTACTTGAACAACGCATAAAAATATACATTTAACATATATGTTACTATCTTCAAAAAAGTTTGGATTCAAATTATTTATTATTTTCGTAAACATTACTGTTACAATATTTTTAATTTGATATATAATATTTAGTTCGTCAAATTAAAAGCATTTGTTTATCTTATATCATCAATTTATTCGAGATTTTTTTATAATTCAAGCATTCTTCATGACTTACCTTTCCAAATCGTTGCCTTCAGCGAGGATAATGCGTTCAAATAATTGGATGACTCGCTATTGAAACTCAGTTCTTCCGAGAACGAAATTAGTATTAGTAGAAAAAGTATTACCTAAATTAACGCTTTGTATCCCAATCCCGTGTTTTAACGTGATCAACTAGAATTGTGTCAAGTCCCGGCCCCGTGTTTTCGCGTGATCGACACCTCTTCTAAAAAAGGACATACGAGTAGAACTGGCATTAAGCAAATATTTTTGTAAACAATTCAACTTTTAAACGATTCTCTCGTAATTTTTAACATGGACAATACCTTAGATAATGGAAATGTGCATACATTTCATTTACAATGGAGATTCTGACGTCGTGTCATCAATGCGCATTGAAGTGTGAGATTTTGACATATGAATCTGGAGACCAGCAGCATTCTCCGGGTCCAAACATAATAAGGATTGGCAGGATCCTCCAAACAGGCTGTCAAAGAACATGCAAAACGTGTTCGTATATTCCAGTAACTGGCAAAATATAAAAAACCCTACAGAACTTTCAAGGTATGCGTAAAGCACATGAGATAAATGAGACCCGGTACTTGTAAAATGAGTGTGATGTGATGTAGCTCTCCATAAAATGAGTGTGATGTGATGTAGCTCTCCACATAATGAGTGTGATGTGATGCAGCTCTCCACAAAATGAGTGTGATGTGATGTAGCTCTCCACAAAATGAGTGTGATGTGATGTAGCTCTCCACAAAAGACAATGTTGGCAGAATCACTTAAAACGTACTTTAAACGCCCATTTCCGTTCTATTCCGAAATTCTTTGGATGGATTACAAAACAAGGGAGCCCGGAATAACCTAACGGTACTAATAGTAGCCCAATGATACGAGTACAATAACATAATTGGACATTTGAAAAAGTGTATTCTTCGTACCGCACTAAACTAAATTCTTCAAGTATTTTAAACATAATATATACTCACTACAATATCCTTAAAATTTACTTCCATATTACAATTTTAGTAAACCCTTCACAAAAAACAGAATTCTTCTTAGAAAAATCCGGCACTTGAAAAGGTTGTCATTATTTTGATCGGATCTTAAAGTGTTAAATATAATTTAACACAAAGCAACACAAGTTTAAAAGGTTCATGAAAAAAATAATATTAATTTTCACTTCTTGGTTTGCTCATTGAATTTCTAGCACATGAATTGTTTATTGAGAAGTTTTTTTTCGTAAATTTAATGTGTAATTAATTTTGTCTGAATATGAAGTGTGAATAACTTATCTTTTGATCCATCCGATGCTAAAATTCACAAGAATGAATATAAAACGCTTAAATTGTTTTTTTTTCTTACTAATTACTTTTATTATAAATACAAATTTTTTATTACTTTTGTTAATTAATACTAAAGAATACACTTCGTTGATTATACAAAGTAATGTAATTTAAAACCATCTAATTTATTTTCTTGTATTTTATGAATAATTTATTTGACACTTTATAGCATAAATGAACAATCTACGGGATTAAAACCCTGGAATAATCTCTTCCTACCAACTAAACAGGAGTTACACATGTTATTCAAATAGTTGGGTGAGAGGTTATAAAGTTTTTAGGTTACACACGAACAGAAAAAAACATTAAAAATAGTTAACAAATATATAATTCATAAATTGTAGTGTATAAGAATAAAATGAAACGTGAAAAGTCGACAGCAAAGAAATTAAATAAAGCATATAAATACTACTCATTAATATTATCTATGACTTGAAGAGGGGAGGGATAGACAAGGAAAAATAGAAAGAGGAGCAAAGCATTATTGCATCTGAGGTTTATATTTCCTTAAGAAGATACGGCGAAAAATTTAAGGTAGTTTAGTCAGTAAATTCAGTGATATAAATTAAAAGAAAAATAAAATACATTGATAGTTAAATAATTATACTTTTCAATAAAATGACAATTTTCTTTACAATATTAGTACATTTTCAATAACAATGCTATATATTTTAAGGAAAGATATACCCGTATTTGCATTAATGAATTGAACAGAATATAGGGGCCGTAACGATAAAACGGGACTGGTTAGTTCAGGACATAGCTGGATTTCATTTTGCACGTAGTAAGGACTGTTATAATCGAGGTTTATTTCAAACTCGTGGTTACTTTCAACACGCAACTCCATATGGTAACATTTTATGAAGAAAATATTTTTACTTAAGTGTGAAACTTGAGTGCGCGAATTTTAAGTTAGTAAATATACGAAGATGTTTTTAAAGGCTAAAAAGTTACGATAGAATTGCAATATTGTGTAAAATTTTCGTCGTTAACAGTATAAACGAGCTGATCTATTACCTTGTGGAAATCTCTTTCAATCAACCTTGTAAACAAATTACAGAGGCTGTTCGCCTAAATAATTTCAAAGCTTTTATCAAAATCGGTTACCAAAGGTAAAAAGAAAAAGGCATCTTATCAAATAGACTGCGGAATTTGTTATATATATATTTAAAAAAAATTATGTTATGGTCTTGATTATTCACAATATTAATTTTTATATTTTCATTTTCGGAATAAAAAATGGCTTCTCAAATGATCACAAGCGCTTTTTACAACACGTGTTACAAATTTCTCGAACACTCAGTTTTCTGATTTAATGTCAAAAAAACATAGTTGATCCGATAAAAAGCTTGGTATTCAAAAAAATCTAACAATCGGTTAATCCAATCTAGAAGTTAAACTTGTAAAATTTACAACAGGAGCGATTCACGTTTTTTTTTCTTTTTTTTACAAAAATAATAATGTCAAAAATGAGAAAATGTAAGTATTTTAATTTTTTATAATAGTAGTAACTTTCAAAACCAAAAAATCTAAGTATATACAAAAAAAAATAAAAAAAAATCGACAAAATTACACCAAACTTAAAAATATCATTATCGTCTTTCATTACAAAATAAGATATGTTAAGATAAAGAAAGATATTAAGAGGTGTTTTGATGCATGAAACAAGGTTAAGTTTTTCGACAAAAACTAATCGCAACTCTTAAAAAATGTTTATGTACATCGTGTCCTGGTGCTTTAAATATGTGTGGAAGCGAAGCCTCGACTTTGAAATAGAATGATTTGAGCAGAATAAAATGTTTATATATTCGTGTCTTGCGAGGAAAGGTATGAAAAACAGAAGATTACGCATTACAAAATCTATAGATGTGGGCTAGGTGAGAGCTTTGTTTATAAATCGAAAGACGTGGCGATCGTATGTATTTATAACCACTAATTTCTGATGTGACAGTTCGTATGTATTTATAAGCACTAATTACTGAACTTAATTTTGTATGTTCAATCATTATTGTAGTTTATAATATCTATCAGAAACCTCCAAAAGGTATTAAAAACTTATTATTTAGCGATTTATTGGTTAACATCCCTGGTATTAGAAAATTAATTTTCCAAAATTATTCTAGGTATTGAAATAATAGTCCTTTGATATAATTACTTATAGCTCTGTGATAAATGTAGTATAAACCAGGTGATGAATTTCAATGATAATTTTATGTAACCTAATATAGGAGATACATTTTTAAATAGTATTCGAATATATATGTAGATATTATGAGAAATTGATCTAATTAAGCCAAAATAGTTCCTGTGTCAGCCTTAATTTTCTGCACAAATGTTTATGGTATTGCTCTAGCATCGGAAATTTCCGACATTTTTTAAACAGATTTTAAACAATGTATAAAGAAAATATCACAAATAAAAAATGAAATTTAATCTAAAGCTTAATCTGAAAATAATATTTGATTAACAAAAATATTTACAACAACTGTGCTATATCAAGTCTCCTCTCGAACGACACAAACATTTTTTCGTCTAGTACTCGTATTTGGGGATATAAGGATTACCTATGACTTCGATAATTTCTATTATTTAAAAGGAAGGGAAAACACATGCCGGTGTGCTCCGATCGTCTCTCTTCAGGCGTGTCATCGGATTCAGTACACCGGTGTTGCCTGTGAGTTTGCTGGTGTGCTACAGCTCACTCATTTAAATATGAAAAAAAGAAGAAATAAACCAAAACTACACGGCACAGCCTCCCTTTCCAACTGAATTGACGTTGGAATGCCGAGGGGATCCTCGACTGTGAGGCCCAGCAACAGCGATATCAAAAGTACCAAAATACCAATGAAATACCTTAACGTAAGACATAAACTTAACAGAATGATAAAAGTGAGATTAATGCAGTGTACGAGTAGATGCTTGCATTAAGAAAACTTGTGGAGTGTCAATGGATGAAAGAATACATCAGAAACGAATTCATAGATAAAGTGGATATTTCAATTACGATCAATAAAGGCACTTTGATGGGGCGTGGATGCGAGAAGAGAATGAATGACGAACGAATGACAAATAAAGTATACTAGTCGGAAGTGCAAGGTGTGAATGAAAGATGAAGACCAAGGAACCCATTGCTGGATCCAATGCACGAGATTTTGAATGTAGGCAAAGTAAGAAATATGAATAAAAGAAGATTGTGCACGACGATATGAATGAATGTGTAGTAGGTGAAAATTGTGTGCTTGGATAGAACATTTTAGAAATCTGTTCTTTGTGTCTAAACCGTAAGGAACATGATGGCGTGATATTAAATGTACGAGTATACTTTGTTTGAGAAAAATATATGAAGTAAAAACTTAATTGAATTAGTGGTTGTGACTTAAGCCCGCTAGGCATGATTTTATTTTTCATACCATTTATATTTTTGACAACTGTAATTTTTCTGCACGAAATAATTTCAATATATATTTTTTAACTTGACATTGATTGTGAATGAAATAAATGCTCTTCAAGAATTTATAAAATTGCATATGAGTTTTGATCGTGCCATAATTGTTTCTCATAATGTTACATTTTAAATTTAGGTAAAAAATACTTTGTTTTTTGTAAACATATTCCTATTGTATGTATCGATGAGTTAATTATTATCAAGGCTTACAGTCAATTAACAATAAATTCATGTATATCCGATTTGGTGATTCAAACATATTGAAAAACTGACCGGGAGACAACTTTGTCTTCGGGCTTAGAACCACTGGACTGGGCACGAAACTTCAGGAATCGATTCCGAAATCGCCGGTAAAAGTTAATACGCCACAGATGTTCTCGACTGTGCCTTGATTTTAACCGATGCAGTTTTGAAAATAATCGGCCTTTGAAAAATTTGCTATGCATAATTTTTCCCTTTTAATCTTATTGAACTAAAATCTCAGAGATGTACTTTTTTCGTTAATTGCAAAAAAAAAAACTAGATTATGTTAATTTGGAGGCATCTTACAACCCATTAAACAGTTGTAAAAAGTTTCGAAAGTGAAAAAACTCAGACTTCGTGTTTTTTATTTAGCTAGTATTGGACAATAAATCTAATTACTGTAGCTGACGAATTAAGAAACGTTTTACCATTAGCACACAATCATTTTAAATTTGAAAGAAAGAAATTTCTAGTTCTTTATTTCGGTCATAGATTAGATAGAAGCAATAAAAGAAGAACACGAGTGAGAATTCGGATACCAAATGGTTAAATTATTTTAAGAGTTCCGTTAATGTTTTGCTTCGTCCTTGAAAAAGAGCTTTAATCAACCTTGAATTGAGTATAGTTAAAAGTCCCATCGTTCCATGTTCATTGGCATGTTTAATGGAGTAGAGGATATTAGAGCAGACATCCTTGAAGAAAATGATAAGATCCTTTATGTGGGTATTCTCAAGAATGTTTCGCATCAAATTTTTTGGCAGAACACGTTTATGTTTACGGAAAAAGAAATGGTCCGAGAAAAAAATATTGACGCAAGATGTCAACAATGTTAATGAAACTGCGATTTTTTTAGTTATTTTTTAAACTAAACGAGTGCATAAAACTGATATAAAAATAGAACTAGTTACTTGAGTGAAGACATCGTAAATACTTCTTTTTAAGTCCTCATCATCATTGTTTATTATTTATGTTTTCTGGTTGGGGTAAAAACGTCGCCAGTGCAGAGCTCAAGTTATCTGAATATCTAGCTTGCTTACTTGAATAAAGACATCTTATTTACTTGAATAAAGACATCGTAAACACTTATTTTTAAGTCACCCTCATCATTTTATCTTCTTTCTGTTTTCTGGTCGGGGTCGAAACGTCGCCAGTGCAGATCTCAAGTTATCTGGATCTCTGGCTTACTCTTATTTACTTGAATAAAGATATCGTAAATACTTATTTTTATGTCACCATATCCAGTTATTCAGATTTCTCTTATTTAAAACAGTTAAAAATATTTGTAGTCACCAACGACTGGGAAACTATAAACAATACGAGTTTTGGAGAAACGTATTTCGTCATTGAAGAAATTGTTGACATTTTTCAAACACTCGATAACGCCAAATCAACGAGGGTGAGAATTTGATGGTAGTTGAACATCGGTTCAAGAGTCTGACGGTATGAAAAATAAAAAAAAAGACTTGAAGAATGCGGAGCGGTAAGCTTGAAATGCCAAAAGGTATTTTTCGATAGAATAGCACAAGTCCTGAGAGGCGATGAACATTTACCTACGTCTTAAACCCTTTCTGGTTTGAACTTGAAAAATCAGCATCAAATACTTGTTTCTGGCATTCGTATAATATGTCGAAGGGACTGCCATTAAGACCTCTTTATTTTCATGAAAAGGATTTCCGTGTTCAGGTTTTCTCGGATGTCTGTATTTCTCATTATATTTAAGAATGCAGAAATGCCACACATGCTGCCTGGATTTACGGCTTGGTCTATTAATTAAGACTCGACGAATACCCTTACCCATAGACATAGTTTTCATACCCATATACTCTATATATACACAATATTCAATTAACACTTTTAATTTTTCTTTTTTTAAAGGTTCTTTCTCAGTCATGTGTTCAGGTCTCTCATCCATTATATAACCTCAGGAATAACCCGATGAATCTCCTCCAAATCTCCCGGGAATGAATATATTGGACACTTTTACACGATGTGACCGATAGTCTGAACCGTTTTTGTATGTACTACAACCGACCTTATATATGCATTGCAACTGTGGCCACATTTAAGACGATTCAGGGTACAAAAAATCTTCGTGACAGTTCAACTCTTTGGAAAAGCACGTTAAGATCAATCACAATCACAAGATGGACATTTTCGACCGACAACCTATTTAATTGCTACCGCTACATACTCGTAGCTGGCGAACACATATTATTCTCAGTATTGTTTCTCGATCCAGAAAGGTAGTTGAAATTTAATCACTCTGTCTTCCAGCCCGGAGGTTGCGGGTTCATATCCCTTTAGATCCCAGATTTTTTAAAAAAGAATTGCAGTCTGGTTTTCACTTTAAACATCTTTAACATCTTTCTAGTTACCATCCAGTGAGAAAACACCAGCACCTCCATAAAAAACAAAAATCAACCATCTTACACGAAAAAAAACCCTTCACAGCTTTAATGAAAATGTTATCCTATCGCACCAATAGAAACCCCGCCACTTAAGTTTAATATGAGGCATGGGTGGATTACCTATTAAAAAAAAACATTTATTTTTAGGTGTGCAATATATTTATTTGTTTAACACTTTTATTGCAAATACGATCTGGTGGACTTATTGCCCGGCGGCAATCTCTTCCAACTGACCAGACAAAAGTAAATGAAGCAAGTTACATAAATCATTCAAATGGCTATCCATAGCCACAAAATCCATAAACACACACGTGAGCATATATGCACAAACCCCACAAAGACGGAAAATCACCCGAACATTATTTTTCATATACAGTGAGATATCATCAATCAAAAGAAAAGGAAGGGACGGTGGAGAGTAAAGGAAAGGAAAAATCAGGAATGAAACGCGTTATTTTACTGACTAGAAATTAAGAGTTTTTTCCAGGGCTGTGGAGTCGGATGAAAATTTACCGACTCCGACTCCGGCTTTATTTTATACTCCGACACCGACTCCGACTCCGACTCCTACTCCTACTCTTGACTCTGACTTCAATTTTTATTTTATTTTATAATTTACTGCGTCTACCTAATGTATTTATATTGACTTATTAATAATGGATACAGGTATAAATTAAAAATTAATTATATTCGTACACAAATGAAACAATTTTATAAAAAAATATATAAACAATACGCATTAAGCAATATCTTCACACTAAAATAATATTAAAAATATATATTAATATTTAAAAAAAGAATTAAATGAAACTTTTAAAATAATTAGAAAAACAACACAGGTAGGTATTAAAAAAAATAAGAAAACACTTTAAAATAAAATGAAAAGGTTGCTTCATTTGTTTTCCTACGTTACCTAATTCTTATTAATATTGTTTATTATTATTTTGATTCAATATTGAATAGAACACAAGATAAGATTTTTGAAAGTAAATATACTTTATATAAATCTTATTTCCTATTCGTGGTCTAAATGGAATAAAATCTCAAAATAAGTCAGGATTTATGGAAGCTCTTAACTTGTGTAGGTGGTAAGTGGTAAGACCGTGACGTTCAGCGCTGAATCTTGAATAATTTCAGGATATCGCAGTATTGCTGTTTTCATATCTAATTTTGTAAAAACTGTAAACTGAACGTAATCCCCTTTTGGGGTTTATTGCGATTATAAAAGTCTGCATAGTATCAGGCATGAAACGATGAGAGGTTAACTGGTTAACACATACCGTAACGTTATTCATTAAAGAAAATGTTAAAATAATTAAACGGAGTCGGTCGATTTTTTCCGACTCCGACTCCGCCTAAAATGTTCCGACTCCACGACTCCGGCTCCGACTCCAACTCCACAGCCCTGGTTTTTTCAGTCGCTTCTTAAAGCACGCCAAGGATGGAACATGTCTTATATTGGTTTGTAACTGATTATAGAGTCTCACTGCATGGACAGTAAAGGACGACGTAAAAAAAGAGGAGCGGTGAACTGGAAAGGCCAATAAACAATCTCTGTTTGAGTGTAGCGCTAATCCATGATTGGAAAGACGCTGACATTTTGTGCTGAGATAAGAGGGGGTGGCGCGACAGTTAAGGATATTAAACAATAGAGACAATATGTGAATTTGGCGTCTATTTCTAACATTCAACCAGCTCAATGCCTTTTTGTAAGAAGTTATACATATATAGGTGTACAAATTATTTTTGCTGTCGTGGGAAGGTTGTTTTCCCGCCGAGAGGGCTCGCCGCCATTGTATTGTATTACACTTTTGTTGTATACCATTATCCATGCCATAGATGGTTATTAAAAAAGTAATTTTAAACTTAACAAGCACATACCTGCCATGTGATAGTTGCCTGTGGTAAAATACTGGTGTAGGTAGATATATACCAATTTTATCCGTTTGTCATTGAGATTTGTTAATTGATATTATTTTTTTATTGATATAGAAATATAGCATGGAAATATAATTTTTCTTCCATTACGGAGAAAGAAGGTTAAAAATCCTTGGCCATTGCACCAAATGAATTCTTACCACTTTGACAATAACACCATCCAATGACAAGACACATACAGCGGCTCTTTAAAAACAAAACTCAACTATCCAGAACGATAAGAAGGCTTTTCAAAGCTCCAATGGAAACATCAACACGCCTTACAGATAGGCATCTTGCCACTTTATGGAAAAGCGGTAATTGTACTCGCTAAGACCAACTTCAACAATGACAGCAAATCAACTGCACATGTGTTTTATTTTTACTTCACGGTCACAGTATGTTTTGATTTATTGTTGGCTTTTCAGCATTAGGCAAATTGTAAAATAGATTTTTGTTTTTAATGTCTATTATTACTGTTATTTGTGCCAAACTAACCTTGGTTTTTTTAAATATGACAATAATGCAATATTAAGAAGAAAATTTATAACAGTCCTCATAATATTCGAGAATATTTGTTTTACGCATTTTCCGCTAAATTTCTTTTACCGGTTTGCCAGATTTCTAGTTAAGAGGGTTTTCTTAAGAATAATGAGGGGTTTATAGTACACCAGATTCTCGATTATCCGGTCTCTAGTAAGCTATATTCAATTGCTTATGAGAGTAATGGTGAAATTTACTGATAAATTATGAAAGAGAGAATGTATAAGAGTATATTTTTAGAACGGAACAGAAAAGAATGACATAACTTGTTTAAGTTTATTAATTTTGACTAAAATTATGAATAAAAGTTTGAGTGTGAATATTAATGTTTTAAAAAACTCTTATAAGAACATCATATCTATGGTATTATATTTTATACGCACTAAGTTTTATTCGAACTATTTAGTATTAAAGTTAATTTTGAAATATGATAAGTATTCATAAATATTGTTAGATTATTAATACGTTTCAGGCAAAAGTATTACAACCTTCAACATGCAAATTTGATAGAAGGGACGAAAAGTAACTTTTAAAATTTAAACAATTCAACAATATATCGCTTAACATCTACTTATAACAATACAAATTAATTAGAAATAATACATAGTTGAATATTACAAAAATATAATAAGTTAAGAGAAAGGATAATAAGGTGGCAGCTGTGGTATCTGAAAATGTGTAAAAATTATTTAAAAAAATGGGTTCAACATAAAGCAGACTTTATTTAATATTTTTAATTGATGTTAAATTATTTTTTTCGAATTTCCATCTCAACAAAGAGCTCCTAGGTACTAAGTACTGAATTAATTTTTATTTATGTTGTTCGTGAAAAAAGAAATAAAAATCTTTGCAAGAAAATCGATAAGCTTATACTTTTTCTTATACTATTATATATATGTAATGTGAAGATTCCCAAAAAGTTTCGATTGATTTTCTGTTCAAAATAATGTTGAAAGCGAAAATCTCAGCTCGAGAGAATACCCAATGGATTGCTTTGTTATTCTTTTCATCTCAAGTAAATGAAGTTCTACTGTATTTTATTGCATTGGCGGATCATTGAGTATTTAAAATATTTGGGTTCTATTATTTTCAAAACTTATGAACTTGATGATTTAAAAACTTGTGTTTATCATTAAAATTTTATGATTTAAAAACTTATGTTTATCATTATCATTAAAACAAGCATTATTTTTGTATATAAACAAGTAAAATTATAATAAATACTTTTGCTTTCTGATCTTCTTATTAAAGCTTGATACATCATATTAAAGTAAAGGTTAAAAGAGTTTGTTCCTCTTTAAAGATCGTTTTCTCTTCAGAGGTTGCCGATCATCATGCCTATCTTGACCTTTGAGATAGCAACTCTGATGAAAGATATGGTACCAAAATGTAACCACTCTAGTAATTTATTCAGCATGAAAATGCGTTTTTTTCCACACGTCTTCAGCATTGATTTTTTCTCGCAAAATCAGTTGAAGGATCTCATATTTTTCTCTTCCCATTATATGTCTAAAGCACTCCCTTTCTTAATTTTATGGTGAATAATACTTCTTTATTCGTTTCAAAATGTCATCATTCATTCGTTTCAAAATGTCATCATTACGGATTGTGTCAAACCACGAGTCTTAGCATTATTTTAAAGTACCACATTTCAAAAGCCTAGTTTTTTCGTGGTGGGCAGAGTAATGGTCCATACTTCAACACTATAGCAAAGTACGGAGAATATGTAGCAACACAAACTTTGCATACACAATCCAAGATATAAATCCTTGTCACAGAGGAGATCCTGTATTTTGATGGAGTAGCTTCGTGCTACCTCTATTCTTAATTTGATCTTGTGGGACTGGTTCTATTGATCATTCAGCCAGCAGCCAGCAGCCAGCATCCCGCATATTTATATCGTTGAACTTACTCAACAATTTCATTGTTTACATCAAAAGATTCCCTGTTTGTATTTTATTTTTACTGAAAATAATGAACTTTTTGTTTGATGTGTTAATTTTCAAGTCTCTCTCATTACAAGCCGTGTTAACCCTTTTCAGCAACATTCGTTGACTCGTTATTAAAATTATTGGAAAAAAAAATGTTTCAGGCATTATCTAATTTTATTGATTATTTATATAATATCATATCGGTTCTCATCCATAACGAAGTTCAAAGATATTGAAAAAAGGTACCTACGAGTATAAATGAAATACTCTCAGATAGAGCTGGTACATAATTAATTTATAATACTTTTTATACATGAGTGGGACGCGATACTTAATTTCAGCACTTGCACCAATACACTTGCACCAGTTGCACCAAAAAACATTCCAAGTGTAAATAAATCAAAAAAAATTTTTTTATCCAATTGACTAATTAATGCCTATTTAATAGTTTTGCTTAACGAGTACTATTTTGACGATGCTCGTCGAAAGAAACTGACAAGAGTAATTGGAAGCGAATTTATTAACGTAACGTTCTAACATAGCTTATGCAGGTGTCTGAGTGGCAAGGTATTATCAAGAATCAAAGATTACAGTGAGAAATAAAAGTTCATTCTCGGATTAATCTAAAATGCTTCATTAAAGGCAAGAAATTACCCTCTGTTATACGTATAATATTAATCAACCTTCAGAACTAATCTGATAGCTAAACACTCAACGGAGTGCGGTTTCGAGATATTGAATCAATTAAGTGACACAGTGGATGTATCTCTCGGCACCGGCTAGCATAGCACTATGAGAA
Organism: Odontocerum albicorne; assembly: GCA_949825065.1. Classification (NCBI taxonomy): domain Eukaryota; kingdom Metazoa; phylum Arthropoda; class Insecta; order Trichoptera; family Odontoceridae; genus Odontocerum; species Odontocerum albicorne. The sequence goes on along the minus strand of OX463842.1, from coordinate 20,877,240 downwards.
TAATCCTCCCTAGTATTCTTCCATATGAATTGAAAAATGAAACCCACATTATGTAACAGCAGAAATCCGTATAATGTAGAGAATAAGAAAAATTGTCAATACGATTTAGCAAATATAGGAAAGGATGATAATATTCGAAGTCTATTTATTTCAAGTGTTTTTTTTTAAGGAAAAGCATTCACTTAAGCTTATTTTATAGGACCAGAGAAAACTATTATTAGTACCAGGTTATTTATTCTACACATATGTTCTCTTAAACCTTACTTCCAGAACTTATTCCATCTGAATTAATACGAAGAAGTTAGGTGCTATTTGAATAAACATGTTCATTGATATAAATGAAAAGAAAAATAGACGTATGTCTAAAATTTTGGAAATTTCAGTAAACCATCTGCTAAGTCACAATTTCAGTAAACCATCTACTAAGTCACAATTTCAGTAAACCATCTGCTAAGTCACAATTTCAGTAAACCATCTGCTAAGTCACAATTTCAGTAAACCATCGGCTAAGTCACAATTTCAGTAAACCATCTGCTAAGCCACAATTTCAGTAAACCATCTGCTAAGTCACAGTTTCAGTAAACCATCTGCTAAGTCACAAAGGAAAATGTTGTTTTTCAGATTTCAAGTAAGTTTTTTACATAAGGTATTTGACCATATTTCTAGTTAATTGGAAGTAATCACAAAGTGGTAATAAGCCTGCCGGGGTGTAATATAATTTATACAAGAGTAGTAAAATGCCATTAAGTAAGGGTAGAAACCTCAATTGTAAATATTTTTTTTGTTTGTTCTTGGAGTTTATACGTCTTGATAATTTAAAATACTTTGTGTTTAATAGAATGTCATCATCATGATTAACAACAAACTATGCCGTCTTTTGGGTAGACAGAGGAAAAGGAAATTGCCACTCTACATTATGTCCTGTCACATATCTTTCGCTTCTGCCACGTTCATGTACCTCGTTATGCATACTCTCTTATTATAAAAACTTTTCACTCTCACCTATTTCAGAATTGATTAATTTGGTTGTGTCACGTTTATATAAGTTGGCCGAAGCTGTATTATATTGTGAAATAAACTGAAACGACCTCTTTTCCAAAGTTCCACCACTGTTAGGGGGTATTATTACCGCTAGCTTGACGATGAATGAGGTCAACAACCCCTCTAATGAAAGATGAATTGTTACATTACTAAAACAAGTACTACGTTGAGCTCACTTGTGTGGGACTTATAGCTGAATAGATAGAGGTAGCGTTGGGAAAAAGCAATCCACCTTTCCCCGATCTCTCTTGGTGGGTTAAATTGAAACTTTTGTTTTTATTTCTCCCTTTTCTCTAGCGTTTTCGTATTAAATTTGGAGATAGATACAAAAGTAGTTTTTGATATTTTTAATTTTTTTTAAATCAGAGCTGAAATTCATGAAAAGAAAGTAGAAAAAATACATAGCAAGAAAAAAAAAGTAAGATAAGTAAATTTCAAGGCTGGATATTCATTATCTTCAAAAATAGTTAATTCACTAAATATTTAAACAATGGTTTCAAATTTGATAGATTTTTTAAACTTATGGTATAAAATCCGTATTATTAATTATCATTCTAAAAGGGAGAAAATTACCGATAAAAAATGGAAAGATATGGTTTGAAAAATCCCAACGAAAGAAAAAGTGAGTAGTTTGGGAAAAATAAGAATATTTATGACTAAGATGTATAAATGCTGAAAAAGTAAAAATCATGAACGTGGATAGGAAGATGTTAAGAAATATTATCTCCGCCTGACCTAAAGAGGATACGGGTGATGTACATCGTATCGTTATCATCACGAAATGCCCCTATTGGGGGTAGGCAGAGAAAACAGATCCCCACTTAATGCACACTGTCCTATTATAAAGGTATATGATAATTTCCAACTTCATATTCATTTCATCGTGTCGCGTTGTTATAAGTTCTACCTCATATTTTCCCACATGCAAATAAAAGTACAGTTATGGTATCATTTTGTCAAAAAATAACAAATGTTATCTTTGGAGTTTAATATGTACTCGTATGTTTTAATATGAATTGAAAAATGTCTAAACAGCAGCAATGAGATCAATATTTAACACGTAAACATATTTTTATACGAGTACATATAAATTATTAAAGCTTTCCATCTTTTTAACAGCAGTGATTCAAGAGAGTTTAGTCTATGAGACGAAAACTTAGATCACAATTTTGTCGGGTCACAGCTTGGTTAGAAATTTGCATCCGTAAAACATGAATAGTTTCTAACTTTCAACTCCACTGAAGTAGTCGTCACCTGTCGGTTGAGAACTAAGAAGGGTTGATTCTAATTAGTTTAAAATGGTTGAACATAAATCATCTTTAGTTCAGTTCCAATATCATCTTGAAAAACTTTCATCGTGAAATTTAAATCCTTTCATCGAAAGATGTATTCAGGTATAGGCACAAATGATTATATCTATTTATTACCAATTAGTTATACTCGTACATAGAAGTTTATATCAGAATACACTAGAGTTTGAAAATAAATAAGAAATGCGTTGAGATAACATTAGCAAATTACTACAACTGGTACTTATACTGGTATTTATACTCTCAGCTTGGAGCATGTGGAGTTGACTGGTTGATCGATAATCGTATCTACTGTATAGGGCATATTTTTTCAACCTTTGGGTTATGATTCCCAAGGAATAAAAATAGTTTAACTACACAAAGGGAACAAAAAATATTGTGACAATAACAAACACATTAATTAAAAAAAATACAGTCCGAAATCTGAGTCATGGTATACTCCAATGGTTACCTCTGTTTTTCTATTGTATTATATATTAAGTGATTGTATGATATATGGCGGGTAGCATAATCAATATACATTATAAATAAAAAAAGTTTTTAAGATTCATATTTTTAAAAGAAATAATGGTAATATATTTTTGATACTATGAAAACACCCTTATAACGATATAATTTAACCTAAAAGGGATATAAACCGAACCAACTATATACATGGGGGATTCCAGAATATAAAAAAACGTCCTGAACGGGTAAGCGAAGGGTCAATGGGGAGAAAAAGTGGCATAAGGACGTTTGTTTAAAAAGTTCTGGCATCACTTTGTAGAAACATATCATTCAGGGAATATAATAATAAATTTGACTTCTTTTACCTTTTACTATAGTTTTAATCATACCACTATGCGCTTTTCAAAACCCATTGTGTATTCCTCATGTGAATCAGTCAAATGAAATTACATGTTACTTTCACAGTCCGTTGTATAATACGGAGTATAAAAAAGGAGTGACTTGTAAATGTTAACTAGGAATTATGAGAAATAAAAATGAAACGGTCTTTTTGAAAAGAAACGTTATAGCATTTTCATTAAGTAACGAATTTTTTTTGGAAAAATTGACTTTACACTTGTTATTTTAAGAATATCTTTACAAAATTTGAAAAAGAATAGCAAAAACTCTAATACATTATTTAATTCTATACTATTTAATTTATTTCTCGTGAAAACGACAAATAAATTAACAGCATGTATCATCAAGAAGCATTTATTACTTCCTCCTAATCTACTCATAAACTCCACTGAGGCAATGAGATATTTGAGATGTTTACAGAATGTGTATTGTATTAAAAGTTGATTGCTCAATATTTCAGTTGCTCTCGTGTTATAAACTGCTTGTTCTCTAACTACAATAGTAGTACAGCGTTGGCCTTCGGTGGACAACTATGCGATCAGTCTAAAACGTTCAGCTATCAACTCTATACTACACAACTATAGTTCGGAAATTCTAGGATGAGTCCTGCGACAGCTCACAAGTTTGCCCTAATACAACCTTATGCAATGTATTTACCTTATGTAATGTAATGTATTTATTGAAGCTTATATTAAAGTTAAAAAAATAAATAAAATTACTGAACATCGTTACAAGGTTGTATTGAGGCAAATTTGTGAGCTGTCACAGGACTCATCCTAGAATTTCGGAACTATAGTAAATAATTTCAAAAATAATTTCAAAAACATCCATTCATAAAATGATTAAAATATTATTTTTGTATTGTTGTGTCGTGTTAAGTCAGAAAAAATATTTTTTTCATAAATAGTGAAAAGTTTGGAGAAAATATTTCTTTTTGTGGTAACATGAACTTGATTATTTTATGCGTTTGATATATTTTTTGCGTTTCAAAGCGAGGATATCTTTGAGTTGAAGTGTGTATATGAATTGAAACTAGAGTAAATACTTTTAATATTTTATTTCTTAGGAATATTATGAAAAAAATGTTGAACGGGAAAATGAAAGAATGGTAGCAACAGGGAATAAGACAAACAAAGTACTTAATGTCATATACAACAACCGCGCTATATCAGTAGCAAAAATAACAATCCATATTTGTGTGTTAATATCCATCTAGCCTAGATGTATGAGAGTGAAGCAAGACTTGGCAAAAGAGAATAAAAGTAAGATTAATTAATTATGGAATAAGAAAAGCTGTGGAGTGTCAATGTTTGAAAGAAGGCGGAATTAAGAAATCAGAAATTAATGCTGGATAAAATTAATGTTTTAGGTAATATGAAGAAAGAAACTTACAGAATGTTTAGATATATGGATAGAATGAATGACGAAATAATGACTAAGCGAGTTTACAAGTCAGAACTGCAAGATGTGCGTAGTAGGGGCAGACGGAGTAAAACGGAGCTAGATCAAGTAGACCAGATTTTGAAAGAATATTAAGTAAGATGTAGGGAAAATTGAAGATTGTTCATGATGGGATGTATGAATGTGGAGGAGGAAAACATGTGTTTGGATAAAAAAACTTGAAGATTAATTCACTTTGTCTAGATCGCAAGGAAGACGGTGGGATTATACACATACTCGTATGTAGGGTATTAACTAAACTAAAAAAAAATGTTGGAATAATTAAAATGTCAAATATTAGTGCATCGTCATTTCAAAGTCGCGTTTAATTACTGTTCTGTCAAAACGGTTATCAATTCAGATATTATGGTGAGTTCTGGTCTTTGGATTGCTAACTAGGGACAGTGAATCGCCCGAACATTCTTTTCATATAAAGTGAGATATCATCAATCAAAAGGAAAGGAAGGGATGGTGGAGAGGAAAGGAAAATAAAAATCAGGAATGAAACACGTTATTTTACTGACTAGAAATTAAGAGTTTTTTCAGACGCTTCTTAAAGCATGCTAAGGACGGAGCGAGTCTTATATTGGTTTGTAACTGATTCTCACTGCATGGACAGTAAAAACTAGTTCACTTTATTTTAAATTTAATCTTTTACCCTACATTAATTACGCTTACAAGATTGTATAAACATAATCTAATCAAGAGTGTCGTGTGATTATTTGTATGTATTTCCTTGAACAAACATTTTTTAAAAGCGCTCAAGTGGTTGGTGACTACATATTGGCAGCCCGCAACAAAATACATTTATTAATTTTTTCAACAATATTTTTCAGAATATAATATTTTTATTCTTTTCGTTTCACATAATATTTGATTGTGTAACGAAAAGATCAATAAATATACTCTTCGACTGTGGTGGATAGACGAAGTTAAGTTGTTAAACAACATTTAAAACAGATAACAAATATTATTAACCCTTTCCAAAAGCACTTCATTAAACTGGCAACAATTTGTTATATGAATTTCTGATATAATCATAATCATCATCACACCGTATTCCTTATGGAGTAGACAAAAATAATTGAGCTCATACATCTTTCGCGTCTGCTACGTCCATACACCTCTTTTTGTAAATTATCTTCTTATAAATGCTTATTTTACAATTTGATTGATTTAGTCGTGTCACGTTTTTTAAGTCATCCTAAACTTAAAAATAAATTTAAATTCATCTACCAATATAAATAAAAGTGAACAAGCATACATAACGGTCGTTGAAATTTTTTAATAAAATCTTGAAAGGTTGTCGTACATCTAGTGTGGGCATGTGGATATACAAAAAATGAGATTCTCCCTAAAAGTAGCCTTAACATTATCTTACAAATTTCAGAGATATTGTATATTATTATATTGCGTATAAGGTAGCTAGTCCTATGGGATCCTCTTCATTTTGCGTTCTAAAATCCCTCAGTATTATATAATACTTTGAAAGGAACCCTTATAAAAAAAAAACAATTTTTCTTTATGAAAATCAAAACATGTTTTCAAATTTGATAAAAGTTTTGACAGAAATATGGCAGTTTGTTATTACAAATTTTGTTTTCCGTTTTATAGTAAGTATAGAGAAAATATATTTACTATAAAACGGAAAACCAAATTTGTTTTCCGTTTTATAGAGTAAGTATATTTTCTCTTCCATTTTTCAGATCCTCCAAAATGAGTAAATAAATAAATTAAATGAACACTGGTAATTCAGTTAATTATTGTTTATTTAATTTACGCAATGAAGCTGATTTGTATAAGTTTTAATATCGGCATTTTAAATATCTGTAAATGATATCGTCCTATTTGCTCTTTTACCTGAACAATTAATTGAATTTTAATCCATGTTGACTGAACACCTTTTGTTTCAAACGGTGGGAAATTTCTGAAAATTTAGTTAGTAAGAGAAATCGGCTTAATCTTGAACCAGTACCCAACAAGTAAACTGTCATGTTTTCAGATAACTCCGAATATTGGGTATAATAAACATGATAATATTCTTAGATCAAGCTGTTTATTGCTTTGCAACTTCATTGTGGTCTGTATTTATGTAGCAGATTGTTCTGAAATAGGCTCTAGAGGTTGTCTCAATGTCTTTTTTCGAAAAACGTTCTTCTAAAGTCGTAAAAAACAAGTGTAAGTACATTAAAAAAATATTGCTAATTTAAAAATTCGTAATTTTTTAATTTTATAACGGCTATAATAAAATGAAATTGATTTTAGTTCCGGCGACATGACTTTTATAAAATTAGGTTAAGGTACCGAATTTCTTTTCATTTTCCCATCCTTACCCCCGAACAAACTTTTTTATTCTACTTACGCTTAGTTTTTTTTTTTTTGTTAAATTTGTTAAGGATAAAAACACTTTAATGTGTTCATGATTGAATACAATTGTTGTATAGCAATAAACCTGTCGGATATACCACATATGATCGTCAGATATACCACGTTTAGTTATATACACAAATAATAAAACCTTAATTTGAAGTTTTTGTTATAAATTTTTCAAGAGTTTAAAATAAATATTCCATTCTAAGGATTTTTTAAAAAGGTATTACGTCAAGAAAATGGTGGCGCTTGTAAAATGGATGGCTTCACTTAATATCCCTGAAAACATTTCCAAACCACAGTGACGGCGTGTAATTCTAAGGGGCGGATATCTTAATTTCCTTCTTCCAACTCTCTCACATCCTCTACGAAGAGACATCTAATAGAATTAGTTTGACGTTGAGGCTGCTTCATGGACACGTTTTAGTTATGTTATAAATTCAAGATGTTTCCTTTGAATTAGGCGAGAACATTAAAAGGTAATGATGTCAATATATTTAAACTTATTGTATAATCAAAAAAATTTAAACCAGTAAATTAGTAGAATTGTTGAATGGTTGTACGAGTATTATCAGTTTCACATTTTATAAAAATCAGGTTCAGTTTTGCTTTTCCGTGTGGTAAATTTTAACTTTATTAGTTGACATATCCAGTCCCAAGAGTCTGTGAGTTCTTGTTTGATATGCAGTGATCTCTCCGTGTACGCGGGTAATTGGTTCCAGGAGAACTGAGTGTAAATAAAAACCGTGTAAATTGAACCATTACTGGCTACGTAAAATAGGCGATCTTTATTTCCAGATACATATTTCTAAATATTTTATTCTTACGCTGTTTAAAAAGTTTTATTATTGTTTTGATAAGTCTATATGTAGTTTCTGATAACAAGTAATATACATTTGGATGAAAGTTACACACGATTACTTATTCGAAGTCAAAAATTAGAGAATTTATATTTTGCTATACATATCTTTTCATTAAAAATCCTTCTTGCTGTATGAATGTTCCATTGTTTATGTAGTCACTCTTATAGTTACGTAAAAAAATTAACAAAAAGTCAAATTATAACTTAAAAATTCATTTAAAATTTCATAAATAATAAACCGCATTAAAGTTAATTCGCGTAAATGGAGACCATGTAATTACTGTATTTAAATATGTTATGTTTATAAATGATTGATAACGGCTCTGTAACTTTTAAACATAATCATTTTTCAAAATTTCTTCATTGAAATTATAACCAAATCTAGTTTCAAACACAGGATAAAAACTATAGAAATAAAAACATTTAAAAAAAATGAAAGGCAATGTTTTTTTAAATAAATAAATGCTACTGTAGCATAGATCAAACAAAATAAATACTTAAAAAAGAGAGAAACTTAACTAAAATCAAATAAATAAACCAAGTATTCGAATAATATCGTAACAAACTCATCAAAGCACATTTTAACTTGTATGCTGCTAGTTTGCCTCAAACGTTTTAGATTTCCCTCCAATATTGTAAAAATGGTGAAAATATTAATTTTTATGTTTCCCTCAAATATTTTATTGAGAATAATTCAAAAGCTTCTCTTTAACACTCTAAACTTAACCAACCAATCCAGAGTCCTCGAGATTATTTTTCATCTTATAGTAATTACGCACCGAGCGAAAACTATTTGACCCATTTTCTATTGCCAGTAAAACATTTGAGCAAACATAGAATAGTTATCATTGACTTAATGCCTTAATTATCTTAATTGTAAGTGTAAACGACCCAACCATTAGACCTGAGTCTAATTTGAACGCTCGAAAGAAACTATGAATCTTGATAGTCTTTTCATATAGAAAATTTTGGATTTCAGAAATTTTAGTACACATTGTTGTAACATTTCGACGATCGTAATGTAATTTTAGTACTCAACTAATTCTTTAGACCGTTCTAAAATTTTCTTATGTAAAATAAGGCATTATCTTACAATTATCAACACGTTTTCTTGGATTATAATGAAAATAAACAATTAATAAAAAGTTTTGAAAAGAATATTGAAAATCTTTGGGCTCTTTTAGAAAGCTAATTTGGATGGAAATATTTTGTATTTGGTATCGCAGCTTTTGTGTTGAACAAGGAAGAAATTTTGCAGAGTGTTTAAACTATAACATAAATATGTAATCTACATAATCAAAGATGCTCGTTTTCTATATTTAAATATGATTTATACAGAGTGACCCAAAAGTCACAAGACTGTTTAAATTTTTTTATTTCTTAATAATTCACATTTCTTCTTTTAAAAACCAAAAACACACTTTATAGATTTTTTTTTTTAGTTTTGAAAATTACATCTTTTAAATAACCACCATTTTGCTCCTCACAATGACGCGCTCTTTCTAAGGCGTGAACCATCATCTGTCGTAATATTTGTTGGCTTATTTCTTCAATTTATTCACGGATGTTGGCCTTCAATTGCTGAATGGTTCGACGATTGTTACGGTATACTCTATCTTTCAAATACTCCCATAGAAAGAAGTCTGGAGCAGTTAAGTCAGGTGAGCGTGGCGGCCACTTGATTTCAGAGTTTCGCGAAATCATCCTTCTTCCAAAAATTTGCCTTAAGAGTTCAATTGTCGATCTGTATGGACAGTAGCACCAACTTGCTGTTACCATACCTTTGGTGTGTCCTCGACTGCAGGACGCACAAAATTCTCTAGCATTTCTCGATACCTTTCGCCATTGACGGTTAGTGCGTTTTCTGCCTCATCTTCAAACAAATAAGGTCCAAGAACTCTTTCCGCATTTACACTACACCAAACCGCTACGTTTACGGGGTGCAGACTACGTTGGTGGACTATTCTTGGATTTTCTGCCCCCCAAAACGCATATTTTGTTTAACAAATCCGTTAAGGTGGAGGTGGGCTTCGTCGCCCATAATAAGGTTGTTAATGAAATCAGCTTCTTGCCTTGCCAATTGTTGGATCTGGATAGCATACGCTAATCGTATCCGATAATCTGCTGGCTTCAGTTCCTGCACTAGCTGTACCTTATACGGGTAGACATTCAGCATCCCTTGAATCCTCTGGAGCGAGGTTCGAAACATGTCCAGCTGCTGGAACTACCTTCAAGTTGATATTGAAGGATCTTCTTCAATGCTTTGGCGTACACGCTGATGCTTGTCCTGTGACCTCCCTGAACGTTACCTCCCAGCACGTGGTAAATCACCCACAGACCCCTGAATTTGAAACCGCCGGACTAAGTTAAGTGTTGTGTCACGACTATTTATTATTTTCTAAATAACGTAAATAATTACGTAATTCAAAATACCACACTATAATTCTTAACAGTCCTGACTCGAGGTTAGCTCAGCGGTATATGAAAATGAACAAGGACTTTTTCAAATCAAGGTTCGTTGGATCTCTTATTCTAAAGCTCTCTCTCGGCGCTTATACCAGGAAGGGAAAGTTATTGATAAGACATGTGATAATTTAAAAAATAATATTTATTATATTAAAAAAAATTGGATCGAAGATCCGATAAAAAAATTATTAATCTCGAATAAGTAAACAGAATTTTTATGTTCTCAATTATAGGTTAAGTTCAAATTAATACAGACTAGACTCGTGTAAGACGAAATGTCTATCAACATATTACGATGGAAAGTGAAATCAGCAAAAGGTTACAATAAATGAGTATCACAATACCTTTGAGAAGACTTATGACATAATAACGGCTGAGGTGTCCAACGTACTCAAAATCTAGACGACGATGACAAGTTCAGACGGCTTTCGGCCTGATGACAATCGTGGCAAACTCCTTGAAATCAGATGAGAGCAGAGGCTACTCACAGAGACTATGGCACCGGCTGAGGACTTCCTCGGATGGTCTGGCAGAGAACAGCGCGCCTGAAGCAACTACGTGGCAACGTAGGTATGACGCAATAACAACTGCGTAATGTGGTCAAATATATCGTGACGGAACGGAAAGCGGCTCCTGGATAAGGGAGAATTCCTGACAGGGAATTTCATCTTAACTGAATTTAAAAATATTAAATTAAACTTGAGTGTAACTATTAATTAAATGAATTACAATATTGCGACGACACGCGTGCAGTGAGAAGCAATGCTAGCTCGGAGATGAATGCACTAGACAGACATATAGTATGTCTGCAGGTTCGAGGTCCGGCTGAGAATGGGACGACAACGCTGGCCCTTCCGGGAAGCCGAACGGCTGACAAAGTGGGGGTAACGCGTCATAGCCCAGGTGCACGATCTTTCGTCGGCACCTTGAGAACTTCAATCCCTGTGACGCTGGATCACTTGCCGACGATAGCAAATAATTATTATTTTGGTCACGAGAAATTATATTTAGAACACAACAGAACTTCGTGATTCGTATCAACTTTGACACGTGATCACCGAAGTAAGAAATAATGATAATTTAGGATTCTCCTAATTTGTAGGCCGACAACTATCTCGAAATGGCGTCCGAGGATTTTTCTTGTAAATACTATAGCCATTTTGAATTTACTTAAATTATAAAATATTTTCCTCACAAAATACTATAGCCATTTTGAATTTAATTAAATTATAAAATATACTTCTCACAATTGTTTGTTTATATGGTGGTTTTCTGACCCCAAAATGACGAGTGTAAGCTCTTTGCGTTAGCACAATTGATCGTTGATTTTGTAGATAAAATTCGATTATTTTAACACGTTGCTCAGTCATGCATTTCTTTATATTTAATTTTCAAGAATTACACTTTAATAATCTGAAATATATATTTTTTATTAATTAATTATAGAAAGTTATTTGAATTCTAAATAATCTAGCAACTTTTGGGCCAGCCTGTAGATAATTCTTAGATTAAGTAATATGAATTTGAAAGATGTTTTTTGAAATTTTGATATTATATTCATAAGCACTTAAGTTTTGGAATATTTTGATGGAGTTTAAATTATTTTGAATTTTTATAACTTGAATAACATTGACAGCATAGTTTTTAACTTAATCAAGAAATAATGATACATGTAGTATTAAGTATCAGGATATAGTACATTTTTATGTTATTTTTCAACAGATAAGAACCACTTAAAAGTCAGAGGCGAGGGTAACATTATAAGACGCATGTTTTCTGTTTCTCTCAGAAATGTAAAATGTACCATTTGAGGTTTATTCGTTTATAGGTTACTGATGCTACGTCATTTTAATCTTTGCGGACTGTCGATAAGAATACACTGTCTACATTTTGTGATGCCGCTCAATAACCAGAACTTATTAATGATAATGGAGAGAGCCAACATTGCGTCAACACATATGATGCCTAGAGCGTTCCGTGACTTATTTATCTTATAAATTAATCATTACCTCCCACCAGATCCCCTGCAGCTGGGGAATGATTCAAAGCGTTTGGTGACAAAATACTAGTACTATGCCCGTCAAAGCACCATTGAAGAAACTGATCTAAATTGTTATGTTTCACATGTTCAAAAAGACATAAAATAAACAAAAGTTCTTCTTGTATTTTGTAAGGTTTACCGGAACCAGATTGCAGTAGTAATTTTATTGAAGTGGTTGTTTTTAATCAAGGATTAGAAAATTCTTTGGGTCTAGAGGTCCAGTGCTTGTAGAACAGATAAAACTTTCCTTTACAAGGCTCGAAATCATACGTTACGAGAAATATCTTATAAAAGTTTTATCCATCGCCTGTACAGAAATCGCAGTAATTTTGCTTCCAGGTGGAATTATATGAGTATGCTATATAGGTTTATTCACCTCTTGGTTTAAAGGATAACACAACTTACAGATTGGCATCCAAAAACCGTAGAATTATCAGAAAAGCTGATGTTATATGAGATGAAGCACTGATGACATCAGTTGTAGCTTTAGATGTCATTAAACATACTGTTCATCACATGGCAACGATTTTGTTTTTTGTGATAAAGTAATACTTTTGGGCGAGGACGTGACAAATTCTTGCAGTTTATCGAAGAGTTTTTTTACGGTAAGTTATTTGCAACCTTCCTTGAAAATAGCAAAAATTGATAAAACTTGACTATTTTCTGTTTGAAAATAAATGTTCGACATTTAAAAGGCGACAACACGTGTTTGTATGGGTTTTTGAGATTTAGGTAATGAGAAGCTGTTTCCTGTCGAAGGAAAGTATGCGTCATTTATGCTTATAGTGAACGATAATGTATGCCTAGATATTGTTGTAAACATATGAATATAATGAAGGGAATGCAGTATCAAATGTTTTAATAATGAGCAAACGGGCAACTCTGTGTCCAAAAAACGAGCATTCAAGATTTGTTAATGAGGATGTACTGACACGGCTAGAAGGTTCAATGTTTAAATATAATTCCATATACATCATAATTAACGACGAAGGTGGATAAGATGTAAATCGGTTAATTAATGTACCGGACAAATTCATAAATAACATGAAATCTAATTGCTTTCCACCGCGCATCTTGACTCTTCAATTTAGGGGAATCAATAACATTCTTAGAAGTTCATGTATTGATAACGGTTTATGAAATGGTACTTGAATTGTTGCAAAAAAAATAGTATTAAATCCAAACTGATATTATAACTGTTGTAAACCAGAGTACATTATATTTCATTCCTTGAATTTGTTTAAATACATAATCAAATAATACGATTTCTTGCAATATGCGTACAAAGTAATTTTCTATAAAAATAGCATACGCCATGTTCATTAAGTTCAAAAGACAATCTTTTGAAAGAGTTGGCCTTCTTTTATTTGAACTCATGGATAACAAGTGATGGTTGTTTGAGGATGCGTTCACAATCAGCATTACAGGTTCAAATTATTGAAGGTTCGAAACAAGGAATAGTTCAAAAAGGATGTTTTACATAAAATATCTTGTTTATTGAGATTCAGAGGTAATTTTTTCCATTCTTATTTGTTAATTTCTTTGAGTTTACTATATCCTTCATGTTTATGTTTTCAATAATGTATTTGGTGATTTTCATATCAATTTTAATATAACTCGAGGTGTATAATATGTACGACTATATAACGTAGCATACATCATTTTACTAATATTTTAGTTCCCTTAGGTATTAATAAGTGTTAAAATTCATCATTTATGTAATTTTTTGTTGTTGTTTATTAACTTCGGAACAAGCATTCTAAATTTGGTTTATTTAAATAATAATATTCAGCATTCTAAAATATCTACAAATTGATATTTTTAGCTTTAATATTTAACTTATGGATATACGAGTATATAGTAACTATACGATACTGTCAACATTTACAAGTCAAATCGGGGTTACGCCGCAAAATGACCAGGGTTAAAGTCCTTAAATTTTATTATTAATGTAAAAATAATCACATTTCAAGTGTTTATTACTTTGTGTGAAACACTTTGTGTATGATATATCTATCACAGGGTTAACGCAGGGAAAGAAATAATAGAAAATATAATATAATGTTACAAACTAAAGTGAAACATTATAAATGTAACAGTTTTGTTTCATACAAATTGATTACATTTTTTTACATAAATTATTTGAAGCCAAAAACATTGAGAACGCCCCGGGCTGCACCTCCACGTATGTTCGTTTGTGTTTATTTGTATAAAACTTCATCTCTGCTTTGATAATGAACAGTGTATCATTATTTAATTAAATTAATAGTCCTGAATAAGATGCTTGTAATCAGTGTGTAAAAATTAAATTCATAACGCAATTGCTGACATTTTAGTAAATGGATTCAATTTTCTAGGATGTTTTCACCGAAATTTTTCTGGTATATTCTTTTTGACTGAGTGTTAATTATACACATCAGTTGATGACTATTTTATATTAGAAACGACAAAAAATAAAACTGAGGAATAAAATATGATCATTGGCATAGCTGACATAAGAAGATATTAGAAATTATTAGATGATGCAAACTCGAATATTTTTATCTCATTTGGTACTTACTTAAGTTGAGTAAATAATATTAAATGAAATTGTTTTTAATGCACTCACAGCACGATAGGATATAATGATTTTTTTATAGCGATATATTCCATTAAACCGAATCAGTAAAATTAAGATAAATTTCACAGAGTGAGTGTTTAAATAAAAATAAAACTTCGTATTGGATCGGACGTCGACACATCCAATAAGATTAAATGGAGGATAATTGTATGTTAAAATATAACATAACTATGTGTATTAAAAAATATTCTAATGCTTTTATAAAACCAATATGAACTTTATTATTATTCAAATTATCTAAAACTTACATAAATTCTATTAAATTTAGTGCAGAAACAACGTACTTCATATTAGGTTTATGGATGACTTTATTTCACATTAAAAATATATTGGTATAAAAGATAAAAACCATTAAATTTTATTTTGGATGAAGCCTTTCGCACCCTTCAATTTTTATTGATAATAAACTTATACCACTGGTAGATATAAAATAATTCAACTCGAGACAAAAATTCAATTTTAACCAAAATTCGATTAACGAGCTTTGTAAATGTGCCGGTCGACAATATAACACAAGTCAGCCACTTGTGGTAAAAAAGCATTAAGCACGCGATAAAGAAGTTAAATCCAAAAATGATTTTTTAAGAGTCAAAGTGCAAAATGTTTTTTTTTTGATTTTATAAATCTTCCGCTGATGAAACTGCAAAAATATTACGTATTATAATATTAAAATATTCGGCAGAATAGTACAAACTTAGTGCTCATTAATGAAATAAATTTCTGATCTTGTGAGTAAATGTATTTTTTTAAATTTTCATTCATTCATGTGGTATCCTTGAATTAATAATATGCACATGTTGAAAAACGTGGTCGCGAAACTAAATTGTCTTTAGCCTCAGTAATCGTACCTTCGTGTAAAAAACCACTAGAAAAGGTTAAATTCAAATCTCACCATTTTACATGCTGGAAATACTATCACACGTGGATAGGCAACAACTCTTACAAACGTCTAGCACGTGCGAAATTTATCACCAATCTAGCTAAACTGAGACCCATTGTTTTTAATGTTCTTTTCTTTTTTTTAGTACCATCGGAAATCAAACCCAAAAACCCTGATTAGAAGAAAACATTTTACCACCTAGGACATGAAGATGTTTTTTTGTAAATATATTGATTTTTATACCACTTCCCATAATAATGTTTAAGAAAGAATCTTAAATAAATATAGTAAACATGTCACCTCTACAAACAAAATGAGTCTACAATAGATATCGACAACACATTTTTGGTGGCTTTCAAAAATAAAAATGGTGTGAGGTAGGAGTGTATCTTATCCTCACATTTTTTCAGTTTACAGATAAAATGTAATGGGTGGTGAGTATTTAGGTTGAATTTTTTCCATGCAGAAAATATTTTATTTGGTTAAAAAAGGTTTAAAAACTTGAATTCTGGTATAATCTAAGGAAGTGTGACTACGTGTCCGAGTTTCAAAACAGACTTTAATGTCTTAAAACCAGGCAGCAAAGGATGCTTCACGTTTTGTCGACATTTTATATATATATATATATATATATATATATATATATATATATATATATATATATATATATATATATATATATATATATATATATATATATATATATATATATATATATATATATATATATATATATATATATATATATATATATATATATATATATATATATATATATATATATATATATATATATATATATATATATGTATATATATATATATATATATATATATATATATATATATATATATATATATTATATATATATATATATATATATATATATATATATATATATATATATATATATATATATATATATATATATATATATATATATATATATATTTATATATATATATATATATATATATATATATATATATATATATATATATATATATATATATATATATATATATATATATATATATATATATATATATATATATATATATATATATATATATATATTATATATATATATATATATATATATATATTATATATATATATATATATATATATATATATATATATATATATATATATATATATATATATATATATAGTATATATATATATATATATATATAGTATATATATAATTATATATATATATATATATATTATATATATATATATATATATATATATATATATATATATATATATATATATATATATATATATATATATATATATATATATATATATATATATATATATATATATATATATATATATATATATATATATATATATATATATATATATATATATATATATATATATATATATATATATATATATATATATATATATATATATATATTATATATATATATATATATATATATATATATATATATATATATATATATAGTATATATATATATATATATATATATATATATATATATATATATATATATATATATATATATATTATATATATATATATATATATATATATATATATATTATATATATATATATATATATATATATATATATATATATATATATATATATATATATATATATATATTATATATATATATATATATATATATATATATATATATATATATATATATATATATATATATATATATATATATATATATATATATATATATATATATATATATATATATATATATATATATATATATATATATATATATATATATATATATATATATATATATATATATATATATATATATATATATTATATATATATATATATATATATATATATATATATATATATATATATTATATATATATATATATATATATATATATATATATATATATATATATATATATATATATATATATATATATATATATATATATATATATATATATATATATATATATATATATATATATATATATATATATATATATATATATATATATATATATATATATATATATATATATATATATATATATATATATATATATATATATATATATATATATATATATATATATATATATATATATATATATATATATATATATATATATATATATATATATATATATATATATATATATATATATATATATATATATATATATATATATATATATATATATATATATATATATATATATATATATATATATATATATATATATATATATATATATATATATATATATATATATATATCATCATCATCATCATTGTCAACCAGGGTCGATCCACTGCTGGATGAAGGTCTCCCCAAGTTGACTCCAAACAGTTCGGTCCTTTGCTCGCCGATGCCACGTGATGCTGCCATGCTTCCTGATTTCGTCCATCCAGCGTACCTTCGGTCTTCTTCTAGGCCTCTTTATGCCTCTTGGATACCATTGGATTATTTCGGATGTCCATCGGGAGTCTGACATTCTGGCTACATGTCCGGCCCATTGCCACTTCATTCTTTTGCACACCTTTATAACGTCTTCTACCTTTGTTATATTGCGAATCCAGGTGTTTCGTTTACGGTCTCTTTTAGTATATCCTAACATGCATCTCTCCATGCCCCTTTGTGCGGTCTGGAGCTTTTGCGTGTTCTTTACTGTGAGCGTCCATGTCTCGCAGCCATACGTAAGTACTGGAAGAATGCACTGGTTGTAGACCCTTCGCTTCAAGGATATTGGGAGATTACTTTTGAAGATGTTGTTCAAACGTCCAAATGAGCTCCACGCCAGTTTTGTTCTTCGTGCTATTTCCTCCGATATGCCACCTACAAAGGAAATACGTTGGCCTAGATACACATATTCCTGGACAAGTTCTAGCGGTTTTCCATCTACGTTTATTGGTTTTGGGGTAGCAAAGCCGTTCATCATATATTTGGTTTTTGAAATATTCATTTTTAAACCAACTTCCCTGCTGACCTCTGCCAATTCTTGCAGTTGGTGCTGAATATCATTCGGGTTTTGTGAGAATATAACGATATCATCTGCAAATCTCAAATGGCTCAGGTATTTTCCACCAATCGCCAGCCCTTTACTTTCCCATTCTAGTTTTTTAAATATGTATTCCAGTGTAGCTGTGAACAATTTTGGGGAAATAGTGTCTCCTTGACGAACTCCTTTACCGATTCGGAAGGTTTCCGAGGATTTGTGGAGATGTATTTTTGCTGTTGCATCCTTATAGATGTTATTGAACAACTGAATGTATGCTCTATCAATACCTTGTGTCTTTAGAGCTTCTAGTATGGCAGCTTTTTTGACTGAGTCAAATGCCTTTTCGTAGTCCACAAAGGCTAAGTACAGGGGGAGTTCGTATTCGTCACATCGTTCCATTATTTCTCTCAGCACCTGAATATGATCCATGGTACTGAAACCCTTCCTGAATCCAGCCTGTTCTCGTGGTTGGTTCATGTCAAAAGTATTCGAGAGTCGGTTGGTTAAAATCTTGGTAAAAATTTTGTAAAGGGTAGGTAGCATGCTAATCGGACGGTAGTTCTTAAGATCCTCTTGATCGCCTTTCTTATGGAGAAGTATTATGGTTGCAGATTTCCAATCTTCTGGAATGTCTTTTTCTTGAAGGCACCTGTTGAAAAGTGTTGATAAGATGGTATCCACTTCTCGACCTGTTTGTTTAAGGACATCAATGGACAAACCGTCGGTACCAGTGGCCTTACCGGATTTCATTCCGTTGATTGCGTATCTGATTTCTCCTGGCAAGATCGTTGGGATATTTTCATCCTTAGTTGTTTCTAGATTCAGATTTGTATGTGGTATAGTTACAGTATCTGTATCGGCATATAGTTGTACTTTATATAGCAAAAGGGTAATACAATACATTACAATGTCACTACTTAATTAAGTAATCATTTTCAAAAAAATAATCATTATGAGAGATAGACGAGGGAGTCAGTAGGAAAGGGAGTGAGGACAGATAAAAGGGGTATGGAGGGAGTGAGGGGCGAGTGAGAGAGGGCTTGAGAGGGAAAAGTAGGAGAAGAGTGATAACAGAGAGGATTAAGTATGTGGGGTTGAAGGAATATTTGAGAGGGGAGGGAATAGAATGCGATAAGGGAGTGAGAGAGGAGAGAGCGAGAGAAGGATGAGTGAGTTGATGGGGAAAGGAGAGATAGGGGGTTAAGAGAGTGGTTGGATTAAGTGACGGGAAGAAGTGAGATATGTAGTGTGAGAGAGGGTATGCTAGAGATGGGGTGGGAAAGAGAGGGTGGTGCTTGAATTAATGGAAGAGAAAGAGGGACGGAACACCACCTGCCCCTCACATTGTCTCTTCTTTTAAACCCCTTTTTCACTCTCTCTCTCTCATCGGCCCGTTCATCCCCTTGTTCACCCGTCTTCATTATTGCCCACCGTCACCATCCCCTCTCTCAATCTCAAGTGATTATTATTAGATCAGTTATAAAAAGGGTCATCGTATGGAATATATTAAAAAAATGAAATAATTTGTTTTGAACGAGATAAACAGAAGAAAAATATTTGAAAATGCAGTGCAGCTTCTATTTTTATTTCGAGTCTTTTCTGAAAATCGATCGTCTCCACAAAAAAATGAAGTCACGATATTCTGAATCAGCCTGAAGGAAGATTAACGATGAATGGTGGGCGTGTTTAAGGCAATTCTATTATTTTCACTCTGCGACTAATTAAGACCTCCTTCATTATTTCATTTTCCATTTCATTACGGTCAAGAGCAGAATGGAACCAAGACATGCACATTGTGAACAATATGTCGATGCTTCATTGTTTCGGTACTTCTCATATTGTTTGAAATTACTTCTATAATCGGGAGGATACTTAAAGAACTTGTTTGAAACTTTATATTTTTGACGAATTCAGTCAATTCTGAAAGTGAGAAGAGTGAAAAAGTATTTAAAATAGGAGAGTTTTCATGACGAGGTGTAATGACGTGGCTTACAGTGAGAGAAGGGGGCATGTGAGTGGGGGAGTGTGAGAGAGGGGAGTGTGTGAGAGGGGGTTGGAAAAAGGGACAGTATGAAAGGGGAGAGGGAGAGTGTGAGAGAGTTTAGTGATAAAGGTGGAGTGTGAGAGGGGTAGAGAGAAAGTGGGGATTGTGAGTTTTTTTTTGAGAGCAGTGCTTTAGTTTATCTCCATTGTGTTTGATGTTAAAAACAATTTTATCTCTTCTATCTGGACGTTAACTTTAGTCAATTGGGGTTGTTCTATCAATGTGTAGAATTAATGTCAAATTGTCTCTCATGTGAACACTGTTATCTTAACAAACCGGGATTATTCCGCCTGAAGAGTACCTCTGGATAGGAGGTAGAAAAAAATGTAGCGGGGAGGAATGTGATTAATTTTTATTTTTTTTTTGTTTTTGTCATCTACTATATTTATTTTCTGTGTTTATTTTTTTGTATATATTCCTGTTTCTACGTGTCTAAGGGTGTGGGCTGAAAAACATCTGGTGTCCCCATGGCTGGGTTCGCCCTATCTTGGTGGGGTGTATTTTGGCCGAGGGGATGCTATTGGATGAGCCCAGACCTTTTGATAGCTTCTGTGTTTGATGTATTGTCTACAATTTATGTGTTTTAGAAGTGTTATTCAGGTGTGATTTTGTACATGATATGTTGCTGTCAATAAACCTAATATTTATTTATTTATTTATTAATGGAATAACAAAGGATTTTTTGTTTAATATTTAAATATGGATATCCCTAAAATTATAATGAAACCTTTGATAAAAAATATATTCATTTAAATTTAAGTAAAAAAAACAAATAAGTAATACGTTATCTATCAATAATGGTAGAGCTTGTGGAAAAACATCGTTCAAGGATAAAGGAGAGAAGAAAAGAAAGGAAAATTAAGAGCTAAGGATATTATTTCTGATTTAATATTTTTTTATTCTTTCTTAAATGTAAATAAGAATTGTGGACATTTGATCAATCAAAAAAGAAGTGTAAAATGTGGTGTGATGTGTTGATATGTAAAAAAGTCTCTTATCGTTCGATCGAAGAGAACATCATTGTTCTAAAAGTAAGGGATTTTTTTCTCGAGGATATGAAGGAGAGCAGGGATTGTAAAGTACGAGAAAAAATAAACAAAATAAATAGATGTTATCAATTTGTTATCGAATCCAAGACAAGAAAATATACAAATAAACACTTCTATGAAACATAGAAAAACTTTGATCCTAAAAAGGTTTTGGTTTATTTTAGTGACCCTCTTGATTCAGATAAGGGAGAAGTGTACTCGATGTTTTTCAGCATACACTAAAAAAACGATTGGTTTATCATTGTAACAGCTTCAATTGATTCATGCTGTAAATAGTTTTTATTACTGTGCATAAAATTGTCTATTTATTATGTTAAATTTATTATGGTTCATTACATTTTACTATATGATCTTACATATGATATACGTGTTTCTTTATTTTAAAATAAAAACCCTAACTAAAAATATTTTTGTCAACTTCATTAATAAATGCAAATGACAACCTTCACGGTCTAGTTAGTAAGCATCTTACCAAGGGTTTTTGGGGTTGATTCCCGATAGTATTTGAAAAATAAAAAGGCACCAGTCTGGTAAAAAAGTTCATCTACTAACCATTCTCACAACTCAAAATTACCACATAATGAAAAATTCCATAAAAATTGGTTATTTTTATCCTTTCGATTCAATTTGAGCTATCTTCTCATCAAATAAGCAATGAACAGTGAGAAATATTGATTATCTGTTTTTTTACCCACATAATTCAAAATTAGCTTTTATTCGTTAATGCAGTTGTCAAAATTTCGAATTGACGTTTATACTTCAGAAATTGGTCGGGTCATAGATTTCCAAAAGGTTTTTAATTATTCGATTGTCATATTAATTTCACTTTGTTTATACACACCTTAAAATTTCTAATATGAGATACTCGTACATCGTAATTTGTACGAGTACTTCTGGGTCTATTAGCGAACATAAGGAAAGTCATAATTTTCCACGTCATCCTATCCGTAGTTTGACGGACCCAACTTATCCTTGGTAGTTATCCGTTATAATATCATCCATTCACGTGATTCAATGTCTTACTCAAATAAATCTTAACAAGAATTACATATATTTATGAATTCAAGTCATATTCAAATTAAAAACGCTCCAATAATTTGTCTATATAGGAGTATATAAAAAAACATAATGCGCCTTGGATGTGTGTTTAGGAGAATTGGGGTATAAGCAATCAGAATATATTTTCACAGCTCGTGTGTTCTAAATATCATGAGGTTTTGATCCTTATTAAGAGATTATTTGAATGTTTTAATTGTATTGTATTACGCTTTTGATCTAAAAAATACAATCAAACGGATTTTTGATCATGTAACATATTTTACAGCCGACCAGAAATATATTAAATATATCTGAAGTGAAAACCAGATAGGAAACCTTTGTAAAAAATAGTATCAACGGGAATCAAATCTGTAATTTCCAAAGACTCTAAATGTCACAAAGAGCAACAGTTTTATTATTTTTTAATGGTTGTATTGTATCTCGAATTGTGACACACATATTTTATAACTTATATTCTTAAAAAAAAAACTAAATATATTAATTTGGCTAAACATAACTTTTCCTATCACCAAATTGAAAAAATATTTTGTAAAAATACTTTGAAATCATAATTTTCCCTCTTGTATTTAAAAGAAAAAAAATGTTCTTAAAAAACATGAAAATTATGCAGAGAGAAAACATTGTATGAATTGAAGAAACAAGTTACGTCAATAAATAAATAAAAAGCAATTCTAATATAACGTAAGTCTAACAAAATAAGTAATGAAATATTTTTAATATTACCAAGGACAGAAAAATAATTTAATCTCTTTGACACTCTATACCTAATCAACCGATCCGTAACAATCGAGGTTTTCTTTCCTTTTCTCTTTTAGTATAATAATTATATATCGAGCCAAAAATACTTGACCTATATTGTAATGTCAGTATAATATTGAAGCAAACATGGGATAGTTTTTAGGTTGTTCCGGAAATAATTGCCGATTTTAACCTTCAAATTCAATCAAACAACTTCAGAGTTAATAAACTTAATTAATCAAAGAAAGAGTCATTTCACTCGACGCGTTTTACAAACGAATAACCAGATTTCTAATGCGTTGTGAATAAAACTCAGGTAGATTAGAATCCAAGAAATATTTAAAGGCATTTTCTGCTGCTTTTATTTTATAGATTATTTTCTGTCATATATAGTAATCGAGGTACTTGAAAATGTGAAAATTAGTTAGCAAAAAATCAGTAGAGTAAGGCGGATGAAGAAATTGTTGTACTACCAGCACCTATTGTACTTTTCCCGTACCGTTTTTTATATGTGGTCTTCCAAAATAATTATTCTCAACGGTAGCAGGACGTCCTACACCCTCTTCATCCTTAAGACATGTCTACGTTACGAAACTTTTTGAACCAACGCCGCACTGTTCGTTCAAAAGTAGTTCCGTCAACCCATATTTAGTTAAACTTGCGTGCTATTCGAGACGCACGATGCTTAAAATAAAGCTCGTGCAAAAATATAACACGTAATTCTACTCTTTTAGATCAAGAAAAATGTGATTGGATGAAATAGATCAGATTTTCAAAGAAGGTAAAGTGAGAAGAGTAAATTATAGAAGATTATGTACTACGATATGTATGAATGTAGACGAGACGAAAGATGTGTGCTTGAATACTTCGCAAGTGACACGGCGTGATGATATGTATGTTATGTAGGTACTGTTGTAACATTTAGGATTTTGTCAAGCTATTTTAATACTCAATAAATTTTCAAAATCATTTAAATTTTTACTGTGAAATGTGGTATTTTCTTATGGATATCAATATATTTTCTTAGATAATAATTAAAAAAACCAATGAAACTTTAGAAAGAATGTTTAAAACGATTCATGTTCGTTTTGAAAGCTAATTGGTAGGAAAATATATAAAGTCACTGCTTTTGTGTTTGGCAAGAAATAATCTTTTGAAGGAGTTTTAACAATATATGAATGTGTAATATAATGTAATTAACAAATAAAAGAAGAAAATTTTATACGAAGACGAGCGTTTTGGATTTATTTTGGCGTGTGATATGATGATAAATGAAGAATTCAAAGATTTATGAATAATCATACAATAAGTCATTCAAAGATGACTTATTGTATGATAATTCATAAATTTAGTAATACGAATACTGAAGAGAATCTTTGATATTTGAAAAACATATTTATATACGATTGAGTTATTGTAATTTATTGTAATTTATTTTTAACAAACACTGTTTATTCCACTTTTTTATGACGGTATAACCCTACCGGTTTCAAGGCTTTCACCTCATCTTCAGGGGAGTACAAACAAGAGTTTGAGTTATCTTAAATTTATCAAAATGTTTTCTTAAATAATAATGAAAATAGCTGATAAAAATTTAAAAAACTGATAAAAAGTTTTACAAAGAATACTTAAAACCATTCCAGCTCTTTTAAAAAGATAATTTGGATGAAAATATTTTGTATTTGATAATTAATATGTAACACTAATGTAATTCACAAATGAAAGGAGAGAATTTTAAACGAGAACGAGCGTTTTGGATTATGTTTGGCTTATAACTAGCTCTCTTACACTCCATCCATTTGTTACGAACATCTCGAATTTCCCACTCTTACACTCCCCAACTCACACTCTTCAAGCTCAAACTCTCTCCCTTTACAAGAGCCGCTCTTACACTGCCTCCCATTTTCACATTTCTACCACTCACATGCCCTCTCTCTATTCTCTATGCTTCCCTCTCTTGCACTCTTCCCGTTCTCACAAACTTATCTTTGTAATTTATTTTTAACAAACACTGTTTATTCCACTTTTTTGTGGAGTCAAAAAAGTGGAATAAACAGTGTTTGTTAAAAATAAATTACAATGTCTTTAAACCTCTACAACGTTAATGCCTTAACTATAAACAACATAACAAACTTATCTTTCATATTCGCCCCTCACCCCCTGACCCTTCCACACACACACTGTTCATTTACATACCCGGATTCACATACACCCCTCTCATCTTACACGCTTCCCTCTTCTCATTCACTCTCCTCTCTCACACGCCTACAATTCGCACTCTCCCTATCACATTTCCCCCTCTCTTAGCATGTCTTCCCACTCACTCACTGTCACGTACACCCACTCCTTTCAAACTCACTATTGCCCACTCTCCATACTCAGACTCCTCGTTTTCACACGTCCATCTTTCGAATTTCCCTCTCTCACACTTTCTGTTCTTACACTTCCCCCCACCTCTTTCTCATACTCCAGCTGCCCTATAACACGTCTTTTTCTCATACTTTCCCCTTTGAAACTCCCCTCTGTTTGTTGCACTTCCAAATTTCACAATTGCTCTTTTTCTAGTTCCACTACTATTGCATTCTCTCCTCTACCATGCCTCCATATCTTAATATTTTCTCTTACTTCTCAAATCTCTCTAGCCCTTCTCTCATGATGTGCCCTTTAACATTCACCGCTTTCATACGATCCCCTCTTGCTCTCCCTTATTTTACATGTACTCCTCTTACTATATACTCTCGCACTCATATTCCTTCCTGTCTAACACTCCTTACATTTCTCCCGTTCACACTGATTTTTCTTACACATCTCCACTCTTTCACTACCTCCTCACGCTTCTCTTTCTCACACAACCTACGCCAACACACGATCCTGTCATGCGCCCCCTCTCTTACACTACTCCCACTCACGCATTATACTCAAACTCCCCAACGCCCCTCCCTTATACTGACCCTTTAACGATTCCCGCTCTCGTATTCACCGCTTTCATATCCCCTCTCCCATCTGTCCTCTCTCCCTCTCTATCTCCCTCTTACTCGCACTCTCTTACTATATCTTATCTTTCATTCTATTTCCACACCTCTCCCTATCTCTCAGTAACTCCCTCTCCCTCAATCTATCTGTCACTTGCTCCCTTACTCTCAAAGACTTAAACGTTCACGATTCCAGAGAACTGATCGTTCGTAAACAATAGTAGTTTGGCGACTCCATTTCACATTTAAGCTGTAAACTATTGCAGTGGCATCTATCAAAGTCTCCAAGAACCAAATTCAGTATAGATGAAAATTGATGTAGTATTATATTATACAATATTTTTATTTTTACATTTCCTTCTCTCTGGTAATAAACCCATCTGCTTGTATTGTGTAAATCGAAAGTGTAATGATACAATTATACATGATGCCCTTTTAAAACATGTACATCATTTCTGGAGATACTATATGATACTTTTAATTTTTTAAGATCATGACGTCATCATTTTCATGAAACGAGAAGATCTTTGAAAAGGCCTTCTGATTTATTTTACCCCAATTCTCCTAATCACACATCCAAGGTTTTTTTATGTCGAGTTTTTATTATTATCTCACATTTGAAAGTCTTAGGAATGGAAACAGTGGGAAATTATTATGTTAATTTGAATTTTTTGAAACCTCTTGGTAATCCGTGAGTTGACCACTTTCTGCAGTCTAACATATACGAGTACATACGAGTATGTACGTCAGTTCAATATGTTGAGAGCCGCGTCAACGAACAACAGCTAATATTGTATTCTAGGGAGTAGCAAACAAAATATTAATATTCGTTACTGCTATTATTATTTTGCCACGTGGAAACTGAAATTGAATTAAGTTGATTAAAATTACCTGATTTTCAATTTTTTTTCTAGATTTATTCATAATATAACCTTTTTAGTTCTTCCTGGGGTAAGTTACATCAGGAATATTTTGTATTTCTAAAAATTAATACTTTTGTTGCTTTTTATTTATTACCATAAATTTAAAGTAATTTTGAATTCAAAATCATAACAGTTTTGATTTTTTTATGTGCTTATGATATATATTTTTTTCTTTTGTGTAAATATTTTTTCGTTTTTCTTTCATGTTTGCTGTGATGTAAAGTTTATTCGATGGCTATTTTAAAAGATTTTTGTTCTATAAATTTAGATTTTTTTTGTAAAATTTGCATTGAATTTCATTATTTGTTAAGGCTGCTTGCCGTTATAAATAACTCATTACATAATAATCAATTTCGTATTTTTTAAGTAAAATAATGATCAAATATAGCAATTTCTGTAAAATTAGTATTCACGAAAAACTTATAAATACAATTTGACCGAAATACAACAGCTAAAGAAAATATCTTCACAAATCCAGAAGAAAAAAACCAGAATTAGCACCGACCGACGTTCAGCTACTAGATTTTTTTAATCAAATCAAAACTTATCTAGAATCATGAAACTTTTTAACAAAACTTTATTTAAAAATGTAGTACTGTAGAAAACTAAACAACTTTCAATACAATATTTTTCAACAATGTTGCCTTGTAAAGCTGATTTAATGGAAGCAAGCGTTTCGAAATAACTTAACTTGGCAACAGCTCCGTGGAACCTATGAAATTAGTGGAAAATAGCCATGAAAATCATCGATGTGTAAGTTGTTTTTTTATACGAGCAAATCCTTTATTTAATAATAGAATTCAAGAATTCAATAACTTTCACGCATAATTTTTATTTTTCAATTGAAAAAAATATGCTAATCTGAAAGAAAAAAATATTAAGTGTCGCGATATCATTGAGCTTTTAAAAAGTTTTTTTCAACATTTTTAACGAATTGCCAAAAATAATTATCAAACACCTGATTTTTTTCTCTATACGTTTTATATATTAAAGATAAAATATTACTGAAGTGAAAAAAAGATGCAGGTGAATGAAAACTCTTTGATATAAATTGATAGATGTAACGTAATTAGGTTAAAGTAGGTTTTGAAACATTTTAAAACCAATTAAAAAAACAAAGAATTGGCCTCAATGACAATTAAAAAAAAACATGTTTTTTTTAACTGGTGATCATACTTCTCTTTCGCAAACTATTTGAAAAAACACAAATACACTTAAAGGTACAAAGTTAATAAAATGTTGATGAGAAAAGCCCTAAAATATATCCGTGAGTTTAAATACAGGAAGTTATCGGCTGCGATCTTCAGGAACCTCCCCGCATTTGCGTATGTCTAGATACAATTTCAGTAAAAAAGGCACGTCTTAGCAGATTATTGTCATTCATGTAATGATTATTGTTATTTGTACATATTTTCATATAGAATTCAATAATATATATCCAAACTATATTTTATATTGAATCATAATTAAATATAAAAAAAATAACGCACGATTGACTTAATGAATATTTAAAACAGGCAGTTTTGATTTTTTATTGATTTAAATTGATGAACGTCAATTTATTCATCGGCCGGATTCGGCACGGTTGATGATCCGGTTTAACGATAATGTGTTGTACAAACTATAGGTTAAACGCTAATTGGCAATTTGATACCTGGTTAGTTAACCTATTCAGCGTATTTGTACTTTGCTCTTTGAACTAAAGTTATATTTTCAATTTATGTTTGACGTACATACAAATTTTGAAATGGGTGTGCTGGATATTTTTTTATTATTTTATTTTATTGCTTTATTGATATAAGCAGTCTGTATGATATGGCTGATATAATGCAAGTAAGTATAAATTTGATACATCAACATCTTCCAAAAACAGACCATCTTATCAACGTGGATTTTATTGATTAATTGTGCTTGAATTTAAAACGGGAGGAGGCATTTTCAGTTCTTGTTATTCTAATATAGTTTATGAAGAAAAATTACAAGTCAGTACTTTATTTTTATCATCATTGCATACCTTTAAATTATATCCATTATTTTTTATGCAATCAACTCATAAAATGTAACCTATCATAATATAAATTGTATGGGATAAAGTATCATGTATAGTGGGCATTAAAGTCTAGGTTGGGTTCATTGAAAATTAGAAGCAGGCGCTTTTAAAAACCGTAAGCGTTTTCTAACAGAATCCCACTGAACATACGAGTAAGCGTATAATCTGGTGTGACTTGTAATAAAGTATTGAAATCACGGTTTCTGCGAAATTATTTCCGAATTTATTTAGTGTCACTCAGGAAGTGCGTTTTATGAATTCACAAACACAGAGCTCTTGCGGTAACATTTTATTACGAAACTAGGATATAAGTCTTCTAATTATTATAAGTTTATCGTTCAATGTTTTTCTCAAAACTCGACTTGAAATTGACTCCTTATTCCTTTATCATCAATACAAAAGTATTTTTTTATTATAAGTATTTTCATTCCAAAATATTGCTTCTATGAAATATTATTCACGAAGAATCTTTTTAAGTGCAAAATGTAAATACATCATTTATCTGACGTCCCGCCTATCACCTCAATAACTCCGAAGAATGAAAATACGGAAAGAGGGCCAAAAAGGGAGGCCAAGTCTATTATACACGCCATATAGTTTAATATTTACGATATTTGATAACAAAACGGAGGCCAATGTAGTTCAAAAACCTTTCAAAATCATCGTAAATTTATTAAAAAAGATTTTAATAAGTGAGAGGACATTCATGTTTTGCAAAATCAAACCTTTACTCTCCATTTAATCAAATTATCTTTTGTGAATATTATGCTGTTTTTGATATCATTTTTAACATAAAATAAAAGTACCCAACTGCCGATACATTTTTAAAATATTTCATAACAAATTACTTTGTTATACATTTGTTACAGTAATCCTCGCAAGACTTATTTCTATCTTCTTTCTAGATATTTATATCTTCTTTCTAGATATTTTTTCAGGTTCTGAAGATAAGAGGTAGAAGTACGTATCGCGAGGATTGACGTTATAAGTGGAATAAAAAATATATTTTACATTAAATATTTTAAAATGGAGATGGCAAATTTAAAACCGAAACGTTTGTTATTTTTTTTTACATCGTATGCACCACAAGTCTGTACATTAAAAACATATCTCGTCAGTCATATATCATCACGTTTTATTCGTTTTTTTTTCAATTGTTGAAAATGAGAGAATTTCTAAATCTCAACTTCGTCTTGTCCCTCCATACAATGTTGAATAATTTAAACTTCCTACGTTTCTATGTGAAAATTTACATTTTAAACATGGATTGTACTTTTATTTGATGAAATAACAATCCTGTCTAACCAATCCTTGTTTGGTTTGACTTTTGAATAATTTTCCTGGCTCAATAAAATGTGCTTCATCATTATTTATAAAAAATGTAATTCGGTAATAACGTTGAATTGAAGCAGCAACGATCAAACCTACTGCTCGTGTGTTCTGATTTTGAAAGCAGTCGAAGTAAAAACCTGGCGGATACGAATAATATATATTTATAAACATAGTTTTGAGAAGTCCATTAATTAGAAATAGTTTATTGGAAGAAATTACAACAAAATGATAACTCCGTCGGAAGTACATGGAAGTGTTGTAACATATACAATAATAAATATTATTTACATTTCTTTTCAAATATAAATACCCTTGATAATTTTCGTATTGAAAAACAATGTTTGAGAAATGTAAGTAAAATATCAGAGATGTTATAAATATAACAATATCGTATTGATACTAGTAACAAAAAAAAATGGAAAGCTTGGAATATGGCGCCGGGCCAAAACGATCCCACTTATGGTATACGGAAGTGGTTTTAAGGAAGTATACGCATATCTGGCACACCCTGTAATTAATTACCTCTGGTAAGAAATACCTCCACGCATTATCTTTTTCGAGCTACGATGCTAATATAAACATATAAACATAATTTAGGAAAAATTATCGTTTTATATAATTATAATGTACAGATTTGGAGTACCTCTAGTCTTAAGCATGACTTGAATTTGTTATTTTAAATGAAAGTATTAACTTTTTAATGGCTTATATATATTTTATACCACACTTTTCTCTTTAAGGGTATACTATGATGAAGTATTAGAAATGCTAAAATGAAGTAAGATATGTATGTATACCTAAAATTTGTTCTAGTTCTATTGAAATGTCTCAAATGGTTGGGAATAAAAAAAATAATGGTTGAAAATAGTTAAAAGAGTAGAAGTGATTTAATATATATATACTGGTAAGTGAACGTGTTATTAAGAATATAAGTAAATATATCAAATACTCGTATTATTTTTCTTTCTCGTTTCTTAATCGTATTATGGACGGGACTAGTCTTAATAGGAATAAAATAAACTAAAAGGAAATCGTTTTTAAAAAAAGTACCAAATACGGCCTTTAAATCTATGAATCGCGGGTCTCAACGAGTAATATGCATTTTAGATTTGTTTGCAAATGGTGTAAGACTATTCTTTTAAAAAAATACATTTATGTGGGGACTTCAACTAGATATTTATATAAAATAATTCAGAGGGTTTATAAATCATACCTAAATATAACATGAGTGTTATTGATATTATATACATCACAACTGATGTATGCTTTATTGTAGAAATACGATGAACATGTAAAAAAAAATATTTTTTTATAAAATTTTATATGGTTATACATTTTTCATCTGGTGGGAAAATAACTCTAGAGCAATTTCTCCCAACAAATAATTATTTAAATCCATGGCCGATTTTACAAAAAATCAATTGAAAAAAAATTAACAATCTCCAAAAAATAATGGTAGAATTGAAAAAACATAACAATCCCCAAACAGTAATGCTAGAAACAGAGAAAATGAATTTATGCAAGGAAACAAAGGAAAATTAGAATGAAAGGATTGTGAGTAATGTAATATTTGTTCAATGTTCTGTTTAAAGTAAATAATTATAGTACACACCTCATAAATCTTGAAAGTTCGTTCTTCAGTCGCACCGCGTGAACCGCAAATAAAGTTGTGTAAAATTAGGTGTGGTCCGTTGGTATGCAAAGGAGTCCTCATCGTCTGATTTAAGAAAACAGCCCGCAAAATAATGTCGACAGAACGTGACGATTCCTATGACACATGGTCAAAATTCCTTATGTTAAATATGTTATGAATCAGATACAAACGTTTTGGAGTGTCATAATTATATCTAACATGTCATCGTTGGCATCTAATGAATAAATGTTTCAGTAATCAAGTAATAGAAAAATGATATTGGAGAGAAGTATTCGATTTAAAACAGGCAAAAAAAAATACGCGTCCTATTAAGATAATGTAGGGAAACTAAGAGCTTGCATTATATTCGAGTGAAAAGAAATAAAAAATGGAGACATTAGGAAATAAGGCAGATTGAAAGTAAATAAGGTACTTAATATAATATATAAACTAATTAAATATTTTTAAGAAGTGTAAATAGTGTGAGAAATAACATTATCATTTTAAATGACAGGCTATCAAATGAAATAAAAAAATGACTTTATTTGACAAAAGGAAAAAAGATGTCATTCTAAACGAGACATGAAAAATACTTAAAGTAAACGGATTTTTTATTTTATCATTAGATATTGAATTAAAACGCTTCTGAGTTTAATTAAATTTCTGAACGTTCGGCAATAAACAGAGAAAAATATAAGCCATAATTCATTTATTCAAAGCTTCTCGAATAAAAATACTTCTTCCACGTGCTCCTAAGCTTGACGACGATTTTATGAATCGAGAAGAATTCCATATCACTCGTCATAAAATGTAGGTCGAAGGCCGTTCAATAAAAATTTCGGAGGTCGTGGAACTAAGCGGAAGTGACCAAAAGATTTTATTTTACGAGAAATAGATATTTTCAGTATTATGAGCCAATATAAAATAAAAATAGACATTTTTTCTAAACTTTGTTTTATATAAGTATCTATAAATAGGGGGTTATTATAGACAAAAGTATTCATTTTGTGAGAGAGGGGAAGTGTGGATGAGAGCAAACGTAGGAGAGGAGCGTGGAAGAGGGAAGCGTGAAATAATCCGATGCAGGGTTCCACTTGAGTACATTACAAGGAAGTAAAAATATCCAAACCCGTCTTGGGATGACAAAATTGTTGATTTATTGCCATTTTACGTAAATTTTTTAAAGCAGTTTATTTATTTTTTAATGCTTCGATAATTCCAAAATATAATTTTCCATGTTGTGTATCAAGAAAAAGATATTCTGAAAGAAAAACAAAACGTAGAAAGGCAGATAAATCGTAGAAGCTGTTTGAAAAGGTGTATGGATGTAGAAAAGGCTAAGAATGTATGGCGAGATGTGAAAGTATGATGCTCTGTCCTCTCTGTCTACCCTGATAGGGAAATGGTGGAATAATATTTATGTACGAGAATGTACGTAATTCAACGCCTGCTGCGCTGGAGTTGATCAGAAGTTTGTCCATAAAGATGTAAAAAAGCATTATGTACCAAATTTCTTAAGAATTGACTAAGATTTATAATTACCTTATTTATTAAATAACGTATTGTCCTATATAGTAGGTTTATTGCCAAACGGTTATCTTTACTAACCTACCATACAATTTTTTTACAAAATTTTGACTAAAAGGGTGGAGGATTTACATTTTTGATATAGAGACAAAAAACATACCATGCCAAAATATTAAAAACCAAAATTAAAAAAGAATAACAAATTAGTCGATGACAAGTAGAAGGAAATATATATGATAAAATACCAGGAAAAACGCGATATGATATTGAAGAGAGATGTAATGTTTTATAACTCACTTTTTGAAGCATGTCAACAATTGTGGGAGGTTTACATTAGCCTGTAGGTGGTTCCAATCTAACAGAACCTTCCCTAATTCCAAATTTTCAAAAAAAAAAAAAATTTTATACTTTTAAACAAGAAAAATGACATCTTATTAAGGAGAGTTAAAAGTCTGTATCCAATTCGGTAGCAAGGGTTTATCTAGCATTCATTGTTAGGAATATTCAAAGTTTTATTTTTGATAATGACCCTTTTTATTCTTTAATTTACTTAAATAAAATTCATAAGCGTTATACAACACATTTAAAGTCCTGCTGGACTGGACTGAACTGGACGATGTCCTGGAATTGCGTGTTAATTTAGTAATGCTGACTTCACGACACCGCATTGTGTTTCACCTTAGAACATGCTAGGTGAACAAAAGTCATATCTAGATTTCCAAGAATTGATAGATAATTAATGTATTGAACCTTTTCGAGGCGAGGTTCTAAGAATTTTTGGTGTCTAACATTCCACAGTAATGAGTCATTATAACCCAAAGTACGAAGACGGTGAAAACGGACCTAGGTAAATGAATCAGTTGCAAATTCGCTGCACTTTCGATAACATCTCACAGAAGCAATACAATATTTTATAGAAGTTTATGTAATGCATTTCGTTACTGAGGGTAAGTTTTGTATTTTTTATTATTTACATTAATCTTATGTGTATTTTATTATGTAAAAGTACCTTTGGAAAAAATTGTAAATTTACACTGTTGTTTTTCGTAGTTTAAAAACTTTAAACGTCCGGAACTTACACGTACTCGAATGTGCCTGGGCTAGATTTTGGATATGTCTTAGCCACAATATTCACAATTATAGTAATATAGTTTAAGCCGCATAATTAAGTCAACTATTTTTTATTTATTTTTTCAGAAAACATTTACTCTCTCTCTAAAATGGAATTTTTCGAAGAATGAATTAAACATTCCAAAAATGATCGTAACATCCATCTATTCGACTTCATATCGAATAGATTTTGCCTCAATGATGCTTCTGACGAATCAATTAGAGGAAGAAAGTTAAAAATAGCCAACTTTTCCTCAAACATTATGGATAGATGGACGGCTGCCAGCAAAACGCTAGAGCGCTTTATGGACATAATTAAAAGCTGGTTGGATGCTGGAGACATGCAATTTTGCGTATTTACTCACCCTCCACAACCCCATACATCATCAGATGTAGCTACTCTTCCAGGAAGACCCCAGAAAGACTTCGAAGATTCGTCTTTTAAGACGAAGAAACGTCGAGGAGAAGACCTCCTCCAGTCACGAAGTGTCGGCGAATTATTGACGGCTGCGGAAGTAGCTGTACGTTCAACAGGCCAACGAAATTTAGCGAAAGCGATAAAATACATTAGTCAGAGTCCAAAAAATCTAAATGTGATAAAAAAAAACAGTTCCGTGGAATGTAAAAGATAGTTAACTATTGATGAAACACTAGCTTACATATAATCCAAGTCTACAACCCACGCATACAAACAGACAAGGAAGTGGGCTTTGAAGGCTGGACATCACGTTTTTCCATCGATTAATAATTTATTTAAATCAAAAAAGGCCTGTTATCCTCCTGAGAAGCACATTGTTGTCAAAGAAACTTGAGCTGAAATAAATCTGCAAGCAGTACTGGACAAAACCGCCGAGCGTTTAGTTCAAGCACAGAGGGAAGTGATAAACAGTGTGCTCCCCAATTCCCCATTCACACTTGTGAGTAAATGGGGGTGTGTTAGAAGTTCTGGACATAGGACCTTTAAACAGAAATTTGAGAACGCCGAGGATACAGACGAGTTTTTTTTTGTGTTTTTTTTTGTCCTATTAGGTTATTTAATGACAACCACGTCATTTGGCGAACCCCTAGGCCATCATCTACGATGTTTTGCCGCCCAATCAAGTTAATTTTTGCCAAGAAAACGAATGAATTTACGACAACTGAGACTAATAAAGTTTTAGAAGAAATAAACCATTTTCTTCCAACACTTTGTAGCCTTGGTGATTCTCAAATTTCTGTTAAGCATACACTTCTGATGACAATGATGGATGAGAATGTGTGTAATGCCTTGACCGATAATCGTTCATCACAGAAGTGTTTTATTTGTGGTGCTACCCCTAAAATGATGAATGATGAATTCAGACAATTCGACAGCAATAAGGAACATTGTGGCTTTGGTTTATCTACGCTTCATGCGTGGATTAGTTATTTTGAATGTACGAGTATGATACATATTAGCTATCGTCTGAATGTCAAAAAATGTGAGGTTAGGGGCGATGACGACAGAAATAATGTAAAACAGCGAACCGATGAAATCAGGCAACGATTTAAGCGTGAAATGGGCCTCATTGTAAACAAGCCAAAACCAGGGTTTGGGTCAACAAATGATAGAAACACTGCCCGTCGTTTTTAAGTAACCCCGAAACAAGTGCTCAGATTACAGGATTAGATGTAACACTCATCAAAAACTTTGACGTTCTTTTGAGAACATTGTCTTCTGGTTTTGAAATTAATTTGAAGTTGAATTCAATAATCTCTGTCTTAAAACCAGAACACTTTACATAAGTCTCTATTCGTGGTATTTTATGCCTGCTACTGTGCATAAAATATTAGTTCACAGTACAGAGGTGATAAAAACAGCCCTTGTCCCAATCGGACAACTTTCAGAAGAAGCCCAGGAAGCTCGCAACAAAGACTGTCGCAGGTTCCGAGAACACAACACTAGGAAATGCTCACGTGTTGCCACAAATAGGGATTTATTGTCGTCGTTACTTGTAACGTCTGATCCTTTAATCAACAGCTTTAGAGAGGTTCCTAAAAAAAGCAGATAAATTACCTGCAGAGGTTTTAAAATTAATTGTAGCCCCTACTTTACCGCAAATCGATAGAAGCAATCTTCCACTTAATGAAGTTTGTTTATTGGAAGATTCTTCTGACGTTGATGACTCTGCTAATGATGACTTTTTAAATTTATTACTTTTTAATGCACCTTACTTAGAAATTCAGTAATTATGTTAGTTATTACTGTTTACTTTGTAATTTTTATTGTATTTCTATTGCCTGAGGTTTGTTACAGATTAAGTATTGTACTTATATATGTATTTTAATTTAGACATCAATAATTTGCCATGTTTATTTATTTACTTTTTTTAAATTACTTCAAATAATCATAATAATAAAAGAGTCAAATAATCATAATAATAATTATAAATAATATTCATGAAACATATAAATAATAATTATTTTTTATATTTAAATATTTTTAAGATAAATCTGTTTAAATTTATTATTTTTTACTAAACATGATTGAAATTATCAAAACATAACATAATCTACGAAATACTACCTTAAAACAGTGAAAAATAATTTTGTCCAGCTAGCATGTTCTACTATACGTGAAACACTGCGCCGCCGTGTAATGGTGTACTTTGAATTATACGAGTAAAACAAAGTTACTCGCCATCTTCTAAAGTAAATATATATATATATACTCGTATAATGCTTACTTTTGATCTTATGAAAATACTACAGTTATTGAATTAACTGGCATTATATTTATTTCATTATTACACAAACTAAATAAAAATTACATTCACAGAGTACAAATTGAATCCCATCATAAACATATTACGCCAAGAAAAAGATTTAAATCAGAAATATTCAGTTAAAAAAAGATCTTTTACTATGTTAATTTGTAGACACAAAAAAACACTCGTAAATCTACTGAATCAAAAAACGGGAACTGCACATTAAATACTTTTCTATCAGTCTTCATTTTGTGTTGACATTATCTCTTGCTAAATCTGTTTTTTTATCAGCCATATTTTAAATTTCAGTTTTATATTTATAATATACATACGTAACATAGCTTTATATAATACACTGAATACCTTGGGAGCCATGTACACGAAATTGAGGAAAATGAACCAGTTTTTCGTCAAATGCTTGTAAATTTTATACCAAATCGTGAGCATGTGAATTTTCCTTTATAAAACTTTCATTTCCAGAAAGAAACACAATATCATATTGATTTTATAGCAAAATAATAAGTTCGAAGGAACTTATTTTTTTGCTATAAAAGAGATAGGGTCATTATAACAAAAGAAAAAGTAGGTATCCAATCTACAATTTTGACAATAAGGCATTTAAATTCTTTCCAGTTGGTTATAAAATACTGCAATCGAACAATGAATCTTGAAGATTTAACTCGAAATCTCAAAATGGAAGATGCTGGTTTCATTCAGGGCGTTGGGTTCAATTCCCGATGGTGCGCAGAAAGGATAAGAAAATTAAAATAAAATTAAGGGTCAGACTGGTTCAATAGTGTGTCTGTTAATAATACTCGTACGCGGTAGATGTGTATAGTATTTTTAACACGTACGATAGGGAACTGTGAGTTACTGACTTACTCAAGTGAATCTTAACCCGATTGCTGAGGCCGAAGCAAATATTATTTCCCGGCCAATATGTTTGCATCGTCAATTCGGATATGTTGAAGAGCACCAAACGAATGAAGGAATGAATTAAAATTATGTCCTATCCTGCCATAAAATAGGGAGATTACAATTTCGCGGTTAAAAATATTTATCACGTCCATTGTAAATTGCTAATATATGGTAGTCATAAATATTATCATATTGGCCCGTTTCTGAAAGGTCTACATTGGCTCAAGTGTTGCGAATGGATTAATTTTCAACTTTGTCTTTTCACATTCAGGTTGGATCACCCTTGAGGAGAGTTGGCTCTCTAAACGGCAATATGAAAACAACATCTTTTATAATTATTTTTAATATAACCTAGACGAAGAATAACCGACGCGTTTATTACATCATAAGTCGAGTATGGTAGTTGTATCTATTTTAATAAAATGAAGAAAAATAATGCAGACTACGAAATGCTTGTAAATATTGTTTCACCACCCCTTACAGGTAATGTTTCTCCATCTCTTTTTTCATTTAAAATTATTGACATGAAACAGAGACAGCGTCTTCACTTAAGCAAATTAGCACGTAAAGTTATCATAGCAAAAATGCCACCTTATCTTTCTTAAAAAATGTATTTGCTGCAGATTTTCAAGACCATAACGTAGAGAGACTAATACTCGTTCCTAGTCATAATCTAACATTATTTTCTTCATACTCAGCCAGCAAATGCTAGAATGAGCTATTCCTGCTCTTGAAAGAACGGGTGAATAATTATACCTTCAGGAAAGCTTTGAAACGTCACGTTGTAAATGGTTTGTGATTTTGTTTTGTCCAAATTTAAACTATTATTCGTTTTTCTCTTTACCCTGGCAGTGAATTTGGGGTTTATGTATGCGTTTATATTTTTACAGTGTTTGTACATATTTATTGAGTATAATGGTTTCGATAATTTTTTTGTGATTGTATTTGTCATGGATTAAATAGTTGAATGTATTCAAGACGAGCTTGTTGGTGTTAAGAAATTGCTGTGAAGGAATGAGTTCGTCAGATGTATGGTGTTTAACTATATACACAATAATTAAAATTAAATAAATTAATTTACGTGTACAAAGGTTATGGGCTGAAAAACATCAGGCATTCTTGGTCTTCCTAATGATGGAGTGTATTTCGATTAAGATGATGTTATGAGATGAGACTTTATCATAGCTTTTCTTTCAAATGTATTTTCTTTTCTATTATCTTAACATATATGTGTAATATCAGGATATTTGTTAACATATTATTTTGATCAGGATACTTGTTAACATATAACTTATTTTATTGAACTAATATTAAAGTTATTAAGGATGTTTAGTTGGATTTCGCTGAGCAGTGACAAAATTCTAGAATAACATTGAAAATAATTTTATTAGTTCATCTTGTTTTCCAAAACGTTTATGAAAGTTTAAACTTTCTTAAATTAACTAGTAAATCAAGCATGATAACTTAAGTTCCACAAACGACCGGGCTAATTCGGGAAAGCAAACTACCTCGTTAGTTGAAGTTGAACCCAAAATGTTTCAGCATGTTGCTCTTGTTTAACCAAGGTCTTAAGACTCAAGTCATTTGAGTTAGGAGTATTCAAAGATCTGACTAAGTACAGCAGTTTGCGTTATATAAAACATATTTCATAAATAAACATTTATGAAATTAAATTTTTTTCTTCCTAACCACATCCCAAATATTGAGTTATACTGTATTGTGGTAGGTTTCAAATTGTAGTTTGTTTTGGTTATTGTTCTCAGATAGTCCGTTCACTGGCAGCATTCTTCACCATTACGACATCCGTTTGCTCTCGAGTAGAGACTGCTCTCTGAACGATGCTATATACGAGTATTATAAATTATCATTATTTCAATTATTATTCTGCATTTTGAGGTTCTTCCTGCAGATTTGGTGGTTGATGGAGATCCAGGTTCATAGCTTATCTAACGATTTGATTTTCAAGTTTTATCATTACCTGCCTCAAACATTGGAGTTGTATTTCCTATAATTTATTCTCTATGGTAGTAACACCGAGACTTTTTTGATTTTGGGAATTTCCAATTTTATCTCTAAAAGTGATTTCCCCAAAGTATCGAAACGTACGTATTTGTGCAGTACGAACGTTCTTGGAAGAATCATACAGGATCTAGAATTCCAAACCACCGAGAGTAGATGGTCTAATTCTTTTCAGTCGTATTGGCATATTTTTTCTCAGAGCACTCATTCATGACATTGATTAAAATTAAATAAATAAAATAACAAAAGATTAAAAACTGATTTTTTTTAAATCTAAGAATTCAAATTAAATTCAAACCATCTCAGATGGTTCCTTGAGATTTTACTTAATACGTCAGCTTTAAGTTCACATCCATCCCTTATCACCTTATTCCGTTTTATGTCATATAATGTCGTTTCATGTATTGTTCTCTTTGCACGAATTTCTACATCATTTATTTAATTCCTTTCGGTCTTTTTTGACGTGTTCGTTTCACCTCCATACATCAATGTCGTTACTAAAATATTGTGGTGGCTTTGTTTCCGATTAATATAAGTCGTTCGATATATCTCGCAATTCTTTAATTATTTGAGAAAATAATATCTCAATTACGAATTTGTTAACTTGTCCTAATTTTTTAATGCTCACTCAAATATCGCATTTACTTTTCCTATCATACTTTTCTAACACCATAACTAAGAATTCCGCCACACTCTTTCTTAGGTTTTTTTCTCATCTCTCGTACAATTTACTTATCGAAAAATCTATTGACATAATTTAATTTTAATGACTTTATTTTCTTTGTCCGAAAATCTAAAACAGTCTATAGAAAATCTGATCATTCAAGAGTTGGGTATATTCTTCCCATCAGTGTGACTGACATCTTCTTGTTTCAGAGCCTCCCTGTCACTCATTTGAATTGGTATTTAAAAGTTACTTCATGCCATGAAATATTAAAAACTGATATTTGAAATCAAATGACGTACAATAACAATGAGTTTTATTTTCTTTTTTCAGAAAACGTCCAACTCTAATTGTATTATTAAAAATTCTAAGAAACCCTTAAAGTGTCTCATAAAAATATTAGTTTTGCTTTCTCTTCTTAGTCTTTTGAAAAAAACTTTTATTTTGTATTTGTGCATTAATTGATTTATTTTTTACCTGCTATGTTTCATTTACGATAAATTTTTGTATAAAGAGAAATTTCTTGACAATGTTACGTTTCTACAAAATTTTTATATAAATTGCAAACCGTAATATAGTTAGCCTTTAGCAGGTAAATTATGCTGATGTACATTGGAAAGAAAAAAATAATCAATTTGATAAAACCAGTTTGTTGGAAATTGAGATGATAAGTGTAACGGAAAAATATATTTTAGTTTCACTAGAATAAGAACAACTTTCGTGACCTAGTTGGTAAGACACTTGACTTGCAGCCTGGATGTAACGAGCTCGATTCCCGTTAACACTATTTTTTTAAAAGGGGTTTTACTTAAGGCCTTTATAACATCTTTGTGATTTGTTTAGAGAGATCGTCCCATGCCAGTATATTCGCCAGGCTGTACTGTATACAAAAAAATATAATAAAGAAGTACACATACGAGTAAATAAAACATAACGAACATTTTTTTATTAAAATTATATACGACATTATTTATTTCTTCCATAAATTATTAAATGTAGTGAGGGGTGAAATGGAGCATTGCGCAGTTTTATTTAACATTTAATTTAAAGCTTCTATTATACATGCCCTACTCCTAA
Source organism: Odontocerum albicorne (assembly GCA_949825065.1). Classification (NCBI taxonomy): domain Eukaryota; kingdom Metazoa; phylum Arthropoda; class Insecta; order Trichoptera; family Odontoceridae; genus Odontocerum; species Odontocerum albicorne. The sequence continues at coordinate 20,834,502 of OX463842.1, read as the reverse complement.
TGTAATCAAGTTATCAAGACGGAATGAATAGTGCGTAATCATCATCATGAACTTTATCACACCGTGTCTCTATGAGTATAGAAAGAATGAACAGATCTTCCCTTTATTCTTCACTGGAACACATATTTTGCCACATCCATACAATTTGTCAGGAATGACCTCCTACACTTACCTATTTCAGAATATTTGGATAAATATTCTGAATTCATTTGAACGTGACACTTTTTTAAAGGTAATCTAAATCTAAAGCATCTTGTGCCTTCTTTACTACTTGTATAGATTATATAAAAACTTTCCTCATTCGTTCTATCTATGAGGCTGAACCATCTCAATACTGTTTTCTTTTCATTTTAAGATATGCTTCTTCTTTCAATACACACTATTTTCTGATCTCCTTATTCTGAATTTCATCATACATTGTTTTTCACACATTCAACAAAACGCCTTCAATAATAAGTAATGAAAATAGGATAAGGATTCGAGTTGTAACCAAAATTTGTTTTAACTCCTGAATGTAATGTGTTCTTGATATGTGAATGAAGGACATTTTGAGATGAGCTATTGATTTCTTTAGTTGGTAAAACGCTTGTCTTCAAACACGTGGATTGCGCTTTCAATACCCGTTGGTATCCGATATTTATTTTTAAAAACAAACCCATTCCGGTTGTCACTCTAGACCACTTAAAAACTCTTCGGTTGACTTGAAGAGATTAACACATGACAATAAATCCGCTAGATTGCACTGTATACAACGGAAGTGAATTACTATACAATACAATATAAAGGCGTTGAGATATTATCTCTTCCTATCTCAAAAGGGTCATCGCATGAAGATATACGTGTATTATGTTAGTAAAAATATTATCCCAATTTAAACGGTTATATGATTGTTTGAACCAAATAATATGCTAAGTTAAACGTTAAACTAACAAATAATTTTTAAAAAGATGAAACAAATGTTTTTGTACCATAAATGTAAGAGAATGATATCTAATGGAATGTAAAAATAGTTTGGGCGCTGAATGATAAACATTTTAAAGATTTTCTCGAGAAATGTTAAAATTAAATGATAATACCTTCCATTTCAGTACTCCATTTCTTTGATCTGATTTGATAATTTCAATTTTACCAAGAATTTCTTGTTTAAAAAGCTTTTATGCCAATTTAACATTAAATTTTTTTAAGCTTATAGAGTAATTTTAAACAAATGTTTGACGCTAATTCTTATTTCCAAATAAAATAAAATGATTTGATAACACAGGCAGATATTAATTTTGTCGTTTGGAAGTTTTTCTTGTGTTTTATAATTTTTTCCGGTAATCTGATTACGAATTTGATATATTTTTTTCCTTATCATATACAGATTTTCACAATTAGCCGTGTAGTGCTTTGAAGTAAAAATCAATTAAATAATATTCGATATACCTGTTATTTTGAGGATTCGGAACCCTTGACAAAAGAAGTTCATGACCTTTTCTTGCATTTTTTTAAACATCAGAATAACAACAGAAAAGCGCTAAATGGCTTTACCTATCATATAAGTGACTGCTGCGTAGCAGCGTATCAGTTCGAGCATAGCTTTCAATGTGTTGAAAACGTTGCTTTGTTTTATATTTTTTTATTCACTTTTTCGTCGAGACTCATAGTTTTGTTGTGAAAAAAGGCATCACAATCTTCCAGATTTTGTTTTTTTTTGGCATAAAATTCGGAGATCCAAACAGACTATGGGCATTACATCAAATTTGTCACATATCTGTTGAACGAATGAAAAAATGGACTCAAGATAAAAAAGTTTACTTTTATTTCAGTGATATGCCATGAGTCAATATAAGAATGTAATTTAGACCACTACTGTGAAAAGTTATAATACTAAGAATAAAAAAAGGAATGTTATATTCAATGGTTCTCCTGTGATTACACACACCTGTACCTCACGGACCTGCATGTCTGTACCAACATCATCAAAAGGTCATTAGACACTTTTACATCAGATTCGGAAGTTGAATTACATTTTAATGAAGATAATGAATTATACAATGAAGACAAAAATACTAATGAACCAAAAAAGTTTAAGCAAAATGAATTAAATAACTTGGCACGAGACTTAAACTTAAGAAAAGATGAGGCAAACGTTTTGGGATTGAGACAATCTTAGGGCAATAAAGTGGTTCTGCTAAAATACAATGTTTTATTTACGAATACCTCGTAATCAGTACTGCATTAAAAAGGAATGTTCTGCAGGAGAAAACTTAATTCCAAGATCTAAAAAATTAGGATCAATGATACAATTTATATGAACTTTAAATGTTTCAAATATCTAGCCAATAAATTTCTCCGTTTATCAGAAGTCAAAATTATAGAAGAATTTTATCTCAATAGAAAAAGAAACTTGGATTAAATATGTCATGATTTTTTTCTCAGGAAATCATAAAGATTCTATCTACAACACCATCGTATAAAATTGCTGGAAAAGTTTAAGGCTTTGGGTTGCAACGTGAATTTAAGAATTTGCCTCTTGCAATCACACCTTGACTATTTTTCGGATATCTAGGTGCTGTAAGTGAAGAGAAAGGAGAGAGATTCCACCAGGATATAAAATATACGGAGAAAACGTACCAGGAACGCTGTAAGTGAATATAATGGTAAAATACTGCTAGGTGTCCTGAAAAGGGACTGGATCTACTATGCTTGAACAATGTATATTTTTTTATATTTTTAGAGTAAATATTTTTTGATTTTTCCTGTTATATTTCTAGCACAAATATTAAAAAAAACATAAAAAATACATTATTTTGTTCTCCCGATTGTGAAATTTTTTTACGTGATT
>OX463842.1:20770369-20831475 GCA_949825065.1 Odontocerum albicorne | reverse complement strand
TATATATATATATATATATATATATATATATATATATATATATATATATATATATATATATATATATATATATATATATATATATATATATATATATATATATATATATATATATATATATATATATATATATATATATATATATATATATATATATATATATATATATATATATATATATATATATATATATATATATATATATATATATATATATATATATATATATATATATATATATATATAATATATATATATATATATATATATATATATATATATATATATATATATATATATATATATATATATATATATATATATAAACTTTTTAAACATACTTTTTACAGCCTATCACCATTTTCAATTATTCTCGCGTCGCCAAATATACCTAATATACGTTCAAATCCATTTCTTTTCACATCCACCCATTCATGGTGATAACCAGCTAAAATAATTTTCTCGTTTACTCTTTTCCTTTCCCACTTTTCTTTTACTATAACGCAGAAATTTTATTAAATTTGATCAGTCTATGATTTAACCGGTGTACACTCTATAAACACAAACAAGTAGGTAAATTCCACCTTCATCCTTAACCGCTCAAGTCTAGACTGAAAAAAATTTACTCTTTCATACTGTCTAGCACACGTTTTGATAAAATTACACCAACAACTTGGCATACTATATCATGTTTTCCAACACCAGATCAGATTATGCTCATTTCACGCAGCTTATTCGTCGTATACACCTTAGTTTGGTCTCGTTTAAATCTAATATGCCCAAGTATTTCCTCTCTAAAATATCACACAGTTCATTCGTCTTTCTATTCCTCTAGAAATATTTCACACTCCAATTCTTAGATCTGCTCAATCACAAGAGTCACGGTGAGATGGATGAGATTCCCAACCATATAAATTATGAAAATTGTCTTTTCAAAAATGTTTTAAACGTAATAAAAAAATACACAAATATGTAAATACGTTTTACTTCAAATATTTGTTTATTTATTCACTTGAAAAGAAAAATGCAAACTTATTTTAAACCTAATTCACTTACATTTATTACTATAAATCCAACAACTTACTTTTTTTCGCTTTGACAACACTGAAATATATCCTAAACATCTAAAACAAATTGACTTTAATATTTTGTAGTATTTCGTTACAAAATCGAAAATCTTAATGGTTAAAATTATTAAGATTTTTTTTCATTTTGTGTTTTGGAAGCCGAAATTCATCGTGACTTCTTATGGAATAATTATGGACCTAATTAAAAAATTCTTGTCACTTTATTATGTACACTTATAAGTGTAGTTGAAGTTTAATCGATTTAATTTTTGTGCTTAAAAAAGTAACTATTGAATAAAAATTTAAATATGGTGCTATAATATCTCCTTTATCAATTCATATTACTTCAATTGAGAAATTCAACCGTTTTGATATTATTAATTTATAAATTCAGTAGTATAATTCACTTACAAATTCTTGAATTTAGAACACAAGTATTGTAAAAGTAATAATTTATTTTAACATACGAAATTCTAAAAGGAATATTCCGGAACAGATTGATTTTGACGATATTAAATGAAAAAATAATATTCGCGTTTGTCCTAAATAAACATATAATACCATTATAGTATATCTGATTGATTTCAGAGAAGAGGGCTAAAAATTAAAGTAAACATAATTACAATGTGTCAATTCGGTTTAAGCAACATTGTATTTTTCTTCCATAAATGAATAATCCTGACACTCGCTATTCCATCAACAACTGAGAAGCTTTTATGGCGCGAAATAAAAGAGCTTTCAAAATCTCCAAACGACGCTTTTCCTGAATAACTCGCCGAAGCGGTCTACCCGCTGAAACTCCATCAGTTATCTACGGACTCTTGTGCTGAAAGCGTCGCGTCAGTACAGCTCTGTGTCGATACTTAGCGCCAACTCTGTTTTGTTCTCGACATGCGAATCAATTATCACATTGTCTTTTAATGGAAATTTAATTAAAGTTTGATAGTAGTTACCTTATTTTTTTAAATAGTTGTGGAACTTTCGATGTGGTTTTACGGACATAAAATCTTGTGAAGTTGTGAAACTGTAGATAATTTATTTTGAAGCTAAAATGGAATCAAATAAATTAAAATAAGTAAGTCATTAAGTATCTAGTAGTATTTAAGTTATTTTTCATAAAACAAGAAAAGTAAAAGATATTGTAAAAATGATATAAATATACCATTTAGATGTATTTACTTCATATGTTTAAAATATAGTACAGTACACGCACATACTTACACACACACGTACACACATACACATACACACACACCCATATCCATACACACACACACTTCCATACGCACACATACAAACATACATACATATATACATATACACGTATATATATATTGACAAACTAGAGCACACAGAATGTTATGTTATTTTGAATTTTCCGTATCCATATTTCCGTATCCATTTGCATCAATATTATATCTTAGAGAAAATAAACTTTTTATATTAGACGAACGCAAATTATGACGGAAGTAATGGCGATTTCCGAAATCACAAAATACCAGAAAACCCTGAATACGAGTATGTCAGAAACAAAACTCGTCAATATGATTGATTTTTATAGCAGAGTCACCAATTAATTTTAAGACGGAAAGATTTCTAAATGAGAAAATACTGATACAATCGTTTTAGATATAATAAATATTATCGCGTGTCAACTTTCCAAATGTATTCAAGTTGATTGTACTCTTTATTACCACTAAGCCATTTTCGTAGATCTTATCTATAAAATATATTCTCGATAAGCGTTTTAATTACTTGGTATTACTTACAAAATAAAATAAATAACAGAGTTTCACTTGTTTCCTAAATGAACATACTATCCAAGGAAGACTCAAATATAGACATTGAAACAATTGGATTAACAGCAATTTGTTTTTCTTACAAATGTTGAGTACCGGAATATTTATACTAATACAAGTTTCTTTTGTATCCACATCTTTCAGAATGTTAAAAATACATATACTTCAAAACTTCACTACAAGAGAAATCGCTTTTTTATTTATCGAAATGTTATTTATTTTGTAAACTCCATTTTGTCTTAAGGATTTAAAAAATCTACCCAATAAATATAGCAAATTGACAAATGCCAGTTAGGCTCTAACATATATTTCTCTGGAGCGAAGCATATCGCATGCTTACTTAAAGTTGACTAAGAGATATCTTTTACTTCTATATAATAATTACTAAATCAATCATTACTTTCAATGATTTTTTTCCCAATAAATGATACATGCGTAGAAATAATGGCGAAGATATTGGGAAAAATGTAAAAAATGTATTAGTAAAACATTTGTTATTTTAAAATACTTCTCAAGTAAGTTTTTAAACTTAAAATGTATCACATGACAACGATATTTTTTTAAATTCAATAAGTATGTTAGTTTTTACTCAGTATAACTAATAAAAGTGTGACATTATTAGAAAACAAAAAAAAACTTATGAAAAAAAACCAATTTTTCACTCAAAGTGAATAATTATTTTAAAAATAGCAAAAAGTAATGCAAAAATATTACAATATTGAAAATTAAGGTCAAAGCAAGGTCATGCGAAGTCAAATTACACATTTACTCGTATATGTATATTCATTTATTTATTATTATTTTCAAAAACATGTTTGAGATTTATTCCTTAGAGGCAATTTTATAACTAACCTTATTTTACTTTATAATCGATATCCACGACCGTGTTTTATTCCCATCGAACGAAAAGTAATATTTGAGTGACAGTCAAGAAAAATCCCAAGGAAAATTCAAATAAGGATATATATTGTACAGGAGTAAAAGTAGGAATATATTGTTTTTTCTTTCTTAAATTGATGAGGATAGAGGATATCTGATTGAGTCAAAATGATCATCCTCAACTTAAGCCGAGTGAATTTCATAAGGTAACGTGTAAAATGAATATGTGTAGTATCAAGAGGAGACAGTGTTCAAAATATTGCCAAATATAAGTTATAATACACATCGAGAAAAAAAATCTAAAGTTTTCAATATTTATTTGAAAAGGAACTGTTTTCTCTTAAGAATCTAAATAATCAGTAGAGACATCAATTTTGAAAGTTATAATATTATTTGTTAATTAGACATTCCATCCTAAACAGAGTTTCTGAATTCAAAAATTTGGGCGTAACCTTTGATGTCGGACTCACGTTCGTTAACCATGTCTCACGTTTGATATCGGACTGTTACAAACTACTCGGTTTTATAATGAGAATATCAAGAGAATTTAACGGCACCGATATCCTCCGAAACTTATATAATTATCTAACTAGAACCAAATTAGAATATGCATCTACGGTTTGGGCTCCTCATCATCTCAAATATAAAAACAATATAGAACAAATACAAAAAAAAAATCCTCAGATATCTATGGTACAGAACAAAGGGCGATTACCCAAAATATGCTCACCATGCCGAATTTCTCACGGTGTGTAACTATAGAAGCCTCGAAACAAGAAGGCAATAATCCATTGCGATATTCCTACTTAAGGTTTTCCAAGGTTGCTTTAACTGTCCCGCGATTCTAGAAGCACTAAGTTTATATATACCCAATATATATAGCCGTGCAAGGAATCACCCTCTGTTCTACATACCAACTTACAGGACGAATATCATGGCTAAACACTCAGTCACGCGTGGTATAGAGATATTGAACCAACTGAATGACACTATTGATATATTCTCGGTACCGTCTAGCAGTATGAGAAGAATCCTGGCTGATATTATTCCTAACGAATAAGCTAAGGCTAGAAGCAGACCCTCTTTGTGTAACAGGAGAAATCCGTGCAAAGTGGATAAGGATGATTTGTGTAAATGACAGTTTGAAGTAGTACTAGGTTGCATCAGAATATGTAAATGACAGTTTGAAGTAGTACTAGGTTGCATCAGAAATATTTTAAGAGTTTAGGACAATAAATTAAGATGTGGCTATAAATTAATGGAGAATTGAGTGCGAGTAGGTGGAACATGTTTAACGGACGGGGGGCATTTACAATTGAGTCAAGTTTGTATGCGGTGCGCAGAGGACACTCAAAGGAAACATGGTCGAGGGTCTCTTCACCCATTCTACATGTGCAAGTAGGATTTCCTTTTATATGGATTTTATAAAGGTGGCTACCTCTCAGACAGTGGTATATTATTATCCTGCATGTGACATGCACAATTCGTTTGGACATATTTCTTTTGTGGAACCAAGGTTTAGTGGGTATTTTAACCTGAATATTCCTATAGGCAGCACACTTTTTGTCACTAGACAGCTAACATACCTTTAACCAACTGGTGAGTGAACGTTTTTTAGCCTGCGATGTGATTTCCTGGGTATAAGTTACACGTATATAGTTTAATGGGGAGAAACCAGATACTGTTACATTTTTGTTTCGTTTAATTTTAATCAAGTAATTTTGAATGCCATTGTGATAATTAAAATAATTGTCAAAACGATCAGAAGCTGCTTTATTAGACAATAATCAGGTGAATTGGATACTTAGAAATTTAAGAAAAAAATATTTCGTTATTCATCAAATTAATGGAATAACAAAGTGATTTATGGTGAACCATTCTAGTATGGATTTTGACAAAATCAAAAATGTTGATAAATGAATACTTGTTATGCATTGTAATATATTGACTTCCTCTTTTGTTGCACACGATACAGCCTGGCGGATGTACTCGTATAATCATGTGACTTTCAGCCAACTAGAAATAGGTTACAAAGGCCTTACGTGAAAACCAGACTAGAACCGCTTAAAATTTAAAAAATTAAATCGAACCCATAATCCTTCTCTAGAAGACAGGCGTCTTAACAACTAGCTCACAGAATTCGTCATTATTGACATTTCAATTGTCATCATGCTTTCATATACTCGTATCTTTCTACCTGGATTTATTTAACTACGATACTTTTATGAGCTGCCTTTTAATAATCCATAAACCAGAACGGTTTTGAAAATTCATTCACATGGTACTTCTAGGCATATACGAATAAGTAATACGAATGTATTGAAGATCATGGCCGGTAACAATAATGTATTCAACCCTAATAAACGAACCTTCGGGTTAAGAACTATTGGATAACTGAACAACCACACGTGCATAGTGAACAATGTGTAAGCATCCAGCATGCGTGATTATTGTTACCAGTTTGAATTAATCAGGTAAACTGAAAATCTTTTCCATACTTTATTGTTTTTTAGTATTATCGAGAATCGAAAACGAAATTCCCGAACGGAGGACACGTATTAAATCAAATGAGCTACAGTGTTCGCCACTTTTTAACGATATTTTATTACGAAACAGCGATATATATCTCGTTATTGTTACATAAGTTTATATCAATAAGGGTCTTCATTTTTTTTAAACTTCTTTGTAAAACAAGTACTCATAATTTTTCAAGAAGGAAATAATAAATTAGGATTTTTTCAACAATGGTTATTTAAGTTTCAATATGATGGACGAGTATGAAAAATTATCATATTTAGAGATAATTCATACAATGCCATTTAGTGAACCAGCTCGCTTCAATACGGCCTTCAATAATCCATTAAAATAAGCGTTTACTCAATTGTACCTCGATCCTATGATTCAAATAAAGGATAAATCTTATTCATAGAGCTTTAATATAAAAATATACCTCCGTGGCTTGATTGATAAAACAAAGTAATTAAATTGTCTTTTAGATCTTCCAAAACGTCATCATAAGGAATTCGGTATTTTTGTCATGTGTAACATTGTATGCACAGTGTTTATTCTAAAGCAACGATATCATAAAACAATCGATATTTAAATTGTTGGAGTTGATTTGTAATATGCTGCCGGAGTTATTTTGGAAATCTTAATCTGATTTCTTCTTATTTGTATATAATTTACATTTTAGACGGGTTTATGCCATTTTTTGTAGTGAAATATTTTTTAATTTTGTTTACACGGTTGTATGTCATTGCTGGATTTCGTAGTCAAGCATCCCCTCGCCATTCTGACGTCACTTCAGTTGAAAAGTGAAACTGTGATGTGGATTTTTTTTGTTTCTTTTCCTCAAGTGAGTGAGTCGTTGCACACCATCAAACTAACCGGTCACACCGCTGTACTGGGTTCGATGGCACACCGAATTGAGAAAATCGGAGCACACCGTCATGTATTGTTTTTCACTTTTTTGAAAAAAAATAGATATGACTGAAGTCACCCGTATTCTTATATTCTCGAATACTAGGCAGAAAATGTCTGTCATTCGAGGGGAGTAGGATACGGCACATCAGGTGGACTAACCAACTAACCAATTTATTTAAAATACGTCAAGTTATTAGAATCCATGACAGAGTTTATCAAAAAATATTTATTTAAATTCAAGTACAAAAATACTAATCTCTAATTGACAAATAAAATAAAGATATTGCGTAGTATATGTTATGCTTATTTAAAATTCTAAAATCCATCTCGAGATTTGTGAAAAGTATACAATGAGTGAAAAGAATTTTTACTGTTTTATTTTCATTTTTATCTGCAACATTTTGACATTTACTATTTTTGTATCGACGATTGTTATTAACTTGAAGTTTTTTTTCATGAAACAAAGTTTAAAAGAAACACGTAGGTGTAGGAATAGGAAATGATTTAGAAATGTTTGTTTTCTGCTTCAAGAAACAGGGGTTTCTTTAATCATGTGTAACAAATGCATATTAATATTCAATTGAATTTCTAAACTCATTAAAAACTTATGCTTTTTTTCATTTGCCTTAGTTATCCTTTGGTTTAAATTGAAATATTTCGAAGAACCAATATTAATGATACACGTTTGAAGTTCCCCTAAAACACGAACAAAGAAATATTTTTTACAATTGAATAGCAATTCTAAGGTATTTATATACATATACTCGTACATACATCACGCCATCACAGGGTAGGCAGAAAAGACAAATCGTCAATCTTTCTTATTGCGATACATAACTTTCGCCTCCTCTACATCCATACGCTTTCTAATACAACTCCTTCGATTTCTCTGACTTTTCATTTCCTTCTTTCAAAATATCATTCCCTTTTTTCAACCATACATTCCTCAGCCTTCCACTTACATTTGCCCTATGTATTTTTGGATACACCATATATTTTTCCAAATAACAATTTTCAGAAATCGTCCCACAGCACTCATTTTGAAATAATCAAAGAGTTTCATTTCCAAATTTTATAAAATTTTTTAAATTATCAGATTTTTTTGAGCAATCGAATGTTAAAAAATATAGTTATCGTAACTGCAGTATTGTTATAACATCTTCTTCTTAATTTTAAGTTAATTTTTTTTTCCATACGTTTTGTCACATTCGATAATTTTTACCACTAAAAAGTGCAATTAAATATCAGCATTACCATTTTTCATTTTTATTCAAATTACTAAAAAAAACTAAAAATGTTTTTTGTTACGATTTGAGTAAAATTATAATTAGTTTATATTTTCTAAGTTACATATTCTTTGCTTTTGACGACCTCCGTGGCTATATTATTGGATACTCGACTTCCATCCGGGGGCGGCTGCCTCTTTACGTGAGGCGTAGAATTTCTAATATACGCGATGACGGGCCACGAGTTCCTAATTCAGTGGCTCTAAACCCGAAGAGTCGATTAATGGGATAAAATATGTTATCTCTCAGCCACGCACTTCAGTGTGTCCGAATCATCAGTTCAGATATGTTCAAGAGTACCATATGAATAAAAAACCCTATATATCTTATTGTAAAAGGATGTTTCACACGGATATCGAACGTGCAACCCCTGTGTTTGAAAATAAGCGTGTGATCACCTAGGCTATGGATGTTGTGACAATCACCAACGTAAGAAATTTAAGATCGAAAATTTTTAAAATAAAGTTGCTATGTAATATGAGGGGTGCATGCTTTACGTCAATGTCATTCCCTCCATGTCACCTGTTCGAAACCCGCACCTTGCTACTTCCCTTGGATAGAAAAATAAATATTGTTTCGCTCTTATAACTTTCTGTGGCTTATTTTGGTTGAGATTTTGCATTGATTTATGAATGACTTCCGTGGCCTAGTTGGTAAAATTCCTGAGTTCCACTCGGGGATTTCGGTTTCGATTTCCCGTGATGGCAGAAAAAAACAATGGTCTATTTCTGGTAAAAATAAATTATCTGGTAACAATACCTATTCTATTCTAATTTTATTTTTCCTCTTTTTATTTATTACTTTTTTCCTGTTATGTCCACGAGAAGAGTCTATAATTGTTTTACCTTAATGTAATTGATTTTTGAAACCATACGATAAAACGAACTACTATAAATAGTCATCAGTGATTATAAAGTCGTTTCGAAGAGATCAAATTATTACCACGTGAATTAAGAAGTTCACAGAATATAACTTCTGTTTTCCTCAAATATCTTGCGGATCATTGACACCGCCAAGTCACGTTGAGAAAAATAATGCTGTGTATGTATGATATGGGACGTGACATTTTTTCAAGTTTGTGTATGAAACCATGATTTAACATTATCGCATGTAAAGAAATTACAGAAAAAATGTTAAAAAAACTTTAAAAAATCTTCATTTATCAAATATTTGGGCTTAAACTTTGTGGAGCTCTATATGTAAATATTTAAAATTAAACTATTTAATTACTCCACGAAATAGAATTATAAGAAAATAATTTATTACCACATTTTATTGATTAAATTGGAATTTTGAAAGAACATACAAGTTCATAAAGTCGTTAAAATTTTCAACAAATAAAGTTTGAATTTCATGGTTACGTTCGTCACGGTTCCTCAAATATTTTGAATTATGCCATATTTGGGTAGGATCCTTTTTCAATATGTACTATACATAAATGTCCATCTGTTAGACTGATATGTATATTTCAGAGTTTTTCTTATATATTTAAACAGGGGTACATTTTTTACGATGATTTTGATGGCCTATTGAATGAACACATATCCTCGAACGAGAAATTTCATGTTCAATACCCATGGTGATCAGAAAATTGTTCACAGTAGCGCAGCGCAGAGTTTAAACCGGCGACCTTTTGCACATACTCGTAAGTCTATTGCATTTCTACGCGGCCATGTACCTTAACAATAACTATCACATGATAAAAAATCATACTGATATTTGGTCATCTTTGATTGTTGATATTTAATTAGCCTTGGATTTTAATCTAAAATTCTATTATGGATTTAGATAAACTGTAATTGTAAAATTCAACTTTACCTTGTTCTATATAGCATATATACTCGTACTATATATACGAGAAATTTATGATTTTAATTATTATGACAAAGATTTCTTTTTTGTATATAATAGGCAATCCACCCAAACGAGGATGATTTGTGCCACCAAATTAAAGTCGTTATGCAATTATATGAGTCGACGTAGTAAACATAATTTTGAAAAATGACAATTGTAGATAATTTAAAATTCCAACTGGTTAAGCTTCAGAAACTTTAACAATCGATATATAGGTGAAAAAGTTCCACGAATAAGTTCCAGATTGTTTATCATAATAAAAAAAACCACAGAAAACATGTATCTAAAATTGTAATATTGCTTTGTTTGATAAATTTTAATTATAAATAGCCAACCAGTATACGAATGGATTACCCTTATGAAAAAAAAAGAATAAAAATATCGACAAGAACGTTAAAAATACAATTCACTATTTTATTGACTGTTTTATTTATTTCGTTTCATATTTAATACAAAACGAATCCTCGAAATTAAGTTCATAAATTCTTTGAAAAGATAACATTTAAATAAGTTTTTATTAACATTTGCGTTTTACTATCTTAAAAAAGGATATTAATATATTCTTATAGCTTGAATATACAAAAAGCTATTTTTATTCATTTTTCATGAAATTCGGAAAAATTATTTAAAACAAAATTTATATATGGCTACCGAATAAAAGGGCTAGATTTTTCACAATAAAAATGAAAATCAAACCAAATATTTGGCTTCATGGCTGAAATGCCTTAAGTTATCACAAGTCTAAATATCTTCTAAAAAAAGCTAGTGCACTCTAAAGGATTTGGTATTGTATTATATGTATATTTCAATGGCGATAAAAGACTATGATGTGATGGAGTCAAAGGCGCTGACATGGTTTATAAAACACAGTACTGCTGGTATATTAATCAAAATCATCAAAGTATTGCTTAAAATAAATGAAGAAGAAACGGTTTTTATGATTTATTATTTCAAAATGTATTGCCTGTGAAAACAATAGACTAAATAAAAATAATCTCACATGTAATACAATCTTCATAAACTGAAATATCATTGTCAGAAAAACTCCTTTAATCTTCAATCATAGAACAAAGATTTGTGGAAATTTCCAATATGTACATGAAATTATAAATAAATTTTAATTCCATCTGTCATATTTATTGTGAATAATTAACCAAAAAAATCATTTGAATTATGATAAATTGAAATCTACGCCGGAAAATATTCGCGTTTCGAGAATAAATAATGAATACCAATAAAGGATTGCCTTCAATAAAATACATTTTGTGTTGGGAATTTCAAAAGCTTATGATTTTCAAGCCTGAAAAGGAATTTTTCCAATTGTACGTTTGGAAATGTTTCAGCTACAATTATTTTACTATTTCTATGAAGTACAAAATCAAAGGAACAAAAATTATTGAAAGTTTATTTATTGTAATTTATTTTTATCAAACACTGTTTATTCCACTTTTTTGTGACGGTATAACCCTACCGGTTTCAAGGCTTTCACGTCACAAAAAAGTGGAATAAACAGTGTTTGATAAAAATAAATTACAATGTCTTTAAACCTCCACAACGTTAATGCCTTAACTATAAACAAAGTTTATTTATAGTTATTTCTTGTGCTGAACATATTTTTGGATTAGTAAGATTATTTCAAGACTTCGAATTAAGCCAATTCAATGACTCCTTAAAGAGATTTTTTTTCAAATAAAGTTAACATAAAATAAATGTTTTGAATTTAACATCGATAGTGGTTCAACATTAATAGCTATATTTATAAGAGAAATTCTGAATGATTGATTATTTATCTGCTATAATTTCAAACACTTGAAAAGCTTTTACGATCAAACTCCGCAAGATAATTCGTCCCCTTCAACTATATATTTCTTTCGAATCAAACAGTGAGAGCACATATAGTAGGGTTCATAAAAAAGTATTCGAAAAATCCTAGACATACAAAATTAGAAAATCAGATTTTTTCTATTGGTCACTATTCCGATATTAAGAGGAGAAAAAGATGACCGATACTCACTGACATTTTATGAGTTATGTTTAAGTTTGACATTAGGGTGTTTATGATGTTTTTTTCCCGTCATTATATTTTGATTTATATACGAGTACATATTTTGAAGTGAAAACATTTTTTTCCTTTTTAGCGGTGACAGAAAAAAAAACTAAATATTTCGCAATTCTAACACCGCTACTGTAATTACAATTGAACTTGTAGTTTTGTAAGAATCGTTAAGGTAACTGAGTTATAAAAGTTTTTTTGATTATTTTTGTTATTTGAAATTCTACGTTGATGTAAATTTGATATTTAAATTTCGTTTGTGTATTTGATACTTCAAAAATCGACGTTTTCAGTGTATCTGCCCCAGGAATCTAGGATAATTCTATACCAACTAACATGTTCTTCCCAACTACAATTTTTCGTGACCACAATTCTTCGCGACCATGATTCTTCGCGACCACAATTCTTTGCGGCCACAATTCTTCGCGGCCACAATTCTTTGCGACCACAATTCTTCGTCACATGTATTAAAAATAAGTTTTTTGATACGTGTGACTTTTTTAATTTATAGTGACATTTTTACGGATCGTTTTACATTTATCTTAAGCTTGTTTCATGTACATTTTTACTTCTTCTTTAATACGATGTTTACAAATGGTTGAATAAATGGTGCTTTGGAATACTTTATCGTGTTTCTTCATGTTACTATGTATTTTATATAATAAATAATAATAAAAAATTAAAAAATGTACTCGAATATATTTTTTTCGATTAAAAAGGAAATAAATTTAGTGTATAAAAATTATTCTTAACGAATTCTGAAAATGCACCGTATCAGATGTTTTATAAAAAATCTTTAGATGATCGTGCAGAATTTTAGATTTTAGATCTTTCCCCCAAAAAAGAAGGCTGAAAAAATACACATATTTAAAAAAAAATATTTTCACTTTATGTGAGTATCCGTTCACCTACAAAGAAAAAAACATAAGGATATAAGATAAGGATTTGTTTCTGTACATTCCGAAAATTTTATATAAATATTTTTGCACTCCCAAAATATCACAAAAAGAAAAAAACCGTTATTAAAGAACAATTCTCTAGTATTATTCTAAATGGAGTAAACACGATTATTATTTTTAAAACTATAGTTTAAAACCTTTTTTTTTATTTAAACTGAAATTTTTTCTTGTTGCAAGTCATTTTTAAGATGTTTAAAATACGCGAAAATAGTAAAAATTGTAAAAAAAGTCATGTGAAGTATCAAGAAACACATTTTTACACGATACTCGTTAAAATGTATAATGTCGTAATATATTTACTTCATTATAGTAAGTACTTTGGAAAATGTTTTGTTACATAACGGAAAAATATTTTTTATTACATCCAAACACAAAGCTCTAAATATCTTAATATGAAAAATATACTATATTACTTAGTTCAGTCATAATTACCGGCACAATTATGTTAACTAAAAATGAAAAAAAAAAATAATGCATAACGAATTTGTTTTTATTAAAATATGTTTTATTTTACACACCCCAGTGTTGCGTTTTTTTTTATAAATTCATATGTAGATACAGAAGTAATAATTATGTCAAAAAATGTATTTATTTATCAAAAACATATTTGTAAATATATGCGGCGAAGAATTTTCCCAAATTGTGGGTGAAGAATTGTGGGCGAAGAATTGTGGTCGTAGAATTGTGGTTGAATAATTGTGGGCGAAGAATGTTTCGGGCATCCTACTTCCGGGACTGCGGTAGAGCCTGATCAAATTATAGTTTTGTTGTGTACCACAAAATTGGCAATAGATTGTGAGAAAAAGACAAAGTTAATAAAATCTAACTTATTCAGAGTTCACATCATTCCAGGATGAACGCACTTCAATAAGAGTATTTAAAAATTTTACTTTCAATATCATAATAAATTTGGCGTTTTCTTTTCTTCTCGTCGAAGAAACTCAATTTAATCCACAGTCAAAAAAACACTATCGTTTCAAATGTAAAGGAAATGCTCCAAATTAAGAAAATAGCAAAGACATATTTTTTTCATTAAATTTCTCAGCTACCAATTTTAATTTAAAGGCATTCATAAAAAAAATAATACAATATATTAACCTTATCATTTTTCGTAGTCACTTGCATTGATAATTGCCCATTGGCTTAACTTTTTACAAACAAGATGACCTTTATGGTTTATTTAGTGAGACGCCTATCGCTTGATCATGGGTTGGATTCTCGTGGGAACCTAGATTTAAAAAAAGAGTTCAAATCTTGTTTTCACTTAAGGCTTTTTACTGTTCAAGAAACCTTTTGTTAGTTGGAAGAGATTACCACATGGCAATAAACCCGCAATGTTGAACTGTATGCAACACAAGTGTAATACTATCTTGAAAAATATTGTGAAATAAATCTCCAGCAAGCAAAATAACAATACACGCCCTGAAATTTGACTACATTATTATACTCGTATATAGTATATCTACGAGTATATTATTACTTTCAATGTTCACACACTTCGTATTTAAATGATGTTATACATAATTGAGTCCTTAAAGTCTAAAAACTTTCAGACCCTTCTTAAGTTTGATTAAACTTTTGTTCTTCTAAGAGTCTCTAATATAAAATTAAAATTAATTGTAGTTTTGTATTCGATAAAAACCACAGAGAACATAACATATAGTATGTATATAGTGGGATATTTATTACATTTTATGTTTTATACATTATAAATCAAAATTAGATGTTAAATAAACCGTTACATTTTCTTGGACGAACGAAATACTAGAAAATGGTTAGCAAAATTTTTTTTTTCTTTGATTATTCATAAAAAAATAGTTTTTTGTACAAATATCAGTTTCTGAATGGTTGACACGTTTTTTTTCTATAAAATTAGGATAAATATAAATCGCTAGCAAAATACGCGTTGTACACAACGTTTTCAAAATAATATACATTGTAAACTTAACAAGAGGTTGTTGAAACCAGCCCTTTTATTTATTTTCTTGATACATATTCGATACCATGCCGTATTTAAATTAATTGTTTTATGTGTATTTATAAGTACGGCTTCCATTGGAATGATATTTTACATATTAAAAAAATATCAAGACGTATAGAGGCTACATTCTAGAACTTGTAACAATATGTTCTTCATTATAAATTCCTTCTGTTTATATCCTATTTACCGATGGTAAACCAATAATGTCTTCATTTGACAGCTATGAGTGAGTTTAAATAAACGCATTAAAGTCTTTGTTGACGATTTCCATATTTAATTAATTTATAAGATTGATTATTTGAATTATGATGAGCAATAAATAGCAAGTTAAATGTGCCAAAATTAATAAATCCTCAGGAAATGTATAAGTCAGAAATATATACGAAATAGCTAATTATACGAAAAACGAATGTACGAAATTTGAGAACTGCTTGTAACGTTAAAATCTCTAAATCTTGTAGAAGAGTAGTACGACAGTTTAAGTCGCAATAAAATTATGTTGCGTTTGCTATTCGCATAGTAGCTTGAAACATTTACGTACTTTTTTTCTTCTCCTTTTTGAACATCGATTATTTCTGTTTTTTAGATTTTTTTCTCGCGAAAAGTGTGTCAGATGGTTTTCCGATTTTAGGTTATAAGGTTAATGTAAATTTAAATAATCAAATATTAAGAATATCGGAATGAGTCATAACTGGAGGTTAACTCAGCGGTAAAAGAAAGTGAACCCAGATCTCTTTTGTCTCAGGATTTCGATGGGTACCAATACTGCAAATTCTCACGGCATTCATTTGTCATAGGAAGGGTAATAACAATTAAACACAGTAAAATATTAAATTAGATTATTTATTATCACTACCGGATCAATGATCTCGGCAAAACAAGGTAGAATTTGAATAAGAATCTAACTCTAATAAATTCCCTTTAAGAGTTTAACTTTAAAATTATTTTCAACGATCGCTCTGCAAGCGTTGTGATCACAAGAAGTAAGGTAGGTTTAACCCTGTGTTGGGTATCTTCTACACGTTGCTTCTAATAACCATCAATATCTCTATAAATGTAATAAATACAAGGTTAAGATTTTAGGTATTCCTCCATAATATATTTACGCATTGATTTAAAAAATAATATTAATAATAATCAGAATTTATCGAGTATATCGTAGGTGTTTTGTGAAGATCGGAAACAAATTCGCATTTAAACGCTGTGAGTGCCTCGACCTTGGGTCTTGACGATAGGTGAAGAGTATGCGGGAAGCGCGACACTATATTCGCATCTCACTCTTGCATACTTCACTGAATTGCGAGGAGCGCAATTGTCTCGATCGTGTTTTTTTCCTTCGAGG
The DNA here is from genome assembly GCA_949825065.1 of Odontocerum albicorne. NCBI lineage: Eukaryota > Metazoa > Arthropoda > Insecta > Trichoptera > Odontoceridae > Odontocerum > Odontocerum albicorne. Next base: position 20,814,832 of record OX463842.1, on the reverse strand, counting down.
AATATATACGGACTGCAGGGGTTCTTAAGTGATTTATTATTTCTGTTCGATAGTAAATTTTTTTTTTGGGTATGTATGTTTCTAGATAGTGTATTGTCATTATATATTATAAGTGTGTATAGTGTATTTACGTTTCTTTTCAGTTCATTTCTCCGAGCGGATACGTAATTTACATATCAGCGATTTATTTGTGAACATTATTTACGGTAATTATTATTTTAAATATTAGATTTTTTATTACTCTGCTGAATTGTATTTCCTATTTATGTTTTCACATACCCTTCTATTTTTAGGGGGAAAAATGACTGCAAGACATTTAACAAACGAAGAGATTGCGCTAGCGCAATAGTTCTAGAACTAGAATATGATAGTGATATAGAGTTTGAAGTGAACGATGACATAACAGATACTGAAGATTTAGTCGAATTTGAAAAATCGGACTCAACATCTGACAGTGAAAATGAAGACGATGTAGAAAAACTTATATCAAAACATGGATATGAATGGAGTACATTACCAGCACCGTTATCGAAACGTCGAAAATGCAATATTGTCACCGAAACCTCTGGTCTAAGAATCGGTAGTACATTAGTAGGCACAACGAGAGAAATGTTTGCTTTATTTATAAGCGCAGATATAGTGAGAGAAATATGCGAAGAAACGATTCGTCAATTGCGGCGTTTACTCGACAATACGATCGAGCAGTTATCCGAAGACGAACGTTCTGCGTTCATCGGTATAATGCTCGCTTCCGGTAGAAATCGTACCCGAAAACTAAGTTTGAATGAGTTGTGGACAGGTGAAGAACCATTTTGTCAGCCATTTTTCACTGCAGCTATGTCTCGAGACAGATATATAAATATTTATAGTCATATTCGTTTCGATAATAAAGAGACAAGGCGAGCGAGATTTGAAGTTTCGTTGGACAAGTTAGAGCCAATAAAGTCCATTTTCAGTAAATTAGTAGATGCGTGTAAGTTTAATTACTCTCCATCCACTAATATAACTGTGGATGAGCGTTTGGCGGCCTACAGAGGCAATTGTCCATTTCGGGTATATATGAAGTCGAAGCCAGCCATGTATGGCATAAAGATTTGGGTGGTAGCTGATGCTAGAACAGCATATATTTGTAACATGCAAATTTATACAGGCATGATAAATAATAAAAGAGAAGTAAATCAAGGTAATCGTGTCGTAATGGAATTGGTGGAACCTCAATACGGCACAAACAGGGGTATTACCACAGATAATTTCTTTACTTCAGTCCCATTGGCCGACAATCTTCTGTCTAAAAATCTGACTATCACTGGCACACTAAGAAAAAATAAGAGAGAAATCCCTAAAGAGTTTTTAGCATCGAAAGAAAGTCCATTGCATAGAAGTTTGTTTGGTTTTACTCCAAATAAAACACTCGTGTTATATGCACCTCAGAAAAACAATGCAGCGTTGTTGCTATCGACTCAGTTTCTTGGCAATGAAATTAGCCAAACCGAAAAAAAAAAACAGAAATGATTATTCATTATAATAAAACTAAAGATGTTGTTGACACAGGCGACAACATGACCGCCGAATATTCTTGTGTAAGATCAACAAAAAGATGGCCGTTTCGTTTGTTTATGGAAATGCTAGACATAGCAGCACTCAACACATATTTATTATGGATTGAAAAGTATCCGGAGTGGAAAAAAAACAATAGAAGCAAAAGAAAATGCTTTATAAGAGAGCTTAGTTTAGAATTGGCGAGGCCCAATATTATAAGAAGAAAGGATAGTAAGGTCAGATTCCATAAACAACAGCTAGATGCTTTTGACACAGTTTTATCCTATTATCAGCAAATATCAACCGCAACTGCTGTCACTAATGATAATATTTCAAGAAATCCACCGGGTGAATCAACAAGAGTATCAAGGTCCCGAGCACCGGCGAGAACTTGCAGATTTTGCCCATACAATGCTAAAAAAAGAAGCACGATAGTTTGTCACATTTGTCAAAAATCTGTGTGTACAAACCACCGAAAAGAGAAAAAATACATCTTTTGCGGCAATTGCGATAAAATTTAGAATTTTTTTGGTTTTTATGTTTTGTTATAATTTTATTCGTGTTAATTTACGTCATTTTGTTTATTGTGTTTAATTATAGTACTTGTGAAATTATCCATACTTAAATTTGTTTTTTAAGATATTATTTACGTACACATACTATTTTTTATTTAATTAACAAAATATATGTAATGATTTGAAACCCCTGGCAGTGCGGTAGTGGGAGTAAGCCACTCCACGCGACAGCAGCTTTTGGGCTTGCAACCAGATTGGATCTACACCCGTTCCGTGAGCGTTGCCAGATGGTTTTTTAATGTTTTCAGCAAATAAATCTCAATTATTATAATTTTTAACTTCAATTATAATTAATTAAGGGGATTATCTATGAATGTTCTTATTTTTCCGATTTAAAATCGCTAATTTTTGATCGCGTACTCACTACCCAACGCCGGAGCGCGCGTTTTAATTTTAGCTTCGTGAGGGAAGGGTTAATTGTGAAATAACCAAAGGATTACAAATATAATAGTATCACAATAACTTCAACATTATTATGACGTAATAGTAGTAGTCCTGGTGCACCAGGAATCCGACGTGTCTGATACCACTTGCGCGCGGCAAGAATTGTGGATCGATCCGTGACGGCCGCGCAGGCAGTCTGTCCCAGCACCCGCTTGGAGAACGGTGGCGATCTTGATTATGGAAATGAGAAACGTTAACCGACCTCGGAGTATGATGTCACAACAAGGAGCGTGACGGCAGCAGAGACTTCTCGACGTAGAATTAGCAATGGTCAGAGTATGACGTAACAGGAAGCCGCGTGTCGATATCAGAGAAATATCGACGTAGAAGTAGAAATGGTCAGAATCTGATATAACAGGAAGCACCGTCTGGATAGAAGAGAATTTCTGACTAGACTCCAACTGAATTTAAAGCTTTTAGAATTAGGCTCGACAGTAATTATTAATTAAAAGAATTAAAATATAAAACAGACTGGCGTGAACCGAGCAGCACTTCGTACGGTCAAAAAGTGTCGTTCCGTGACGTGAAACAGCCCCTTTATAGTCTCCTTCTAGGGTGGGGGGTACTTGCCGACAAACGCTCACACGTGCAGAAGTTGGCGTTTCGCCAAACTTCTATCTCTTTGCCGTTTCAAAATACCGCCTTTAATAAATAATAATTATTTTGACCATGAGAAATTATTTCTAGAACAACACAGAACTTCGTGATTCGTATTGATTTTGACACGACATTTTAAAATTCTCTTATTTGGCAGGCCCGCCGTTTTGGATCGAAATGGCGTCCTCTAGTTCTTTTGAGAATTCTACATCCATTTTGACTTATTAGAAATAAAATACTCCTCACAAGTGTTAAGTCGAAACGGCAATCGTATTAAAGTTTTGTAAGAGTTGAATCTTTTAACTCGATAGAATTTGATTTTAACGCTATCCGTGGCTAATTGGTAAAATACTTGTAGTATTTGGAATACTTCAATTCCAAGTTTGAGGGTCAATTTCTGATTGCGACTAAACAAAAAGCGTTTTAGATGGATTTTTTCTACAGTTTGTCATTCCTTTAACGTTCACTTGAAGAAAATTGCCAATTATGTTAGTAATATTGTCACTTGAAGAAAATTGCCAATTATGTTAGTAATATTGTTTACAGTTAATGGTATATACAAGAGAAGTACGAAAATAGTCTGTTACAACTAACAAATTAGTATTTCAGGATAAGTATTGTATTTGTCTACCTATAAGATATTTTTATTCCGTATCGGAATGGGCAGAGAGTTTCGAATGCCATAATTTTCGTTTGATAAATAAATATAATACAACTTACTCCTCCTCTTTAACTACGCCCATTTTTAAATAAGTTTTTCGAAGTGTCGAACCGATTTTATTTAATTCTTTAAAATCATACAATGTATGGTTTACTCTATAACTTTTCGAAGTGTCGAACCGATTTTATTTAATCCTTTAAAATCATACAATGTATGGTTTACTTTATAACTTTTTCTGTCAGTCTTTATTTTTTTGGCTGACTCAAACTACAAAAAAAAAGTATTCGTTTTTATAGTTGCTATCCTTCTTAAGATTTTTTACTGATATTTGCTGGCATTTACATTTTGATTTTTTTTGTATTATATTTGATGGTGCTGTGAAGTTTTATTAGAGAGTAAAGAGTTATCACTAATTTAAAATAATTTTAGATTTAAAGTTTAAGCACAATTAATACTTGTGTTATCAACAAATTTAAGAAAACCCTTATTGAAATATTTATTTTGTTTTGTTCAATAACAAATGTATTTGTCAAAAAATATTTTTAGAATTTGATGATTTTTAAAGATATTTTAAGCAATATCTACATACACCTATATGAGATATGTATACATTTGGAGAGTGTGTTGATTAAATATTTAAAAAAAGATTTCACTTTTGAATTGTCTCTAAATTTTAATGTAGTAAAACTGTGCAAATGCAAAACAAAGGCCAAATAATGAGTCCAGATTTATTTGATCACATAGTACATGTAAATAACAAAGTAAAAATATAGCTCAGTGGTACTTTGGAGTTAATATTTACAAAATGTTATAAGGACAAAAACAAGCATTTTGCCTTGTTGTAAAAGGGTTAATGCTTTTAAGAGTATAGCTGTGGAATTACTTTATTGTGTCCCCAATATTGGAAATTTTTGGCTAAAAAATTATTTTGATATTAGGTCCTTACATATGAAATTGGCGTTTTGTTTGGGAGGAACATAAAGTTGATTTTTTTTAATATAATATATTTATTTAATCAAAGTATGTACCATTGCTATCTATGCACTTTTGCCATCTCATAGGTAGTTCATCGATCCCTTTACTAAAAAAACCATTCGGACGGGAATCAATAAAATCTTTGAAGTCGGTTTGGACTGCCCCATCGGAGTTGAATTTTTTCCCTTGCAAGAAGTTATCCAAATTTCGAAAAAAATAGTAATCTGTTGGGGCAAGGTCCGGAGAGTACGGTGGATGTCTTAGACATTCCAATTGAAGCTCTTCTAATTTGGTAGCCGTCTGTTGTGCAGTGTGTGGTCTAGCGTTATCATGAAGCAGCAGTGGCCTAGAGCGATTAACCAGCCTCGGTTGTTTAGCAGCTAGCTTTTCCATCATGGTTTGCAGTTGCTGACAATAGACATCTGCCGTAATCTTCTGGCCAGATTTAAGAAAGCTGTAGTGAACGACACCAGCACTAGTCCACCAAACGCTCACAAGTAACTTTTTTGGAGTCAATTTTCGCTTGGGGCATGGTTTGGCTGGTTCGGCAGGGTTCAGCCATTGCGATGAGCGCTTCCGATTATCATACAGGATCCACTTTTCATCACAGGTAATGATTCGATTCAAAATCCCTTCATTATTGTGCCGGTTGAGTAATGCAACGCAGCAGTCAACGCGCGTTTGTTGATTTGCTTCACTCAATTCGTGAGGTACCCACCTTTCAAGCTTTTTCACCTTCCCAATTTGCTTCAAGTGGATTAAAACAGTTTTATCACTAACACCGCAGCCTGCAGCTAACTCGGACGTGGTTTGCGATGGATCCGCTTCCACAATAGCCTTCAATTCTTCATTATCAACTTTGGTCTCCGGCCGTTCACGGGCTTGTTCTGCAGGTCGAAATTTCCAGAACGAAAACGTTGGAACCAAAAACGCACTGTGTTTTCTTTTGCGGCACCGTCGCCATACACATCATTAATCCTTCGAGCCGTTTCTGCAGCACTGGTGCCACGGTGGAACTCGTACTCGTAAATAACGCGATATTTCAAGTTTTCCATTTTGTAAACTGAGTGACGCAAAGAAAAAAAACAATTGAGGAAAAAACAAATGAATTATAATTTTCGAAACACAAATACTTGAGTAAATAGCTGTATAAATTTGAATTTGGAATTCCTAACCAAAGGGAAGATATTTGAGATCAAAGTTGCCAGTACGGCAAAACGCCAATTTCATATGTAAGGACCTAATATTAACATCACTTTACTCACATCTCTATTTCGATTTGACAAAAAAATACGACATTTTAATTCAATATAAAACTTTCGAGGATTTTTCTTGGAGGCCTCTTTTCACACGAAGTTATTGTTATACCGGGACTAAGTAACTAGCATGCGAAAATTCTTGGAGCACTTTTGAAGCAGATAGTGTTTTGAAAGTATCTATAATTTCCTTTAATATTTTTCATTATGTATCAGTCACCGTGTATGATACTTGTGAGAGATATTCTAATATGTAAAATCAAAAATAATTATTTTACCACATAAATGAATCTTGTGAAACGTATATCAAAGTGGATATTTTTTTTATTTTTTTTTTGTTAAAATTAAATAGATTGGTTTAGTAAAAAAACAAAAAAAAATATTATAATGGATTTCAGAATCCCGTTATTCTCAAAGACATTGAAACATTCGACTGTTTTTTTATATTGAAAATAAACTTCGGTCTGCACGTCTGCAAGTAATACTTCAGTTTCCCACTATATTTGCTTTGGATTTCATCAAATCCACTAGTCAAGTCCAAAACACTGGATATTTTGGCAAAGACAATTGCCCTCTTAGATGCTCATTAACTGAAAGACTGGACTTCAAGACTTTCAAAAGGGCGGAAACGTATAAAAGATTCATTTTGTAAAATTTCCCGCAAGCTTTCAAATATTAATCGATGAGTGATTTTTATTTTATTTTCAATGAATATATATTACAGTTAAAAGCATTTTTTTAAATTTTATTCAATATATATTTGTATATCATCACAATATTTATCTGTAGGGGTAGGCCGAGAGGACATAGTCCCAAACATTTCTATCATGCTATACATATTTCGTCTCCTTCACATTCATAAATATTTTCATAGAGCTCTTTCTGTTTCTATTATTCCTTACCTTACCTCCTTTAGAAATTATTTTTACTACATCTATCCATACTTTTCTCGGTCATCCTATTATAATTTTGTTTAGTCAGCTTTTTGTCACCCATCTATACAATGTCTCCAAACCCCCTCAACCTGCTTTTCTTTCCACTTAACACATAAGTTTTTAGCTTATATTTGTCCTTAATAAGTAACTGTTTTATTCTGCCATACATCAACACATCACATATTTTTATCCATGCATGCATATCCACAACATTTTCTTAGCTCCTTTAAATTAATTTTCCCCATCCACATTTTACTCCTATACATTAATGTTGGTACAAATATGTTTTTGTGAACGTTTCAAAATAATTAAAATCTAGTAATGAATTCTGTGGCGTAGTTTATAAGGCTCCTTAATTCCCTCCGGAGGTTTCGGGCTCGATTCTCGATGTTCCCCAAAATAAATTGCAAAATATGCACGTCTGACAAAACTCATAATAATTGAATACGTGTGTGTATTGTTGCATCTTCATATGTGGTAGTATTGTTTAAACGTGCAATTACGCACCGTGAATTCCGTCACTTTTACAATGGCTCAAAATCGAATCAATATTGTTTCCCGGCCACGCTCTTATGACTGAATCACCATTTCGGATATGTTGAAGACTACCATATTTAAGAAGAAAAACGTGCCAGTGGTATAAACGTATTTTCGCTACTAATTGGTATACTCGTATTTCACGGAGTTCCTTCCAAAAGATGGTAGCTCTACATTTAAGGTATTCATAATATCGCCTTCCACAATTATACCCAATAGTTTTCAGAGAGGTTATAAAGACTTATACGAGAAAACAACTAAGCAGGGTAAGCTTTTTGGTCACTACCAGGAAATAAATCCAAAACTAGTGGATGAAAGATAGTGGACCTACAAGTACGCCACCCAAGTTCACTATCTTCGGAATAAATTAATAAACTGAGACTGATTGCTTCAAACTATCTTGTTTATGTGGATCGATTTAAATTTATTTGTCAGTCAATCAATGAGGCCAGCCCAATCGCGTGATATGTCGAAGAGACATTTAATGTTATTATTATACGAGGCATATACAGAAACTAAGTGTACTGAATTTTTGTAGGTTACAATTTTTTTTATTTAAACAAAAAAATTACGTGGTTACCGTAGTACATATGTAAGCTATTTTTCAACATAGTCGCCATTCCCCTCAATGCAGATGGTGAAGCGGGGTACAGCTTTTTGATGCCTTCCTCGAAGTAGTTTCCCGCCAACCCCTCCGTTCACTTCTCCACCTCCTCCTGTACCTCCTCGTCGGTTGAAAACCTTTTTCCACCCATGTGCAGCTTCAGGGAGGTAAAGAGATAGTAATCTGAAGGTGCTAGGTCAGGGGAATGCGCGGGATGGTTCAGGACATCCCATTTAAACGAGGCGAGCAGTTCCGTCTGGCATTGTTGTGCAGCAGGCAGACTCCCTTTGTCAGCATGCCTCTCCTCTTGTTCTGAATCACCCTCCGCAATTTTTTTAGAGTTTCACAGTATCTTGCAAAGTTGATGGTCTCCCCTTGAGGCATATATTCAATTAAAATTATGCCTTGACAGTCCCAAAACACGGATGCCATGATTCTCTTGGCTGAAATTGTGGTTTTGAACTTTTTGGCGGAGGGTAAAGAGGTGTGGCGCCACTGTTGAGACTGCCTTTTGGTTTCAGGCGCGTAGTGTGCAACCCAAGTTTCATCTCCAGTAACGATGGAGTGGAGAAATTCATCTCCATGGAGTTTGCAGCTCTTAAAAAACTCTGGCCCGGCCTCCACTCGATTCAACTTGGCGGGATATTGGATTGACATTTTTCACGAAACGTTTTGTCGCGTCGACACTTCTCAACGTACTGACCTCAAACTGGTCTCGTTGCGGAGGGGAAGGGTCAGGCTACACGAAAATGTAGCCAACATGTCGAAAATAAAATCCATTCGGTCGTGAGAGCCTCAGTACACTTACTTTCTGGATACGCCTCGTATATTATATGTTTTACGTACTCGTATTTGAAGACAAAAGCAGTCGTGTATTTTTTATTCTGACTATATTTAAGGAATCTGTTATGATGACAATATTTAAGTACCAACTTTGATATATGGAAGAGAAATGTAAACATGGCAAAATACCGAAAAGAGCCGAATAAATATTTTAGTAATGTATGTACTTAGAAGAATACGTGGAGTGACAATATATGACAAATACGGAATTTAACGAATAGGGATGAATGTGAACTTAAGGCTGATGTGTTGAGTAAAGCGAAGAAGAGCACTCTAAGATGGTTTTGACACATGGAACGAAAAAATGAAAAAATACTGACAAAACAAATATACAATGCCAATGTATGTGGCCATGGCAAAGGAAGATGAAGGAAAATTTAGTTGAACTAAGTGAAGGCTATTTTGAAAGAAGGGAAAGTTAGAAGTAAGAGAAATATAAGGTAGGAGTTGTATAAGGAGGTCTATGGATGTGGAAGAGTCGAAATATATGTGTTGAGATAGGAAAGACTGGCACTCCGTCTTCTATGCCTACCTCAGCTGGGAAATAGCGTGTATGTATGTTTATCGAACGAATGAATGAAAAAGACAATAACGTTTATATATGTGACCGTAAGCGAAAGGCGATACAGAGGTTAAAACCAGTGAATAAATACTTAGAAAGAATGAAATTTAAATTAATGTTGGAGAAAGCTGAGACGCTGGTGATATGTTACTGTGTAACATAAGTAGACGAGGAGTATATCACGATATGATGAAACAATAGAAAAAAGTATCTCACCATATTTTTATTTAGGTGTACTTATTTATTTTTTATTGTTATGTGGCCAAGTATTTCCCCATTAAGTTGTCAATGTCAGAACATATTTTGTTTCGAGGTGTTCCGTGGGATCGTTAAAATCTGTCATTTATTTAGTGAAGCATGTCAGTCAAGGGTCTGAAGCTTTGCAAAATTCACGTTCTAAATGAAATATTTTTAAAACTTTATTTATTTATCAAAATTGACGCTTTCAAAGTGTTATCAATCTAAATTGAAACCTTTGATTGGTTATTTAATTATCTTAACAAGTAAAATTGTATTATTTTTAGTGAGTACGTATCTATTGACCAAAAAAGTTAAAGTAATCTTAATCTTCGAGAAAAAATTGACTAAGATTATTTTAACTGCGAAGAACACAACCTGTTCAAGGAACATTACGTTCCCAAATGTATTCAGATTGGAAAGTTTCGATAATTAGGGTAAGTCCGTCAAATGGAAAAAAAAATCATCTCCCTTAGCTCCTCCTAAATATCAAGCATGAAAAACGTCGACAAGTTGGTAGGTTGAGATGAATATAGGAGGATAACATCTCCATAGACATATTTGCGCTCAAAGAAAGGAACTGGCGATGAATTCTTCGAAACCCAGGTGAGTGGAGGCTAATCCTTAATTTAAAGGTCGAAACTGAATTTAAACATCAAAGATTAATGAACTGACCATAACTTCGATTACTATACTGTTCATCGTTTACTACAACCATAACCTTAACTCGTATATCGTGGGGTTATTGCCAAAATTTATAATGTGTCTTAATTAGACTTGACTCATTTAAAAGTTTGCTGTGTGATCAGCTGAAATCACGCCAGAATATTAAGACCCCACTTGAGAATTGATATTTTCTTATTTTTTTTTGTTTCAGTAGTTTCTTCTTTATACTAAATCTAAAAGTTTATAAAATCTTTTGATGGTATTTTCTAATGAACTTACCTTCACGTATTTTTTAAATTACGCATGTCTCCTCATATTCCTGAGTTTAAGAGGCGCGTATTGTTTTTGTTTTGTTGATAATAAAATTTTCGAAAGTAAACTATAACATTTAATGAAAAATGGTTATTTTAATGACAAAAGCCATTTATGTATCCACAATAAAACTATTAATATATATTTTTATTTTGACTTTTATTTTAAGATTGTCATGTATGTGTATGTGAATACAGTTGAGGTGAATGCTTTAAACATATTCAGTTTTTTTTAATATTTAACAAATGGTGTTATGACAAAAAAATATTCTTACACCTTTAAATAAGATACCCATAATTTAACATTTAAATTAACTGTAGGAAAAAGATCCAGTTGACAATTATATGTTAATTGCTGAATTAAAAATTAGAGAACAAAGCAATTTTTCACCATAAAAAGGTTGTTTTTAAATATGATCACTGAGCTTCATTATTGAAAATATAGCGCACCCTTGCTGAATATCTAATGTGGTTGTGTACAAGAATATAGCGCACCCTTGCTGAATATCTAATGTGGTTGTGTACAAGAATATAGCGCACCCTTGCTGAATATCTAATGTGGTTGTGTACAAGAATATAGCGCACCCTTGCTGAATATCTAATGTGGTTGTGTACAAGAATATAGCGCACCCTTGCTGAATATCTAATGTGGTTGTGTACAAGAATATAGCGCACCCTTGCTGAATATCTAATGTGGTTGTGTACAAGAATATAGCGCACCCTTGCTGAATATCTAATGTGGTTGTGTACAAGAATATAGCGCACCCTTGCTGAATATCTAATGTGGTTGTGTACAAGAATATAGCGCACCCTTGCTGAATATCTAATGTGGTTGTGTACAAGAATATTGGCACAATTGCAGCGAAGTCTTGTATATGGTATATTCAACTTCAATCGCACATAATTAATATTTAGTGTCAATAAGAACTATTATATTCGCATTATGGTACGAGTAATTATTAATTATTTGATTTATTTTAGACAAGATAAATATGAATATAACGTTTGTTTACAAATGACAATTACATGTGTAGGATATATAACAAGTATACCAAGGGCGTGACAACCCCTATTATCACTTTTTAAAAATAATGTAAATAAATTTTTCGGGCGGAAAGTATAAATAATAAAAGAGATGCGCTGTTTTTTTCATTAAATAACGCTTTATATTAGTATGTATAAAAATAATGCTGCTGTTTTGTCAACTTTACATTGAAATGGTACCCGACCAAACTTATTCACATACTTTTAACTTCCATTCTTCCCTTGCATGTGTAAAAGGTGTGATAACTGATTTCTAAGAATAATTGAAGAAAATTACGAGATATTAAAAAAGCATATTACTTTATCTGGAGAAGCCTCAATTTTTAGTCTAAGGTTACAAAAAAATATCCTCACGATGGATACCTGAAAAATATTAAAAGCTACTTGTTCGTTTTATCGCAATGTATAATTTAATGCTGAAATTGATATAGTTTGGGTCAGCTATATTTAATAATTTAAGATTTTGATTGAAAATTGTAAAAAGAGAAAAAAAGATACTATGTGAGTTCTTTATAAAATTCAACAATTTTTTTTTCATTATAAGTTATGATATAACATACTGTAGTCATTCTTAAAAAAAATAATATTTTGGTTTATAGATATATGACAGTTTTTCATCGAAGTCTTAATTTAGGATATAATATACTCGTAATTTTAAAAGTTGTGTGGACTTTAATTTGTGGAACTCCATAATTATACTTATAATAAAATTAACTTGGTTAATTCCACAAACGCGATGTTATTATCGCAACTCGGGCTGGGACCGGTTTTGCCGAGATTTTCGTCATGCCAAATACCTCGAGCCCGAGGCTCAAGTCGCTAAAACAACATAGTATTTTTAAGTGGAATTTACAAAGTCAAGATTATAATGAGTATCTAGTCGGAATATTTTTAATCTCTAAATACGACATAAGATAATTTATATTTTTATTAAATCATACTTAACATTTGTTTATTACTTTCTTGATTCAACTGTAACGAACGTTAAAACTTATCCATAATTGTCAATAAACAAACCAGATTTTTAATTATGCCCTATTTGTGTATTATCGGCTTTCCCATTACCATATGTATTAATTATTATAAAATATATAATAAATTGTCACTATTCTTTGTGGAAAGCTTAGCAACGTAAATGCTAAGCTAACTTTTCCTTCAATTAGGATCAATTATTAAAGATCACATATTTAATAGCCGAACATCTTTCAATAAAAGTATTGGGTTATTTCACCCGATGTATTCCCTGAAATAACTGATATTAATTATTTCATCAATTAGCAGGAATGAAATTCCTTCCAATCCCTAACATATTCACAAAACAATTAGATATTAATTACAATATCAATCTCACAAATAAACTATTGTTCAGAAAAACTACACTTTCCATTCAATTTGACTTGAATTCTCAGAAAAATAAAGATGTTAAGGTTAATTCGACTTTTGATATACAATAGGATATATTTTTGGTAGTTTATTTATTACATTTAATTGATTTAAGGTAATTTAAAAATACTTTTAAATAATTTTAGGATATTTAAAAAAACTTTTAATTAATTAAAGAATATTCGAATTGGGATAAATATAATTTATTTGTGGCCCTTGGTTTTAAACTTTGACTATTATAAATACCTCTTTTCGTTCTTCAATCAAAGCAAAAAAGTTTTATAGTTTATTAATTCTAGCCCAGAACACATATTTCACTTAACATGATAAATATTATTTTGTGTCAACATGTTTTCTAAATTAATCATTGGGCAAAGATACTTTATCAACTAAAATATGGTATATACATAAAAAAGGGAGCGAAAATAAATATAAAAATTAAAACGATTTTTTTTTCAAAACCCTACATAGCAGGTCAGTTTAATTAATTCGTAATTCATATGGTAACCCTCAACATATCTGATTTTTTATAACATGTTATGATAAAGTGCGTTGCTAGGAGACGATAATATCTTCGGCCAAGTTATTGAGCCTTCGGGCTAAACCACTGCAGTAGGTAAGTAACTCACAGTACTTACACATATCTTTTATATTCTTTTTCACAATACTTTTTGCATAAAAAGACGATGTTATTCAACATTTGGTTTTAAAAAAAAAAATATTTCGAAAAAATTGAATTTGAAATGAATAGAGCTTGTTATATGATTTATCATTTAGATAAAAAGAACAAAATATAACGCCACAAAGTAGGGATATTATGTAGGTTCACTCTGCTCGTATTTTGCCTTCAAAATTTGGAAATGTTGTTTCTAAAATATCAACATGGTTTGGTTATTATTCTAAGAAGTCGAAGTTGAAGATAAAAAATAATTACCCGTATGATTATTTTAAAACTTAAAAATAAAACATTTCTTTAAAACCATTTTGATTCTTTTGAATATAATGTTGATTCTCATTTAACATAATTTTAGTTTACTTTATCCGAGTTTTGACTAAACAAATGAAATTGAATCTTGTATAATTTTATTCCTTTGAATTTTACTAGGAAAGCTTGTTGGTGTAACCTTGATTATTTCTTGAGGAAAAAATATTTTAAAATATACATGAAAGCCCAAATAACGTTTTTTTTTCATAAAAGATCTCTAAGAGGTTAACTAAGAACTTTATAATTGGATATTTTAAATTAAGATAATATTGTTTTTATGTTACGAAGTAGCCATAATACCTCCCTCGTTGACGGAACAATCAACCTTAATTAGAAATAGATATAGACACAAAATTAGTTTGTAATACTTGGAAATGATTTAAAGAAATCGAAAGTATTGTTTCATTTCATGAAATATTTTTATGACTTCGGAACGGTATTGAACCACAAATATCGGCATTGAAATAAATATTTTAAAATGGTTAAAATAATCCTTAAATATAAGTTTACGTTATATTATATTACCTCATTAAATATAAGTTTACGTTATATCATATTACCTCATTAAATATAAGTTTACGTTATATCATATTACCTCATTAAATATAAGTTTACGTTATATCATATTACCTCATTAAATATAAGTTTACGTTATATCATATTACCTCATTAAATATAAGTTTACGTTATATCATATTACCTCATTAAATATAAGTTTACGTTATATCATATTACCTCATTAAAAACTAAATGATGATTCCTCCCCCTCCTCCTCCTCCTCCTCCTCATCTTCAATGCTGAAGAAAAATTAAGTTTTATTTATCGTATATGTTATCTAAGAATTGATTCATTTTCAATGACCAAGTGATATGTTTTCACTGAAAAACCAAATTAAATAAAAAAATATATATTTTATTTTTTTATGTATTATTGCTAAATCTAAGTGTTTTGATACTTAGTATATAAGGGAAATATGCCTGTTGATTTGAAGTAAAATTGACGTCTGTTTGATGTTTCAGAAGAGTTAAATTTTCAAAGTTGAAATTATGTTGAAACGCTATTTGCATGTGTGAAAGGCATACATTTTGACATGAAAATTATTTAACCGCTTGATAGATCAATAAATAGAAATCTCAAGAGATATATCAAATATATTCAATCCTAAAATTTTGTTAGCTGCAAATAGCAAAATCTTTGGTTTGATCTCATGAGATTGTAAATATTTTACAAATTCTATCATGCAAATCATATTCTAAACTTGAGATATTCTCAGAAATTTGAATATGCTTATTCGATTAGAATGTTCGTGTCTCTGGCACAGAATAGTGCGCCAAATACATGTAAGACTATTTAATAAAAAGTCATTTCTAATAAATCTTTAATATTCGGTTTGCTTGTACAATAAGTTGTAAATTCCCCTAAAAATGTTTATTTGAATTCACTTTTAATAGTTTTTTAATACGTCGAGATCTAAAATATTTTCTTTCTGTTAAATATTATTCATAATAAATTCCATAAACCTATGTGATATTTTTAAGTCCCGTAGACAATACATAGACAGAAGAGAACAAAGGTCCTAGAAAAACACTTAAGAGTTTTATTTTTCAAATCAATCTTCCAGCGCGGGGAATTGTGGATTCTATTCCCGTTGATACTGAAAATTGATGTCAATGTCCGTTGATAAGACGTTTGTTTTCCATCCGGATCATTTGTGTTCGATTCCTAATGGTACCAGTCTAAAAACAGCATATTGTAAAATGATCTCAATCCAGTTCAAGAGATACACCCTAGACGTGTTTCCTGTTGAAATGTGTCGACTTTTAGATAGAAGATAACGTTCTCTCCTGGCCATATGTTGGAAGTATCATACGACTTTTAGATAGAAGATAACGTTCTCTCCTGGCCATATGTTGGAAGTATCATACGACTTTTAGATAGAAGATAACGTTCTCTCCTGGCCATATGTTGGAAGTATCATACGATTGATTTAATTATATTCAAGGTTAAACTATATTGTAAAGCTTTAAATTTATAATGAATTCGTTTTAAAATAAATTCCTAAATCTTTACGTTTGATAAAAAATCATGAAAAAATAAATAATTCATTGTGGTTTCGTTGAGCTAAAAAATATAATACATTAACTCTGAATCCGCATCATTTACAAATGATTTAACTTTTTTTTTAAATTCGTTATCAGAAAAGAAAGATATTACTTAAAAATCGTCGAACGTATGTGGTATTTTATCTTGAAACTTTTCGTGACACTCAAATAAAAAAATATGACTACTTATTCAAATCAGTGTTTGATAAAAATAAATTACAAAGGTTCTATTTTATTAAAATGTAAGTCAATGAAATCATATATCAGTTACGAAGAACTATATTTATCGACTAACTTATCGATTTGATACGTGTATTGTACTCGTAGTTCCGTTAATTTACTTGGCGTCATTTATTACTAACAATTAAAATATTAATTACTCCATTTTCATGATGTAATAATGCGAATATGAAAATTGTGTTCGCTTAGATAGTTTATAATTTGTTGAAATTCTAAGGACTTTTTTTGTAAATTTTTAAACGCCTTAAAATAATTCTAAAGAGGCCAAAATTAATTAAAAATGTTATTAATGAGATCTTTTGAAATCTTGTGATTTTTGCTTGTTAATGAATGAATCAGACTAAATTTTCGTTATCAGTGTAATACAATAATTTTGAACTTGTTGCGTATTGAATTCTGTTCTATTCGTAATGTTAGAAATATTTGAACACAAATTATTTTAGAACAAAATTAGGGTTTTGTTACAACATTTTTTATTTTTTTATTTGAAGAAGGAGCGTTCTTTAAAATATCTCATTTAACTTGAGAATGTGAAGGTCTCTATATATTATTATATAATATAAGCTTTCCTTTGTACTTCACTTATATTTCATATCTAACACAATCAATTTTTAATAATAAATCTTGCACAAATCAAACCATAAATTTAACCCTAATTCCAGTTTTTAACTAACTAAATCTTAGTGTTATAAAAATACAGGTTGTAAATAATTTATGTTATACAATTTTGATTTTTAAAATTTTGGGAAAACATTGAAATGAATTTCTGATTAACAATTATTATTTAATCCTGTTTTAAAATTACTCTTTTTTACTAACCATATTCGATAATAACAAAATAAAACAAAAAAAAACTTTACTTTTTATTTTATATGTATTTAGTCTTAAGTGGCACAAAGTAAGTGCAGTTTCAAGATCGTAAAGTATATTATCAATAATCTTTCAAATTAATTCACTAATGAAAACACAGGAAACGTTTGTTAGGAAGCATAATCGGAAATTGGCATAGTTAAAGTATAATGCTTCACAACACAAAAAAAAATCAGCGACACTATCTCTTGGAAATCCATGATAGTGTAAAGGTACAAAAATAGTGTGTTTTTTTTGTTTTAAGACATTTATCCCGCAAATTAAAAGCAGACTGTAATTTATAAGAAAGAATGATTGGAAAAATAAATAAGCCACAGTTTACATGAGAATACTTAGATTTCTTAGTTTTTACGCCAAGAATCAACCAATTTTTTTAAAGAGGAAATATTATTTAAATTATAAAACGCATTTATCTAATGCAGATAATAAATAAATATATCCTCTAAGCATTTTTTTGTGTAGTAAATCATGATCAAAAATTCAATATATGTAATATGTTACGCTGCTGTCAATCGAGTTACTAGTGAAACTATTATTATTTTAATAAACTTTGAAGACCGATCGTTCGTAAAAGTTTCCCGAAGAAAAAGTTATGTGTCGAGCCTAATTTGATCATGCTTTTCTCACATTGTTTAGAAACAATGTTGTGCCAAAAACGTGCTTAAAACTATTAGGAGTATATTAATCCGAGACATGCAAAGAAACCAAAAAAAAATGTTAATTCAAAATACACACGCAAAAAGTTGCTCAGATATGAACATATTTGGTTATTTTATGTTGAAATTTGGTAGAAATACATGTTTGTAGATGTTTGTCACTATGTACCAAAATCTTCTTATCATCCCTAAATTTGCTGACTTTATTAACCCTAGCGTAGAGAACTTAGCACTTTCTTCGCAAGTGGGTATCACATGTGCCAAAAAACTGGTATTTCTTCCAAAACATGCTGAAAATTCAAATATTACAGAAATGAAGGTTTCCTCAGCTCAAAAGTACGATCAAATGTGTATGGAAATGAAGGCCTTATTATAATTTCATATATTTGGTTTTTCTTCACGGAATATTTATTTTGTATGAAAGCACATAAAATGGCTAATACTCTGCAATGGCGGATGGAATACGTACTCGTACACTTCTGCAAATGTGTAAGTTTCAGATAAATTTTAGTCGTACAAAGAAAATGATTATGTCACTCACAAATTTCTGAGTAACAATCAAAGGAACAGCCATTGTTTTGCCTCGTTAAGATATGGATTTTGTTTATTTAAGAACCCTTTTTGTTCTTCATTTTAAATCGTTTTTGTCTTTTCTTACTAAAATGTTTTGTTAAGTTATTAAATGTATTGTTTGGTAAATCCCATGGAAACGGCAGCTTTAAAAAGCATAACTTAACAAGTGTTGTTCTTTAGGATTACTCGAGCTGTTCTCTTTGACTAGAATTCTCGATAGTTACAATATTTACCTTGCAAGAAAGTTTCAGCACGTTTAAATTTATTTTTATCAAAAGCTAATAATGTTCAAAAGCTTTCAACATCATCCTGAAAACTTTTAATCTATATTTAAAAGAAGATTTGCTGTAATTTACAGTACTCGTATAAAGTTACTCTATGACAAAAGCTTTGATATCAAGTTTCCTGAAGTTACCACACAAAGTAACGTATTTTTATGTTGTGTTATATTTATTACAATATCTTTGGTGTTATATTTATTACAATGTCTTTTCTAACCAACCAAACATATACCAGTCAAACCAAAAATAACTTTTTTTTAATAAATGGATATCAACGGGAATCGAACTGGTAATCTTGAGTTGGCGTCTGAACAACAAGGCCACGGAGGTATTTTCTAAATAATTGCTATCAATTCTCGAATTCTCGATTACTCGAATTGAAAATTCGAGGATCGATAGTGTCATGTTACAAATCTTCTATTTTTTATTGGGTATTTATTATAAACTAGCTGTACCCGGCCACGCGTTGCTGTGGCTCAGTCTGGTTAAATGAAAAAGAAAGAAAAGAGAACGCACACGTTTCTAATATGTTTCATTTCATCTTGTGGGTATACAATATTTTTAATGTCTTTCAGCCACTCTCCGTCTGTCGCGTTCATTCTCTTGAGAACGAAGCAGATCTTAAGATGCAGAACACGATCGCTGTGCTCGCAACCGTGCATCCTCAAGTCTGGCTGCACCTCTCTCTGCTGCTTCCTCGGCATTTTAATGAACTAAAGCAGATCGATTGTACTGAAAAAGAAGAAAGAAAGTTATAACAAAGACATATAAAATAGCGAAACATTAAAAAAAGAAAAAACACGAACTAGAAAAAATTAAATATTAACGAAATATTTCCCTTCAAACGCAGTTGTTTTTCTCTTTGGCTTAGTGGATTCTCTCAGTACATTTCGTCGACTCGCTCTCCTCGTTTGCGTCGTTCAAATGATTTTCTACTCGCATTCCACGTGTAAAAATATTAACGAAATATTTCCCTTCAAACGCAGTTGTTTTTCTCGTTGGCTTAGTGGATTCTCTCAGTACATTTCTTGGCGTCTCTGGAAGAAAGCGATCAAATTAATCATATATTCGGTTTGATGTTTCTGAATAATGTTATTTTACTTCGGAAACTCTAGGATGAGTCCTATGACAGTTGACAAATTTGCCCCAATACAACCTTGTAACGACGTTCAGTGATTATAATTATTTTATCGACTTTAATATAAGGCTCGATTCTAATAAATAGCAAGTTATTTAGGTAAATACGAGTACATTACAAAAAACTAACAATAATGACAAATTAATACATCTTGTTACAAATTAGCAAAAATGTGGCTGTTCGTTAAAATCAAATGTAACGTGTGTCAAAAATTTACATACCAACATTACGCCGTCTCGCTGAAGCACATGACCGCGACACTCCAAGAGGTAAATTTACGATATGATTTGAATTCAAATGAAAATCAATCAACACAATTCAATTTTACCGCCAATTGCAATGAAAAATAAAAAAAGAAGTTAAAAAAACTAAGTGAAACAGATATTCTTTATAGCTACATGTCGACAATGCACATTACGAAATGACGCATAAATTATTTAGTATAGCGAGTGTTTTTACGTCCAAACAGATGGCGCTTGTTTTTCAACACGACGTATTTGAAAATTTAATATTTATTATTTAAATATTTAATATTTTTTATTTAATAAATAATATTTAATATATAATAATTAATATTTGAAATCAAAATGAAATTGTCAAAATTTCAAAGCAATCCGTGAAGAACTTTCGGAGATTGAAGACTTTTAATTAACGAACATTTACATTTTAATTTATGTAGATATTTAATATTTATTATTTAATATTTAATATTTAATTATTTAATATTAATTCCGAAACGTTGAAAATGCAATGTGACATAACTGTCAATGAGAATTGTTTAGTTTGCGTGTGTCGGTGCAGGGGGCGCTCCCGTTATTTCGTCTGTTTTATATACTCGTACTTTGTGATATACAACCATATATAAAAAATACATAAACATGCTTGTATACGAATGCAACCTTTTGTCAAAATTTCAAAGCAATCGGTGAATAACTTTTGGAGATTAGAAATTTTTAATAAGCGAACATTTACATTTTTATTTATATAGATGTTTGAGTAACGATCTCTTTTCTCGAAACCTTTTATTATTTATCTCTCAACTTTCAACTTACACTTTAATAATCTAAGAGATTTTTTACGAATCATATTTTATTAGGTCCTTACATATGAAATTGGCGTTTTGTTTGGGAGGACATAAAGTTGATTTTTTTTTAATATAATATATTTATTTAATCAAAGTATGTACCATTGCTATCTATGCACTTTTGCCATCTCATAGGTAGTTCATCGATCCCTTTACTAAAAAAACCATTCGGACGGGAATCAATAAAATCTTTGAAGTCGGTTTGAAAAAATAGTAATCTGTTGGGGCAAGGTCCGGAGAGTACGGTGGATGTCTTAGACATTCCAATTGAAGCTCTTCTAATTTGGTAGCCGTCTGTTGTGCAGTGTGTGGTCTAGCGTTATCATGAAGCAGCAGTGGCCTAGAGCGATTAACCAGTCTCGGTTGTTTAGCAGCTAGCTTTTCCATCATGGTTTGCAGTTGCTGACAATAGACATCTGCCGTAATCGTCTGGCCAGATTTAAGAAAGCTGTAGTGAACGACACCAGCACTAGTCCACCAAACGCTCACAAGTAACTTTTTTGGAGTCAATTTTCGCTTGGGGCATGGTTTGGCTGGTTCGGCAGGGTTCAGCCATTGCGATGAGCGCTTCCGATTATCATACAGGATCCACTTTTCATCACAGGTAATGATTCGATTCAAAATCCCTTCATTATTGTGCCGGTTGAGTAATGCAACGCAGCAATCAACGCGCGTTTGTTGATTTGCTTCACTCAATTCGTGAGGTACCCACCTTTCAAGCTTTTTCACCTTCCCAATTTGCTTCAAGTGGATTAAAACAGTTTTATCACTAACACCGCAGCCTGCAGCTAACTCGGACGTGGTTTGCGATGAATCCGCTTCCACAATAGCCTTCAATTCTTCATTATCAACTTTGGTCTCCGGCCGTCCACGGGGCTTATTCCGCAGGTCGAAATTTCCAGAACGAAAACGTTGGAACCAAAAACGCACTGTGTTTTCTTTTGCGGCACCGTCGCCATACACATCATTAATCCTTCGAGCCGTTTCTGCAGCACTGGTGCCACGGTGGAACTCGTACTCGTAAATAACGCGATATTTCAAGTTTTCCATTTTGTAAACTGAGTGACGCAAAGAAAAAAAACAATTGAGGAAAAAACAAATGAATTATAATTTTCGAAACACAAATACTTGAGTAACTAGCTGTATAAATTTGAATTTGGAATTCCTAACCAAAGAGAAGATATTTGAGATCAAAGTTGCCAGTACGGCAAAACGCCAATTTCATATGTAAGGACCTAATATTAAACACATTTTTTTTGTTTGAAAAAATACATTTGGCAGAAAAATAAATGTAATAAGCTGATAAATATAATTTGGTTTGTAAAACTCAAAATCTTACATAACAATTTAAACTTATTCTTTGAATATGTTCTCTTCTTAATTTTCTTAGTGTTTTTTAATCAATAAATTTATTATTTTATTTACAATACATCGGGGTCAATGAACAAATATGTGATATATATATGTATTTGATAAACATGTTAATGCCTCATTCGATTTTGGATTTCATATGGATTTGGGTTTCGTTTACATACATTCATAAATATTAACTTATTGTCTTTTTAAAATAGTCTTTTAAAGACAACTTAACTACTAAACATGCTGATATCTCGGATTCAATTTCCAGTAGATTTAATATTCCGAATATTTTATTTACCGATTAAAAAAAATGGTCTGTAAATCGATGAGTTTACAAACATCACAAATTTAAAATGCTTTTTGGGTTTATTGCCATGTTGAATTAGCCTAAGTGATTGCCGACGTTTCGAAATCATTGCTGATTCAAGTTCAAGGCGATGGTATAAAACATTACAGGCGATGGTAAAAAACATACAAATTTATCAGAAGGACGATCTTGAGATTAACGTCCGACTTTATCTCTGGGCAAAGTCAGCTAATTCTGACAAAACATTAAGTGCAATGGAGGTCCACAAGTCTTCAGGTCTGGCACGAATCTCAAAAAGCCCACTCGAGATTCCGTATCTTCGCGTCTGACTGTACACGGCACGAGTAGACGCCCACCACCTATACTACGGTGACTTCTTCACTTCAATGGTCCTGCAATAGCGGCATAAGGTCTAAGAGCCCTAAAAGAGTCAACCTGCGGTCATACATCCGGTGATGAATATTGAAAATACATTGTGTCAAATGTACTGGGTGAAATTTATTTATTTTCTTTGCTTGCCATTGTTCGGTGAATCTAAGAAAATTTAGAGATTGGTGATATCTAATTATTGAGAGTTGGCACAGGTCCGCAACGAACTGTTGTGGAATTACCCTTCAAATTAAAAAAATACTTACGACAGTCTGTCCATCTGAAAGGATAGCGGAGTATCAGAAAGTAGTCTCCTCAATTTACGTCATCAGACGGGCTATCTGCTCGTCAAAATTAAATACAATATATTGTTAATTCTCAGCAAAATATGTGTTTCATTGTATATCTCAATCTATCCAAGCACTGACGACTGATTACTTCTTCCCACGATTCCCGGAGATCTAATAGAGTCTTGAATTACCACTGACTGAGTTACCGGATTAAAATACATACATTGTTACATCTAGTAATGAAATGAAATTAAATAAATAAGGAGGAATCTTATTAGACTATAAAGCGGCAGGTTCAAGTACACTATAAACCCATACGAACAAAGAAGGACTAACAATATTCTTCAATCGATGTGATTGCTTTTCTGTATTATACTAATATTTACATGATTTTTATAATGCTTGACATTGCTACATATTTTTTGGACAAAAAATACTACGAATCAAATTAACATCGGGAAAATATAGCACGATTGCTAGTTGTCGTTATCATCAACCCCCCCCCCCCCCCCCCATTCCCCGCTCTAAGTCCCTATTGAGGTGGACAGAAATAAAATACCTCTTTTTTATTCGATCCTATCACACATCTTACGCTTCCGTTACATCCATAGATCTCTTCATGCATTCTCTCATATTATAAAGGTTTTTAACTTTTTACTACTTGTATTGCTTTTTTATATATTTTTCATAATTTTACTTTCTACGCCAGCGAACCATCCCAATGCTCCTTTTTATTTTCTAACACTTACGTGGTTTACAGACAGTCTAGCAGATCAATTTCTATATGGCAATCTCTTTCAAACAACTATAAAGATGTTAAAGAGGCCTTATGTGAAATCAAATTGGAACCCTATTGAATAAAATTAGGCATTCACAGAAATTGAAACCATAACCCCCGGGCTGGGAAACAGGTATCTTAGCAACTAGACCATGGTGTTTTCGATTCATAATTTTTCTAAAAACCCTCTTTTCTTATGCTGGCATACAATGTTTTTCCACATATTCTTTACAACGTTCTCACTCAAATGAATGTATAAATAAATTTCACTAAGAATATTATAATTTAATATTTTATACAATACACATGATTATAATCATCTGTATTGTATAAAATATTAAATATTGTTGAATACTGAAGTGCTTAGGGATAAATGCAAACTTTAGACTGATGTGTTGAGTAAGATAAAAAAGAGTAAGTTAAGAAGTTCAGCCTATCCCAAAAGATTAAGAGAGATGGAGGAAAAAGGTCCAAGCGTGCGACCGCAAATTGATGGAATTAGGTAAGGAAAAGTCTTTTAACACGCTAAAAGAGTCAACGAGGAACATCAAAAGAGGAACATCAAAAATCGGAAATAAAAATAAGGAATAAAACCATTCAAGTCCTTCTCCTGCAGACTACATTCGCATAAACAGGATTGCTATAGAATTTATTTTATATTATGTAGATTTCTAGCAATAAAAAAATCAAATTGAACTTTTTCTTCTCCTTTCAAACTTTGAATAAGGAAATTTCAGTTGAACGACAAATTGTAACTAAATCTTTCGTCAAAGTATTTGTCTTAACTCGTCCAGTGCTGAAAACACGCGTGGCGTGTCCATGTGAACATCGGCTTCATGCTCAGAACACGCGCGGTGTGTCCATGCCTAAATATTGTTAGTATATTACATCAGCATATGATATTCGTCATTATTTTGGAAGATTCCGTCGCTTCGGGCGTTTGCGCATGTGCAACGCATTGTAAAGTTGAGGTTACACCCGCAGTTGTAAATAATATTTTTTCTAGTTCTTATTCCGTTTGTTTTCATTGTGAGACTTGATAATAAAAATAATTGGACTATTTCTCTGGCGCTGTTTTGTGAAAAGGTCACTCACTGCAAGGGATATTTTGTTTATGTGTTCTAGTTATTTTCAATTTTGAATGAGTGACATAGTGAATTGTGAGCAAAAATAAGTGCCTTTTGAAAAATATATTATAGTAATTGGTGTATACATAGTGATATTTAGTATCATATAATTTTCTTTTTTGATTTTACGAAAAAAAATACGTTTACCTTGAAAAATGGATCGCCCATCGAGCTCTAAAAGACAAAAGATTGAGGATGATATGGATGATTCATTTAGTGACGTTAGTGATGAGGAATTCACCATCATCAAGGACGATTCTGAATTTGAGTCAGATATTGAAAATGGTGACAATATTCAAATTGAAACTGTTTCACAAACATCTAGAACACCAGATATTAGCTCTACGCAATGGTCGAATATAAAAAAACAACCAGCCTCTATACCATTTTCAAAAATACCCGGGTTGAAAATTGAGATGTCAAGTAAAGAACCAATAGATTATTTTGATTTGATTTTCAATGAAGATTTGTACAATCTTGTGACAACCCAAACTAATTTGTATGCTGTTGAAGTATTGTCGAAATCAGAAGGTGATACAAGCAGAATCACGCGATGGAAAAATGTCACTAAAGACGAAATGAGGGTGTGGCTGGGTTTACTACTACACACCGGAACAATACGTTTGAACCGGTTGAGTGACTACTGGAATACGGACTACCTATTCAATTTACCGGCATTTCCACAATTCATTTCAAGAGATAGATTTTTACTCATCTTACGGGCACTTCATTTTAACAATAATGAAGAAGATCTGTCGAGCTTGGCAAAAGTCAGGGCATTGATTGATTTTTTCAATGGAAGGATGGAAGTAATTTATGATCCACACAGACAACTATCGATAGATGAATCATTGGTTCTTTGGAGAGGCCGATTGATTTTTCGCCAATATATAAAAGGCAAAAAGGCCAAGTATGGTATAAAACTTTACATGTTAGGGGAATCAAGTGGATTGGCCGTAAAAATAATTGTATATGGTGGATCATCAGATGAAGAGTTAGGTGGCAAAGGCCACACTAATAAAGTCGTTCAGAAATTGCTCGAGGGGAAGACGGGAGCCGGATATTCAGTTTACATGGATAATTTCTATAATAGCGTTCCTCTTACAAAAAAAATATTGAACCAAAAAACATATGTTACAGGAACACTACGAGCAAATAGAAAAGAAAACCCGATCGATGTTATAAATAAAAAACTAAAGAAAGGAGAAAGTGTGAGTCAGTACACAGAAAATGGTATATGTGTTACCAAATGGAAAGACCGCCGAGAAGTCTTTATGATTTCTTCTGAATTCGATGGGGACCTGTCTGATAGTAAAAACCGACATGGTCAAGTGGTCACCAAACCAAATATGGTAATAAATTACAACAATCATATGGGTGGTATAGACTATCATGACCAGATGTTAGCTTACTACCCATGCAAAAGGAAAACATTACGTTGGTACAAAAAGTTGGCCATTCATCTATTCCAGACGATGTTATTGAATTCTTGGCATTTATACAATGCAGACAATTCACAGAAAATGCCGTTGTATGATTTCAGGCTATTTATAATCAAAAAATTACTAGGTCCACCTCCATCATCAATTCCGAGACAAACAGTACAATCAAAAACCAAGATACATCTGCCGAAGTTTTGTGAAAAAGACACTGATAATAAAATTAAAAGACGCAGATGTAGGCAATGCTGGGATACAGCTAAGAAAAGAAATGCTTCATTATTCTTTTGTCCAGATTGCCCCACACAACCTGGTCTTTGTTTGGATCCTTGTTTCCAACTTTACCACAAATATTAAATTATTTAAAAAAAAATATTGTGTACACCTAATTAGTAAGTATATTTTTCTGTTCGTTTTTATAAAATATTGTTTTTTTTTGTAATATAATGTTGTTCGAAAAATGTCATAAGAACCTCCATTCAATACCATTACGGTATGTGTCAAAATACCGACATCACTCTTATCACACAAAAAAGTCACTCAGGTACGTTTGATAAAAATAAAAAGACTGGGTATCTCATTTTGCGCCGAATTATCAATGGACAAAATAAAAATAACATAAAAATAAACACATTTGAAAAAGGACAAAAAAATATTTGCTTGAAAATTTTTAATTTATTTGAGAATATTTTTTACATGTGTAACCCCACCTTTACAGCATGTCCTTCGCTCTGATTGGTCGATCAAATTTTTGAACCGGTGTAAAAGGGGACGATGTAAAAATGATATATATAAACAAATTCTATATTTATGAATATATATTTTCTTAAATGTAAAATTTGTTTTACTTCCGTGAAAATATCACGGACTGCAACTATATTGCGCACTCATCGGCTCTCATGGAAATTGTCTCAGCAGTGAAAGAGTTAAAATGACAGTGCAAAAAAAAATAATATGAACTCCAACGAAATGTGATGAGGTTGAAAAATATTCCTTTAAGTTATTTTCTTTCATTAAAATTTCAAAATTTCCAATGAAAATCTGATTTCGTTAAAAGTTTTTGATCGAAAAATACGTATTTAAAAAAAAATACGGTGATATTTCGCTCTTGAAGAACTCCACCATGAATCAAAAAGAAGAAGTCAGATTGAAATGTATTTCTTCTCATTATAATTTTTTTTTATAAATCTGATGGGAACAGCACTTTGAATTGTAGTCACCTAATTATTTCGGCTATTTTAAAATATTCTGTTGAAATATGAAGTTTTTTTCTGTATTTTAATTGAGGCAAGACTTCTATTCCACATTGTCCAAAGACCGTGAAATCGTCTTTAGAAAATAAATAAGGTCGAGTACACGAGTTTTATGAAATGTAAAGAAATTCAAAACTGATAAGTTTGTTTTTGTAATCAGTGTTTAAAAAAAACAACTACTTCACAGAATGATGTATACGTAAGTATCTACGTATTTTTTTAAAACTGATTTTTTTTTAACTTCGGCATATCCGAATTACCAATTCGGATATATTGGATAGCGTGGCTGGGAGACAAAATTGTCTTCGGCCCCACACGTCGAGCCTTTGGGCTTAGCATCACTTGAGCGGGCACGGAACTGACTATAGTACTCGTTATCGTATGAATTACACACTACTTAATTTTTGTAAGTTGCCTTATCCACTGAATCAGATTTATTATGAAAAAATAACTCACTTCCACCTTTCCCCTAGCGTATACACAGGATATGAGGTGCATGGCCGCGCGGTAACGCACTGGACTTCCGTGCGGAAGATCGTCGGTTCGAACCCCACGTCGTGCTACTTCCCTCGAATGAATCAGGTATTTTTTCCACCTAGTATTCGAGGGTTTAAGGATATCTTTGACTTCGGTCATATATATTCTTCCAAAAAAAGGAGAAAAAAAACATGCCGATGTGCTTCGATCGTCTCACTTCGGTGTGTCATCGGATCTAGTACAGCAGTGAGTTGCTGGTGTGCAACAGCTCACTCACTTAAAAAAACATCCTTGGCATAGCTTCGCTTTCTAACTGAATTGACGTTGGAATGGCGAGATGATCCTTGACTACGAGGCCCAGCAACGATGACGACGACACAGGATAGCTCGAGACCTTAAGTGATCCCAGCAAGTGTTCAGTAATTACTGTAGGTTTACTATGTGCGCTCATCGGATCTTAGCCTTACGAACACGTTTTGTTTGAATCGTAAACACTTTCAAGTACCGCAACTATTTTTTTACTTTTGTCAAATTACTTACTTAGGCAATCCCTCGCAGAGGTATTGATTTTTTTTCCACTGATTGCGCTCCTGTGACGCTGCGATCCAACCCTGAATATGTATACCACACAGTGCAAAACTGGACTTAAGGGCATCCTAGTATCTTTTTTTGGATCACTCTAGTTTATTTTTCTTAACTTAAGTTCGGAGATCTGCTTCACAATTCGATATTCTGGAATTATGTAATGTGTCCTGCCCATCGAAGTCGCTGTCTAATATCATTGCTGTAATGTTGATTCTCTAAGCCTCACGAAAAATGTTGATATTTGTACGCTTGTCCTACCAATTTATATTGAGAACACGGCACGAGAATATGTGACGAAATTTTGCCAACACTGAAGTGCCTTTTATAAATGCTCCACATTTTACATCCATACAGCAAAGATGGCAAAACAACCGCTATGCGTGCTTTTATTTTAGTTGCTCTGTGTAATTCTCGATAGTCAAACCCTTTCTCTGCAGTCTATCGTAAACGCTACGTGAATATATTAGCCAGTGTTGTATTTCCACAATTTTGTATGTTGGTGTTACATGATAAAATACTTCCAAGTAAAAAGAGAGCAGCAAATTTTCTAAGATATTATTCTCAATGGCAATGCTTGGTGGTGGGTGATACACAAATTCACGTTGCTGGTTGAGGTATTGTAGTATATTTATTTTGTTTGTTTTTATGTTGATGCTGAGTGACAGATAAAATGTAGTTTAACCTTTAAAGTGAGCAAATATTTAATTCTTCGATTCAGTTATGTAGTTTTATCAAAACGGCCAAACAAGTATTCCATTGAAATTTCACATACATTCCATTAACATGATTTTTTCCACTTATTTAAGCTGTTATATTTTTTTCATTAAGATTTTACATTTTTTAATTTCTTACATGAATGGTCATTTCATAGCTTACTTAAGTATGTAGAAGATCCATCGATACATTTAGAACTGGGGAGCGATATTTTGTAGATTCAGGTGATACTTGTTATATTAAGCAATCGATTTGAAATTAAATGTCAGGTAACTCGAAAGTGTACCTCTACCCTTTGTTAATGCAAGGGAATATGCAAACTGAATGAACATGACTTGGACATTGCTGTAATAATAGATTTCATCAGCTCTGGGGAAATTGGATGTTCGCCATAGCTATTATTGTCAAGGTAATATTTGCGTCACTGTTATCACAAATCACAGGTTTTCTGACCGGTTTATGGATTCTGTTAATATTAATAACAAAATCGATAAACCAGTTATATGGTCAAAAGCAATGAAAGTAAGATGCGGTAAAAATAAGAGTGTAGCGTAGAATGAAATAAAAAGCAATGTTAAAATAAGAAATTAGGATGTTAGGAAAGAATACGAATTTTATTAATATGCCGTGCTTAAGATAAACAATGAGGTATTATGATGGTTCTATCATGTAGAAAAAAAATAACGAAAAATTTGCAAAAAAATATATATAACGAGTAGTACAAAAGGTACGAGAATTTTCAGAATATATGGCACGATCAGATTAATCAAATTTTGAAAGGGGGAAAAGTGAAAAGTGAAAAGTCGTTAACATAAGACAGAGTGCACGAGGTGTTTGGAAATGGTAAAGCGAAGGATGTGTGCTAGGACAGAATGAATTGGGGACACATAGGGACATAACGTGAGCATTAAATGAAACTTCTACAGTTGAATACTTGTAAACCTGATTTGGCAATTGAATAGCGATTTACATATATTCATACAGAATTTTGTTTTAATCCACTATTTCTTTAATTAAATAGCGTTTCTATAACATTTCGTTTTTTCATATCAATTAGACCTAAATATACTATTTAACAACATCCCCTTTTCCTTGATATTTTGTTACACATACAAACAAACCATCTCACCATCTCCGTGTTTGGGTAGGCAGAGAGGACTGAACGTCATACTTTGCTATAACTTCATACTTTGTTTCCTCCACATCCATAGCTCTTTTCTTGCAGTTCCTTCTGTTTCCCTTACTTCTTAACGTTTCTTCTTTCAAAATTTTATTTGCTCGTTCTAATCATCCTTTTGTCTGTCTTTACATATTTACCACAACTCGTACTTATGCTCGCATTATAAATTTGTTTAATAACTCTTTCATTATCCACCCGTTCAACATGTTTAAACCACCTTAACGTGCTTTTTTACACTCTACTTTACATTTTGTAGCTCACATTTATGCTTACATTTCTTATTCTGTCATACATTGACACATCAAATATTATTCTCAGTGCGCGCATTTCCACAGTATTTACTAGGTTCTTTTCATTAATTTTCCGCGTCCACATTTTACTCCCATACATCAATGTTTTTACCAATGGTTGGTAATACCTACTAAAACACTGATGTGTTCCCTCATCTAGATCGCGATATTACTTGGTTTGTATATATGTATGTATTTTAGTCTTGCATTGACTGCTTCATATTGCAACTCGCGGTTGAATATCTTGTCCCACCTTTCCGTCGCCAAAGAGCATATTTCTTAAATAACAAAAACCATCTACCCGTTCTAATCTCTCATTGTTTATCCAAATATCGGATTTACTTTCCATTCAACTTTTTCAATTACTATGACTTTGAATATTGCAACATTCATTATCAGGTATATTTTAACACATTTTACGTATAGTATAACTTAACATACACCGTTATCAATTTTTAATCTCCACTTACACTGCAGTGTTATGAGTATACAACATTTCTTTGAAATGACCCGTGAAGATCTTTAACACATGAGTCAATGTAAATATGAAATAACCAGGGTGCCATTACCCATTATAGCTTCACCCCTTTTAATAACTTAACATATAATACACTTATGTTATCTCTGGCACCATCATCAAGAAAACACAATCTCAGCAGAGACACACGATACGCATGGCAACTGATCAAATGTTCACCATCCCTAGAGTTAGAACATCTTTTGCCCAAAGCCAATATGCTCATTTGGCTACCATGATATATGATACACGTATAATGGGGTGTCAATTCTAATAAAGGCAAAAAGGGGCAAACAATTTAGATAGTCGATTGAAGCATGGTGGTTATTGCGACAGGAGTTTGAATACTTGGGATTGCAGGAGGATTGACTTGTAGCGAAGGTTTGTGTGAACTCTTGAGTATGGTGTGTTTTTAATTAGTAACTTAAAGTATGGTGATTATGTACGGCACATTATGGGATGGACTTTTTGTTCTGTGGAATAATGAAGTGTGAGGGGTTTGTATCGCGTGAAATATACATATGTAATTGAGTGTCATTGTTTATCGAGTTAATGAGAGTATGCAATAGGGTATTGTATAATAAAAAGTCAGAATAAATATCAATTGATTTTTCCATGTTAAATGTCCTCAATAAGGTACAGTAAAAAGCCTAGTTTACCGGGGACACGCTAAATAAAAGACGACAAACCCAGATCGATTAAAATTTTATTTTCACATTAAATTAAATATTATTTTTTTCACAAATTATGTTTTTTATAAGATTTCTTGTCATATAACACACAAATAAATAAATATATGATAATTTAAATAAATAAAATAAAAATACTGTTTTGTTACTTGTTTAATTACCTATGAACAATCACATGAAATTAAACACTCCTTGAAAAATGATCGAAACATAACACATTAAACTTTTTTCTTACATCATGTTTAGTATTTTATTTCTTTAAGTTGATAAATGTTTCAGTGTGATTTAATGCATTGCGTGACACGAAAATTTCTTTGATTACTTGATTTTGATTACCGTAATATATTATTTTATATTCTCCCCCGGTGGTCAAGTATCTAAAGCCAAATGTCAAAGTGTACGCATGATTGTGTATTTATTTTTAACCTAGCACGGCTGTTAACAGTATTTCCTTTCACGAAAAACTTATTCTAAGAGCGGATTATATTTTTGTAAATTGAAATTTCCCCCGTTTCATTTGAAGTGTTTGATAACAATCGGGGAACGTTGATGAGTGTTTTTGACAAACGTTTAATTAACACACGCCACAATACCTCGCTTTCGTAATTGATAAGTATTTTAACTATAATTTTGAATGTGGGGCAAAATGTACGTGTGACAGATTACTTAATTTTAAACATTATAGAATCTAACAAAATAACACGTCTTCTATTAGCTCAAGTTGACATATTATTGACGGCAGAGGTGTCAAATTTTAACTGTAACTTCGCCTACCTAGAATGGTATCTAACTTGTTCAGATTGGAAACTTTTGGTACCTAGTGCTGTCTGGTGAATTCAAAGATTTCTGACTGGCACTCGTGTTGCTGGTGCTGTTCAATGAAATGGTCTCCTTATTGAGCTACGAATGAAGTAGAATCTGGATAATTTGCCAAAAAAAATAGATTTTTTTATACAAAAAAACATCATGTTTGGCTCAATTCATAACACCCTCCCAAAAGAGATACATACCCACCATTAGCTGCAAGGATGCCAGATGTTTTAAACACACAATTTTGAACACAAAACTTTAATAAAAAAAAAAGCAGATCACATTTTTTTTATCTGACCGGAACCCTTTATTATTTTTAGTTTTTGTCTTACCAACTGGGAGACCTGAAATGCAACAGGAGTAAAAACGATCGATAGTTATTATACTCGTTAAGACAATGATCTTCTTAACGATAACTTGAAACGAAGTATGGACGGCATTCAATAATCCTTATCAAACAACACAAAGAGGAATTAGAAAGATTTATCCCCTTTTACTGTGGAGGTTATCAAATTACCCTTCCATTGTGTCTTAAGAGCAATAGGAATTTCTCGATTAACAACCCATAATGACGGCAATTCATTCTGAAAAATAACTGAAAATGTTTCAATTACTCTCGGCCTGTAGACGTTACTAATCCTGTACGTTTTCGCAGAGATAGGCATTGCTTTATGTATCCTTAGAAAAGGTCTGACCTCCAGCCTCCTTTTGTAATTCAAATCTGTCCGTTGCCGGGATAATGGGATAAATAAGCGATGAGCATCCTTAATCCTCTGGTAAACTTGGCCGAGAATTTCTTAACGTGAGATTTTGCATAAGAAATTGTTATGATGAAAATCATACCTTGTTAATTTATTTAATATTTACCTCAATAATAAGGAAAATAAATTCTTCACGTTTCACATTGATCTTCTATAATCCTTCTCAAGGTAAATACATTTTCAATTTTTTTATTAGTTAGACATCCGTTTTACTTTTATGTAAATCAGCGGTTATTAAACCTTTAAGTTTCACGACTCTATAAGTGTAAAAAAAAATTCCCAGCGTGCTAAAAATCTTCCTTATTAGTGGGATTGGTGAACTTGTTGCTGACTACACAGTTTATCAAATCTTTGAATCAATCTCAACACAGCTATTCTTTTCCTGTTCCGCGTTGAGTTTTGAGCATTATTGCAGCTACCTAAGAAATCCCAGCTTGGCAGAGGTATGTAACGAATATGTAAACAAGATTTGCCGAGCTTAAGCACTCAACAAAGAATATTCATTATGTACTTATCCCAAATTACACCAGTTCCATTGCGACAAATTTAGTTTATATATACTAAAATTAACTATAATTGTTCGCGGCTCTCCTGGGCACCGAGACGCACACTTTGAAAACCTCTGAAAATAATTTTAATTTTATTTTATTTTTTGCCTTATTTAATTATTACACGCCACAATGATACTTCCCAATAGCGTTATACTGCTAAAATTAATGTATGGGAATTAAACTTGGACATGATAAATAAATCGAAGAAGCCAAGCTTGTGTGGTAGAAATGTACGAGAATATATTAAGAAAAATACGCGATGAATCGATGTACGACAGTATAAGAAATTAAGTTTTTGAGGATGAATGTAAGCATTATATTCATCCTCAAAAACATTAAACATTAAATAGGGTGACAAAAGCACGTGAGGTGGTTTGGACACGTTGAACCGATGACGAAAGAAGGATTTAATAAAATAAGAATTTAAACATAAGTGGAAATCGTGGTAGAACACTACTGAGAAAAGTAGGGTTGGACCAAGTGAATGCAATTTTGGAAAAAATTAAAGGTAAGGAGTAAGAAAAACCGACAAGACTGTATGAGAAGATGTATTGGCGTAGAAGAGGCGTAGGAATTATGTTTTGGTATGCTACAATGGCGCTTTGCCTGCCGTAAAAAAATGCATCGATCGTATATCGGTACGTATTTAACCTAATTTTTTTGTGAAAACAATAAGAAAGTTATTTTATTTCTTTTAAGTGTATTTGTTTTATAACAGTTATAATGCTAAAAACACATTTTAATTATGTTTGATGTATAAACTATGTTAGTTGTATAGAAACGGTTAACCTTTTACACTGCTAAAATTGAATTGAATCAACCTTTCAAAAACGGATTTTCGATAAATGACATAAAAAAATGTTGAAAACTGTGCTGCGTTGATTGCTTATCTCTTAACATATTTATCTCTTAGCGTAAAATTAAAAGGAAAGCAATTATGTTTTCAAATAACATATGTATTTTGTTGAGAATTATGCTCTTGAAGTAGGACCATAAAAAAGTTCAGAGGAGTCAATTACGGTCCTTCTTCTAGCGTATAGTCCCCTACATATAAAAAAAACATTCAAATTAAGTACCTGTTTTATAAATTATATACTGACCTGAAATTTGTTATAACTTAGTCATTATTTTTAAGAAACATAATATTATTTGTTGACAAATTATACTCGAAAAAGTGTGAGGTCCATAATTAACAACGCAAGGCGCAACGACTTTCAGCTTCCAAAATAACAAAAATTCCGATCTATGAAAAAGTTGTAATGAAGCCAAAAGTATCCAGATTTTTTGTTGCCAACGTATTTAATATAGTCAAGGGATATGATTGAAGGGGAAAAAATAATAATCAATGTAAATTCTCGGTTGTAAACTAATATACTCGGATGGAGTGGAAAAGAGAAAGATAGAAGTCATATTTTATTTTTTGCTATAAATATTGAAGTTTTTCACTAAGCTGTTATTAGAACTGACTTAACAAGTTTATAGTTCCCACTTAAAATATGTATTCACTGCATAAAGTAAAAAAAAATTAGTATAGGTTAATATTACTAAAATCTGAGGCGTTATAAAATGTAATCTTGCGCGTAAGCCTTTAAGGTGCTTACTGGGTAAGATGGATTACCATAGTAATGAGTTGGAAGAAGTTTGTATTAACTTTCCCTTTTTGGCAAATGAGGAAAGCTCATTCGCGAGAGCTTATCAAATAAAGTTGTGATAATAAATTAAGTGAATCTAAATGTTTGTCGTTAAAGATGTTCTTATTTGTTGGTTTTAAAATCAGGACCACCATTAGGATTAAGTAAGCCTATATAACCAAAAAATAAAATGTCTCTTTTATTTTTAAAATGGCCAAGATTCTTTCATCTTGAAAAAAAATATTCACACGCGCCTTAAATGTTGTACTAAGAATTGAGCAAATATTTTCGTTTTTTAAACAATCCACCCACATTAAAATAACGTTTCCCACCACTGCCAAAGACAAATAAATAATTTTAAAAGAGTCTGTACAGGGTGTAACAGCTGACGACGATCAACGGAAGAAGAGTGATTGGGGACTTCAATACCTATCGATTTAACCCCCATGTATGTTCAGCGATATTCAGTGGTTCTTAAGTAATTCTCGCCTTCTACATATGTGTAGGTTATGCATAGCTAACAATGGTGCTCATTTTGAACATTTGATGAAAAAAAAAATTATTTACGAACGTGTTTTGATTAGCTATCTTTGTCAACATCAACCAGCCTCTGCTACCTGATAACTCTGTTAAGTAGCGCAGTTACATTAGAACACCTATTTTCACCCTTTAAAGTAGTATTTGACTTGAAGAAAAAATATCGATTTTTAAGACTTGTACCATTTGAGTAAAATTTTCAACATGATGCTCTTGTACTAGCCGAATGAAATTTAAAAGGTTAATTTTCCAAAAACGTGAGTAGTTTTTAAGATTAATTGTAGATAAAAAAGAGGTGTGTGATTCTTTTTATCTAGAGCTCATGAAAGTTAGAGGAAAAATTATGCTTGCAAAAATTTTTAAGTTGATTTTTTTTCCAAATTAAGAGGGTTGAGACAAAAAGTTATATTATTGTACGTAAACCTCATTATTTAACTACTTCCAGAAAAAAATCACGATCTTATAGCTAATAGTTTAGTTACACTTACAAAGTTTAGTCTAAAATCAGGTTTTTATTCAAATTTCACAAAAATCCAAATTACTTGAGAACCACTGAATATCGCTGAACATACGTGGAGTTAAATTGATAGGTATTGAGGTCCCCCATCACCCTGTTTCCGTTGATCGTCGTCGGTTGTTACACCCTGTATAATGAATGAAATTTATGTGATTTAATCAATATTTAGACGACTTATTGCTTCAAATTTTGTTTGGGCGCATATCCCCTCCTTGCGTTTGTGATCTCTTCTGGTATAACCTAGCGGTCACCATTCCTACGATAAAAGTAGGCCTACTAAAGATCCAAAGATTTATCACAAGTCTTCCGCAAAATCTGATACTTTCCACCTCTTGCTGTGATTGCATTGTTTCCGGTATACCTATCAGTGTTTCCTATATGTTAGATAACGATTATTTACGGCAATGAAACGCTAGACTAGTGATTTTGTTAACTTAGAAACTGCAAATAGACCCCGTTAAGTACTTGCAATAAGTAAAATGCTGAAAACTTTTGACGAAAGAAAAAGTACGAAAAGAAAAAAATGTTTTCCGTCGTTGCTCGAGTGTGTGGAAAGAATGGATTTCCTATTCATGGAGTGTTAAAAAAGGGTGAAGAAATTTGTGTTAGTTCTGCTATTGGTCCTCAAACTGCAGAAATTACTGCGAAAACGATGACGAGAGCGTTCATTGTATTCATAGAAAATGGCTGTCTAGTATAAGTATATTTAAACGCAAAGTTATTTAGGAGTTCGCGAATTTTACCGTTTACGGGGGGCTTGGAACTTGTTCCCCATGGATAACGGGGGACTACTGTAAATAAAATATTTAAACTAAAATACGAGTATGCATTATGAAATCTTTTTTTTTTATTAAAATCTCTAAACTAAAGATAACATTTAAAAAAAAGTACCGTAAATCACACCATTATCATGCTAGAAAATATCAGTTCAAAACGTAGAAGAAATAAATAAGATAGATTCTCTACTTAACATAAAATTTTATTTTTCAAATTATATTTCGGACTGGTGTGGTTGAGATAACGCCAGTGAATTAAAAGTTATGTGACGACAAACAAATTGGAAAATGCTTACAGCACAGAATTTTTCAGTTATAGCGGTACAGATTAAAATTTGGTAAATAAAATTTTATCTTAAGCTTTCCTCACGTATTGAAATGTTACACATCCCCATACCCAATTGTATTGTATTATGTTAGCTGAAAAGTCCATTCAATGATGGGCAAAAACAATTACTAAATACTTGGTAAATATTATACCTTATTATTGTGCATTTTATCCTCACAAGATGGGTAGATACTATCAAGCGCCACACATTCTGGTATTTACAGACATCTGCCGTTGTTGCATGTTACCAATCATCATATAACTTACCTAAGCCTTCCGGTGTCTCTCATTTTGGTTTTCAATATTTTTTGGAGATCCGTGATCTTCGACTCATTTGAAGAGATTGTCTTTGTTCAGCGTTTATATTGTAGTTTGTCACCGTATCTATTGTTATTCTGGTTTTCTTCGTTTTGCAACAAAATTATCTTCTTCCGTCAATCTGAGTCTTCCATGCATTTTAAATTTTTTTTATGTAACCTTTGAAAATTAACAGTCACACTAAATATTATCAACTTTATGCATTCAACATGTCAAGAAACTTTTTTTCGCATTTTAGCACTTTAAAATATCATCAAATTGTGTGAAATTTCAATAAATAATTACCTTATTTTTCATTGTGTGTGAACTCAAAATGTGTGAATGTACACGTTTAGTTTAAAAACAAATTCCTTAATTTAATATCGCCAGTACCTACCTTCCAATTAACGGCTTGTGTTACTTTGATAGCACGTCATTCAAAATTGGAATACTTTACGTTACACAGTTGCTTCTGCATATAGGTTTTGTTTTATTTTCCCTTTACGGTTACAATGTTTTGTTTTATTTTAGAGGTCACGGTAAAATGGTAATTATATAAAATATTGTACTATACTTATATTACAACTTATAGTCCTTTGAAAATATATTTCAGCTAACGTGAAAGATATTAAAAAAGTTAACTTTTTTTTTAAAACTACAGATATCAAACCCACACAGCCTGGTTTGTAAGACAGGCTACGTATTAGACTACGTAGGTTGCCATTTATTTTATTTGACTTATATACTTTTTGAGCGGTCAATAAATCCCGTTTAAGGGATTTTAGACAGATCTTTGAATAATCCGTCAATCGTCGAAAATTCTAATATAAAATAAAGGATACATAAAAACTAAATTATAAAAACAAATAGGTGGTTTGATCTCAACTCAAGTGTAGTGGGACACTTTGTCGAAAACATTTATGTGGAGTATCTTTCTTTCATGCATAAACGCGTTGCCTGTTTTTCTGCTATTCTACCAACACGCTTGTTTTCCATTTGCTGTGAAAAGAACTACTGCAGGATGTGTTTTGTGAAACAGAACGGTCGTAAAACAGAGATTCTATGTATATTACTTGTTATTTATTATCTGCAAATGCATGTCTCTTAATCTTCGTAAAATATTACTAGAATCAC
This sequence comes from Odontocerum albicorne, assembly GCA_949825065.1. Lineage (NCBI taxonomy): Eukaryota > Metazoa > Arthropoda > Insecta > Trichoptera > Odontoceridae > Odontocerum > Odontocerum albicorne. Next base: position 20,775,018 of record OX463842.1, on the reverse strand, counting down.
CTTAAACATTAACGGTATCTTGTATTCCTATTTTTGTAAAAATTATGGCCAAATATACGTCTCGGTTCTATGTTAAGCCTGAAAAAATTTTTTACGAGTATAACTTGTTTATTTGTTTTTTTTTATATATTGCCTAACACCAAGTGAAATTTAATGTTTTAAATCTTAATATTGAATTCCTGGAATTCATCCAGTCAAACGACATTGTGTTTAACATAAATCTAAAAAGTAATTTATTTTTATTTTCTCATGAATTATTTGTATTTATAGAACCCTTTGTTAAGAGAAATTCTAGATATGTGTATATTGAAAACATATATTTTTTTCTCTAAAGATAGTCTTTTTTCAACGAGTATTTGTTTTGCTTAGCAAAATGGTATTCTTAGGAAATGTATAATTAAACGCATTGGAACGTTAAAAAAATTAATGAGTTCGAGGAGAATGATATCTCCGTGGCGTCGTTAATACTCGAAAGTCGCTTGTCTTTAACCCCTGGAGTAAGGAGCTCGATTCCGTTGGAACCTAAATTTTATTGAAAAAGGATTTTAAGCTTGTTTTAACCACTGAAACATCTATCTGGCTGATCATGTAAATGGATATATAAATCGTGTCTCTGCATATACGAGTATGTGATCCTACTCTTAAAATATCTCAGGAAGGAAAAAATATTTTTAACGGTTTACTGCAAATAAACGAATGATCCAGCAGATTAACTAAACGAGATATTGTATATATTGAGAAATTTTAATACACATGTTAGAGCTGATGATACAACATGGTCTATGTGTTTGAGAGGATTTCGGATTGGAAAAAATAGTAGGAATGAACAGAGACACTTAGAACTCTGTGCATTGGAAAAACCTTTTTCAAAACCAAGTATCATAGCGTTATCCAAGATATTGCACTCATTATTGCACATAATGTTTACTCGAAGCCAGATACATAACTTGACGGTAGTCAACTGGATATACGCGACGAATTTTGAATCTGGGCTCAATCTTACGAATGGTATTGGTCTGGATGAACAAATAAGCGCGTATTGAAAAGGCTGCTACTACTTTCAGTAGGCTGGCACTAACGGTCCGGTAAAATAAAAACTCTTCTTAAAAAATAAAATGTTAGTTTACCAAGCTTGTATTCAAAGTGTATTATTGTATGGAAGGGAAATCTGGTCTACCGACAGTCACCACGAAAGTAGACTCAGCAACTTTCACATGCGGTGTTCGGGTGTTGGGTGAGACGGTAAGATCACATATGAAGAAGTTCTCAATAAAGCAAGTGATTTTAATATAATTGTGACCCTTAAATTAAAAAGGTACGCTGGCTTGACCATGCAGTAAAAAAAGATGAAGAAAAACTTCTCAAAAACGCACTGTATGCTGAGTTTTAAGTAAAAAATTAAGGACATTTACAAAACAGATATATTGACTGCACTGGAAGCAGCAAGACAAAAACTGAAACTTGTGGAGAAATATTGTTTGTGAAGGGCAGCTTGTTCACGACAAGGCTTGACTAGCTAACTTGCGTGGAAAACGACTACAAAATAAAACGGTTCTACGACATACCGGAGGATTCGGTCCATATTCGCAGGGAGGGGGGGCGGGGAGGAGATGTGGGATAAGGTTTAGATTCCATAGCCACATCTGAAAATGTGCTCAAGTTGCTGTATCAGTCTATCGTCTCTCATAAACAGAAGGAAGCCATCAAATAGTTGATCATGCTTTTATATTATAGATTAGGAACTTCGCACTCCCAAAAACCCCTTTTAAAAAACACCAATAAGTTCGATTATCATCTAGTACTATGTACGTGAAACTACGAGTATGTGCTATCTTAATCACATTTGAAACTATTTGCAAAAAATATCCTGCCGGTTAAAAGTGTATTTCTAGGTAAGTCCAGAAAGTAAGTGTACTGAATTTTTGTAGGTTACAATTTTTTTTATTTAAACAAAAAAATTACGTGGTTACCGTAGTACATATGTAAGCTATTTTTCGACATAGTCGCCATTCCTCTCAATGCAGGTGGTGAAGCGGGGTATCAACTTTTTGATGCCTTCCTCGAAGTAGTTTCCCGCCAACCCTCCGTCAACTTCTCCCCCCCCTCATTTACCTCCTCGTCGGTTGAAAACCTTTTTCCACCCGTGTGTAGCTTCAGGAAGGTAAAGCGATAGTAATCTGAAGGTGCTAGGTCAGGGGAATGCGCGGGATGGTTCAGGACATCCCATTTAAACGAGGTGAGCAGTTCCTTCGTGGCGTTGGCCGTGTGTGGTCTGGCATTATCGTGCAGCAAGCAGACTCCCTTTGTCAGCATGCCTTTCCTCTTGTTCTGAATCGCCCTCCGCAATTTTTTTAGGGTCTCTCAGTATCTTGCAGAGTCGATGGTCTCCCCTTGAGGCATATATTCAATTAAAATTATGCCTTGACAGTCCCAAAACAATTTCGTCAATTTCGTCAGTCACAATTGAAGGTCTTCCGCTCCTCTGATCATCATGCACAGACGTACGACCATTTTTAAACTCGCGACACCACTTGTACACACTCATACGATTTATAGCTTTATCACCATATGCAGTTTTCACCTTATTATAAACCTCAACCGGAGGTTTTCCCTTCCAAACGAGATAACGGATGACGCCGCGTATTTCGCACTTGGCGGAAGATTGGATTGACATTTTTCACGAAACGTGTTGTCGCGTCGACACTTCTCAACGTACTGACCTCGAACCGGAGGGGAAGGGTCAGGTTACACGGAAGTGTAGCCAACATGTCGAAAATAAAATCCATCCGGTCGTGAGAGCCTCAGTACACTTACTTTCTGGATACGCCTCGTACATCTGATTTGAGTTCTTACAATATGTTCTGACAAAACGTAAAAATTTTGAAATAAGTATTTTAGAGTGTTGATTGAAATTTTTTAGTGTAAACATATGCTTATATTTCAATATAAATTGAATTTTCTCCCAGAGTTGTATTCTGGTCACCTTACATGCTGAACACGTTTTCATAATATATGGTTAATAAGACCAATTTAGATACAATCCATGGTGCATTGCAGCAAATTCTTTCATTAAGAGATTCTATGAATCTCCCACGCTTTCCTGTTTCTTGTTTGTGCCATTTTGACGCTCTTACAAATCTGTTATTTCAAATATATTTTATTTCACTTCAACCAAAATACTCTTGATTATTTTCCTTAAAATATACTAAATACGTAAATATATACCACCATACCGTTTACACGTCGGGAAAAACAGAAAATACAGAGCGCCATATGTTTTGATCACAACACACGTCTTTTACATCTTTCACATCTATTTTCTTTCTCATACCACTATTTTTTGCATTTCCATTTTTTTAATGTAATTCCCTCGATAAAACCACATTTCTTCAACTGTCATATTTGACTCAGTCGTTTTACATACCCAAACCATCTCAGATTGCTCTTCTTTTCCTGTTTAATGTATCAGTTCTCAGTAAATCCTTAATAAATAATATATTCCTTTTTCAATCATTCAACGTCATCCCACGTATTTTTCTGTGCCCGAATTTCTACAAAATGTATTCGTCTGATGACTATATGTCACGGCTACGTTTAATAAAAAAGATCAAAGTTAACCGAGATGATGCTTCAAAGTAAATATTACTTTGAACTATCATCTCGGTGGTTTCGTTATGTCCCAATATTTTTTCCACTTTCGTGCCTTTAATATGTTTCTGAATGTTTGATAAACATGAAAATATGATTTTTAAGGTCTTCCACGTGTTTTATATTTCCCAAATTTAAGTATCTTCTCGTGGTAATCATTTCAGTTTCACTAATAGAATAAAACATTTTCGATTATAACATTTTTTGGACTAACATAACTTTTTTATTTCTTATTATTTCCTTTTTTTCTGAATTGTCGTTTTTAAACATATGTTACATCTTGAATAAAACGTACTACTCAGATTTGTTGAAAACAAAACCCAAAAAAAATTCCTTTAATCACTTTTTGCGTTTGTAATACACCTTCATACCCAAACATGAGATTTACGAATACATCATAATAGTAAAAAAAATGAAAGGCTAAGTTAATCCAATTACAAAGATTTGAATGAGATTTACTTAGTCTTAAGAAAATTGCAAATATAGTATAAGTTCTCGGATATGAGATTATGGATTTAAGTTAATTAGGTTAAAATATTATTATTTTTAAACAAAATAAATAAACAAATGAACATAGACTTCAATCGCATTAAAGGATACATTCGGATTGGTAGTTGAAGATTTAACTAACTGAATATTTATTAGTGCTTAACCAGTATTATCGAATGGAACTTCTCCGAGCTTAAAACTATAAAATCATTCGAGACTTTTCCATTTCTTTTATTTTAGAATTTACACCGTTTTCGTCACAACCGTTAATTGAGGTATGATAAAACTTAACGTTGGAAATATAAAAATATTATTTTACTATCGCTACTTTAGTTTCTAGCACCTTAAGCGATATCTTTGTCAGATACCAAATTGGTACTATTAGGTGATAGATACGACGTTAAATTCTAAATATTTAAACAATGATTGGATGTCTTCTCTATTAGCTTTGAAATAATTAGCGTGACATACCAGTCAATATAAATGTGGCTATCCTATATAAATATTTAAAT
>OX463842.1:20649627-20770169 GCA_949825065.1 Odontocerum albicorne | reverse complement strand
TAATCAAGTTGTACGTACTAAGGTTACGAAAATTCTTAAAAATATTCTCAGAAAAAACTGTTTGGAAATTTTGAAGTATTTTCTCACTCCTGCTTCTAATTGGTTGATGAATTTTGTAAAGAAATAATTTTTGATCTACTATTTGATTTATAATAGGTGCAAAATAGGAATTTGTGATATGGGTTGATAGAGCATGTTTGAAAAATAAGCTGAAATATTCAATTTATTTTTAATTGTTAACAATATCTCATTTCGAAAATATGAACTTTTTAAAGATATACCCAATTTCCAAAAATAATAAAATTGGAAATTTTATTTCAGAGAAAATATTTCTTCGATATATTTTAGCAGTTTTTATTGAATTTATAGTGTCCATTCGTGAAATTAAATATGGCGTAAATCATAATAAGCATTCCGCATAAAGAACCAAACACTGTTTACGAATGAAAGTTTTGAATTCGATTTCACACAATAAAATTATTTGTTTATATATGAGATGTTCTTCACAAATATAGGTTTATTTATAAAATTGCAGGTTGTTCATCATTTTGTATTTTTACGTCGGCAAATTCGTTGATCACTAAGCTCTCTCTGAGTCTCGTGGCATATTAAACTTTTTATATAAAAATAATGTTGTAAACATGAAGTTATTACTATCTGAAAATAAAACATATTTTTGTAATTGTGATTGACAGTATCTTTCAGAAAGTTTTATACTAAACAATATAGCTTTTTCATCTCAAAGCTAAGCTAGGTATTTAAATATTTAGTTCAACTAGTTGAAACTGAAAAATTTGTTGAAAAAATATCAAGAAACCTGTGTTTTAAACTTGATTTAGGTTCGAAAAAAGTTGTCCAAAATAGCGCTACAATTGCACAGAAATGTCTAAAAAGTGGGTGATTTTTTTAATATTTAATATTTTTATTGAATTGTCTAAGCCAATGTTAAATAATTCCTCTTGTAATGTAATGTAGTAACATAATAATTATACTTTATATTTATACTATACTTCATGTATAACACTAGGAAATTATTATTTGGTCAAAATTACACTACTACATTCATCGTAGTAATTATTGTTTTTCTTTTTTACAGATACATCGCAAGTTCAATAAGGAGTGCTTCAGCGATAGAAAAATGATTTCTTTTATGACTTTATTTCTAAAATACAGTGTTTTCCTAAGATTTTACTCATAACCTTTAATAATGCCAAAAATGTGTATATCCTATTAAAATTGTGCACAGTCAGACAGTAGGTGTAATAATTAAAATGGAACTCCCCCATAGTACTGTGACATCGGTATTTAGAATGGAATTAGCAACTTTCAACCCGTTATATATTTTTGCGAACGCCACGGAAATAATAACGGCGAATTTGACAGAAATAATTCTGTCCACAACTGAAGTGAATGCTAACAAAACAGGGACTTCCCGAAGTGTTGGAGTGTTCGAGTCTAAACTAATTATCCCACTGTACGTGATTATCTTTATGCTGGCTGTGATAGGCAACTCCATGGTTGTCATCACCCTTGCGCAGAACAAAAGGATGAGGACTGTTACTAACGTTTATTTACTGAACTTGGTAAGTTTCTTTTATTTTTTTAACTGTTTTACGAAATTATTTTGGTCTAGTATTGCAGCAGTGAGGAGGTGAACAGACCAGTTAAATTGACACAAGGAGGATTTTTTTTATAGATCAATTTTCATCAATAACAAATTAAATCTTAAACTTCGGCAATGCATATTTAAGTGACATAACTATACATGATGTATTCTATTCTATGTTATTGAGACATCAACCATGAAGACTTAAACTTCGGCAATGCATATTTAAGTGACATAACTATACATGATGTATTCTATTCTATGTTATTGAGACATCAACCATGAAGACTTAAACTTCGGCAATGCATATTTAAGTGACATAACTATACATGATGTATTCTATTCTATGTTATTGAGACATCAACCATGAAGACTTAAACTTCGGCAATGCATATTTAAGTGACATAACTATACATGATGTATTCTATTCTAATATTATTGAGACATCAACCATGAAGATTTAAATGCTAAACAAACTGAAAGCATTCGAAAAGGGGTTTCATCGGAGACTGCTCATAATTTCTTGTTATCATTTTATCTCAAACTCCGAGTTATAACAAAGAGCAGGTGTATGTTAAAAGCCGAAAGATTGCCTATCTGGATTATATGGTATATTATGAGAAGAAAAAATACATTTCTGTTCAAAATAATTGTTTTTAAATCATGTTCTATGCGGAATCGGTAGGCGATGTATGTCTTGGATAAATATCCAGACAGTTGAGGAGCTGTCGCGTGCCACCAAAAACAGATATTTTTTCAACGTGATCACCAACATCAGGGGATCCGGCACAGCGCGTGAAGAAAAATTGCACTTAGAACTGTGTTTGCAAGTAAAGTTATTACAAAATCTTCTAAAATAATAGTACAAAGTGGTGTGTTAGTTCATGAAATAAATGGCGTGCGAGGAAGGGACAGAACGAGAAAAGGATGGAATGATACATTTGGAGAAATTCTAAATGATAAGAAGCATGTGAAATAGAAGAGCATGTACGAGTGTGGATTAAGCAGACTATTTGTACGGATACGAAAGTTGCAATTTTTTTTCTCTCTTCCACCCCAAGATTTACTGGTTCTTCGTGTAGCCCAACTATGAATTTTGTATTCTATTAAACTTTCATTTTATATACGAGTATACAGAACCATTAAGCGGGCTCATTGTCACGCAATACCTTCCATCTAACCAGAAAGTGGGCTCATTGTCACGCAATATCTTCCATCTAACCAGAAAGCAGGCTCATTGTCACGCAATATCTCTCATATAACCAGAAAGCGGGCTCATTGTCACGCAATATCTTCCATATAACCAGAAATATATAATCAACAGACACCTTGAGTGAACACCAGACCGGAATCCTTTAGTTTTATATCTAGATTTCAACGGGAATCGAAACCACGATCCCGAGTTAAAAATACACGTCTTATCAACTAGGACAGTGTTCCCCAACCGGTGGTCCGCGGCCCAGTGCCGGGCCGCAGAGACTTTCCGCCGGGCCGCAAACAGTCAAATTTCAAGAAATTCGCCATGCAAAAATATTAAATATGGGATTTTTTCGCTCGCACGTTGACTTGTATTTTTAGTAATAGTACTAAAGTAGTGGTATGATAATGTGACACGATGGTCGCTGGTTTTCTCAGAATGGACAGTCATAAATCTTCTCAGATACACTTAGGGAGAACGGAAATATTTGATCTTGGATAGTGAACTCGGATGCAAAACCCTACCTAAATATATTTCCAAGAATTTCATAATATATAATTGTTTTTATTTTGGAATGGGACCGGTGAGAAAGTAAATTTTATAATAAATACATATTCATTTTATCGTATTATAGAGGTTTGCAAAGGATATAATCCGTCTCATATTTACCGCCTATTCATATATTTTTTTTTGTTTCATCTGAAATTTATTTTTTGCGTCCGTTTCTAGTGGTTAGAAATATATTTACTTTAAAAATTTTATTTTAGTTGCATTTTTGAATTGAAAGGTAACACGCGCTTAGTTATTCCTTCTTTACGAAATGATTTTCTTAATTACAAGTTAAAAAAAATCTTCAATTTTTTAAATTCCCTGCACCGATCGTTTGTTAATATTATTGTGTGCATTACGGGAAACTACGTATTGTGCCATTTGAAACCCTGCAAAATGGAAAAAAAGAAAGACAAACAGCAAAATATTTTTAACTCTTTTAAAAACAAGAACAGTTACCAGGAGAAGTGTAGTGAAGACACCGAAAATAATCCAAGTTCGAGTACATCAAGTATACAAGAAACAAGGAAAAATAAATGTGTTGAGACATCGGAATTTGCGACAGAAGCTTAAAAAAAGAACGGGAGACTATGTTAGGCATTATGATAAAGGGTATTTAAAGTTTGGTTTTACTATAACCCTTGAAAGTGAACTATGTCCACGGCCCCTGTGTGTAGTGTGTCACGCAATTCTATCAAACGAGGCGATGAAACCTTTCAAACTTGTTCGTCATTTGCATTTGAAGCATAGTGCATTGGAATTTGCATTCGAAGCATTTTTATTTAATATTTTTTTATAAGATTAAAAAAATATTGAATAAAAAAAACGTTTTTATTTCAGTATTAGTGGTCCGCGAAAAAAAAATCCTTTTTTTACCGGTCCACAGGTCTAAAAAGGTTGGGGAACACTGAACTAGAATACAAATGTAAAATTTTAGTGTTGGGCGCTAAAAATACTGACATTCGTGTATATTTTTTCGAGAAATATATCGGTCAATTAAAAAAAAAAAACAATTAGGCTACACATGTATGAACCTCACTTGGTGCTTAGAGTTACGCTACTAGGTGACTATAATAGTCACGTAGCTATAATAATAGTGACTATAATAGTCACGTGGCCATTGCGATATTATGGGGTGCGTTGGTTCGCTAGGATATGTCACCTAGCTAGCAGCGTTGCTCTAAGCCCCAAGCGAGGCCTTACAATTTTAATGTACATTTTAGTTTGATCAATTATACGCAAAAAATATTGAGTGAATAGTTTGATATTTCGTAAAATATTTTTTCAAATGTTTGACATAAAGAAACAATGCGAGTTAAAAGAAGTTCAGTCACTAAGAAGAATGAAAATTTATAAAAGTAATCTACGGTATGTTGTGAAATTAAGTACTATTTTCTCTCTGTGTATCCCAACAAGGAAATGGTGTGATAGAATGAATGTATGTAGAATAACTGACCAAACGACCCAATTTAAACTTTTTGTTTATTTATTATGAAAAAATCCGAAACATCTAGGCATTAAACTTTCAAATTTTTTACAGTATTTTGTATTTCCATGATAGACACTTGAGTAATTAGAGGCAACATATATTGAAGATCTGGGTGTCTTGTTCCATAGCAATCTCGCATTTTACAGTTTTGGGTATTTCCATGATAAACACTTGAGTAATTAGAGGTAACATATATTGAAGATCTGGGTGTCTTGTTCCACAGCAATCTCGCATTTGATCCTCACATAGAACTTTTGTGCAATTCAGCTTATAAAACAAGGATTTGTAATAAGAATCTCAAAGTTATTTGAAAACCAAATGGTGCTCAAAACGCTAGTTAATTCATTGATCCGTAGCAAACTAGAGTGCAATGCTCACACTTGGAGATCTCACCCATGGTGGAAATGGTGCAAAAAAATATCTACTATATCTCTATATCAGTGAGTTTGGTGTCTATCCATGTCTTCATTCTACTCAGTTTCTACTGGGCGTGCTCGGGTATAACTCCTTGAGCGTAAGAAAATATCTACGTCTCCTGGTATACGTTGTCAGACTCGTTCGAGGAGTTGTGAGATGTACAGCATTACTACAAAGATTGGCGTTAAATGTTCCTAACAATTACACTAGACTGCCCCAGCAAGAACTGATCTCAATCACGGGTCAACGGGTCTTCCAGCTGATATGCCTGTTGAAAAGGTCTTTAGTCTCTTGAACGAGAAAATTGGGATTTCATAAACCGCTTTGATTCAGATCGGTTTTCAGCTTAACGTTCCACACTCTCCCACATCAGACCGAGACTGACTGTGAATCTTGACTCTTGACAAGGCGGAATCCTCAATGCGTGTTAATATAATACTCGTATATTACAAATGGAAAATTAAATCTAGAAATTTCTTTGTAACAAAAGGAAGCATCCAAAAGTAACAATAGAATTTCTTAAGAAGTGAATGGGCAAGTTATGTGAGATTTATTTGATGTTGTGAAGTCAATTATAGTTAATACTTGGAAGGGTGTTTTCCATTATTTATGGGAAGGAGCAATACATTGCGCGTGTTTCAGGGAGATAAAAGGACTCCACTCTAAGTACACTATAATATACTCGTAATATTATATATGGAAACCTCCCATTACGCAGTTTAAGGTTTGATTTATTGCCTTATTGTTTAATCATTTTGTATTCATTATACGATAATACATTTGTTACTAAATAACTGTACATTTGAATGAATCAAACGATTCATTTTCATGTGCATAAGTAAACCTCAAGGTGTGGTGATTTTAAAGAAATCGACAACATGTAGCATATTTATATTTTAGCATATTTCTAAAATATTACGCGGTTAATTGTAATAGTCTAAATAATTAAGTAACAAAAACTTTGATTTTTTTAGAGTGTTATAGGAATTTGAATAAATTGAAATCAAAAGAGTTTAAATTTATCATTTTGATATTAAACAATTGGTCAAAGTTTCTTTGAATAAAGTTGTTATATAAATGATAGGAAAAATAAACTGAAGATCTTATCTTTTCTTTATATAAAAGGTGTATTTTAAAAGTGCTGGCGATGAAATGAAACATAGTTATAAATGAAAGAGTTAAAATATATGTTCAAAGATTTTCACACCTGTTTTCCACTAGTTTCACTTTAAGCGATGCCAAAAACATAACCGAATACACCCGGTAAAGTTTTTTGGTATGAAGAGGAACGCTACAATACTTTAAAACTTCGGTTACATTAAATCCAGCTCAACGCGATAATAACGCCGAAAAACGTTTGATACTTAAATAAAAATATTTTCGTAAGGTTTGGAAACAAATAAAAAATTTAAATTAATTTGTTTCATGCAAACGAGTAATAAATACAAGTTGAAACCTTTTAATCCTCAAGCGTGTAACTTTAACTATCGATCTATCTTAAGTTTTTTTGAATTTTGTATTATCCATTAGTTAAAGCCAATTAATTGGTACGTTTTACAAGTAACAAATATTACTCCAGACTAAAATTTATTTTTCTCTAACCGTTCATAGTTCCAAGTTCAGCCAGTTGTATTTCTAAATGAACGTCAATAAAACTCTTAAAAAGTATTTCTTTCAATACATAACGTTTTTGTTATTCATCGTTTATTTATATGTTGTTTATAGTTAAGACATTAACGTTGTGGAGGTTTAAAGACATTGTAATTTATTTTTATCAAACACTGTTTAATACAAAAAAGTGGAAAAAACAGTGTTTGATAAAAATAAATTATAATCGTTTATTTATTTGTTTAAACATCATTTGTCATCAGCACATGTCACAAACATATTACAGTTTAAAGTGAATATAAAACTTAAGTATTATATTGAATCTTAGAACGAAACATTCGTCAGTAGTGTCAATAAATCGTTTGGAATGATATCAGATATTTAATTTTAACATTACGAAGAAAAATATATCAATATAAACACCATAGAATTTTTCATATTTGTACTTGAATATGATAAATTTAATAAAAAATTCACATGTACATGAATTTGGTGAAAATTAATATGTTTAGAATTTTATATATTATTAAAAGCGTCTTATTTATTGTAAAAGAGGTTCGCTATGCATAAAATAAAATAAAATGAATCCACGTTTCTACAAGTACTTATACTTAAAATGAGATATTTTTCCATTTCAGTTGAGGTTTATAAAAAATATCTCATAGAATTTAACTTGAATTAATTAGATATTTGGAAGGATTTCTTTAGCTGAGTTTTCATAAATTAAAAAAACCAAATCTCTAAAAACGTATTAAAACATCGATTTCAATGTGTTCTGTTAATTTTTCAGGGATGTGGAAACAAGGCTATTAAATATTTGCATTTTCCTATTAATATTTATAATTCAATACTCAGAAACTTTATTTTTAACCTTTCCCTTCCTATGCTAAAAAAATCCGCACGTTCCGGTGCTGTGTATTCAATACACATCTATATACATGGAAAAATGAGCAATTTAAAATCGGAAAAATAAGAATATTCATAGCCAATCGCTTAAATTAATTAAATTTGAAGTCAAAAGTAATAATAATTGAAATTTTATTGCTGAAAACATGAAAAAAAACCGTGAGACGTGAATAGCGTCGCTTCCTCACCCATGGCGGTTTTTTAGAATGAATATATCTACGTCACACACTGGCACACGTTTGCTTTTATAAGTGAATTTATTCCCGATTTTTACAAAATATCTCTGACGTGGCCGATAAGTGCTAATTATTAATATTATTTTTTCATTCAATGCGTAAATGTATAACGGAAGAATACCTTAAATCTGAACCCAGTATTTATTATATTTAAAGAGATATTAAAGTTTTTAGAAGCAATGTGTACTAGTTACACATCACAGGGAAGGAAGGGTAAAGAATATTTTTTTCTAGTCAATACAATATATCTATAAAACACAAATATATTGCTAATTTATTTGAGAAAAAAGAAAAGCTTTAAATTATTCCTTTTTTACATTTTTTTTTCATTTCTTTAACAGTTAAATATAAAGACCTATATCATAGATATCCTTATACACCCGTAAAATAGGCGGGAAATGCCTGTCATTCGAGGGGGAGTAGCAGAACGCGGAGTTCGAACCGACGACCTTCCGCACGGAAGTCTAGCGCGATACCGCGTGGCCATACACGTATTGGCGGCGCGATGACGCACTGGACTTATAGTGTTTGAAAACATGTAGGTTATTATTAAAGCGATAATTTGTTTCAGTTATTTGCATATTATTCCAAAGGAAACTTTGTACTAAAGGAGATTGATTGTTGATTAATATTCCAATATCTCTCATATAAAAAAAAAATTCTGTGTTACTCTTAAATAAATGATATAACATTTAAATTTCATTGTACTATAATGATTTTTGTGATTTTATTATATAACTAACTGTACCCGGCCACGCGTTGCTGTGGCTTAGTCTGGTTAAATGGAAAAGAAAGAAAAGAGAAAGCACACGTTTCAATTATGTTTAATTTCACAATGCTTGTGGGTATACAATATTGTTGATGTCTTTCTACCACTCTCAGTCTGTCGCGTTTATCGCCGTGCTCGTAAATGATCGCGTCACTCCAACAGGTCAATTCACGATATGATTTGAAATCAAATGAAAGATCGATTGCACTGAAAAAGAAGAAAGAAAGTTATAACAAAAACATATAAAATTGCGAAAAATTAAAAAAAAGGAACTGAATAATATTGGTAAGTTCGTAGATGTCTTTGTTCTTGGGGCCAATAATAGCTCGTTCACTCAGCCAATCGTGATTCTTATAATCGATTTGAATATTGGGAAATACTTTTTCAACCAATTCTTCTTTTGACATCACTAAATTGCAGAAGTTATAGTCTTCCAACGTTAGTTCTATTACCGCCATTTACAACTGCATCTCGCAAATGAACGTATTCTTCAGAGCGAAGCTTAGTCCGATTCAAACGGATGAATATCAAACGTTCTGTTTTCTATGACAGTTCACAAATTTGCCCCAATACAACCTTGTAACGACGTTCAGTGATAATAATTATTTTATCGACTTTAATATAAGGCTCGATTCAAATAAATAGCAAGTTATTTAGGTAAATACATTACAAAAAACTTACAATAATGACAAATTAATACATCTTGTTGCAAATCTCCATTTCTACATACGATTGATGTGAGAATATCTCAGCTGATCGATAGTTTTGCAGCTGGGCACGTGTATTTGTAGTTAATTTCAACGTCTTTACGTGTCGCCACAAAGTAGAGTATTTCAGGCAACATATAAAATTGCGAAACATAAAAGTAACTAATTAAATGTTAAGGGAACACGGAGCAATAATTGTAACTAATTAAATTTTAAGGGAAGACAAATAGATAATTGGAACTAATAAAAAAAAATGTCCATTTCTACATACGATTTGATAGATATTGAAATATAAACATAGAGGTAAAATTAAATTCTATATAAAAAAGATACTTTTGATATTCCTACTGACCTATTTCAGCCACTATCAGCCTGTCGCGTACATTCTGTTGAGAACGAAGCAGTTCTGAAGCTGCAGGACGCGATCGCCGTGCTCGCAACTGTGCATCGTCAAGTCTGGCTACACATCGTTCTGCTGCTTCCTCGACATTTTGATGAACTAAAGCAGATCGATTGCACTGAAAAAGAAGAAAGAAAGTTATAGCAAAAACATATAAAATTGTGAAACTTTAAAAATGAGTGAAATTGTAAAACATTAAGCTATGAGACAATGAAATTCGTCCTGAGGTCATATCAACCTGCACCTTTCCGTTCCCAATTTCCAGCAATTGATGTGAGAATATCTCCGCTGATCGATCGTTTTGCAGCTGGACACGCATTTGTCAAATATTTCTCCGATAGGAGTATTTTTAAGGAAATACAGAGATAATTGGAACTAATTAAATGTTAAGCAAAGAGAGAGATTATTGGAATTAATTAAATGTTAAGGAAATACATTGCAAACATTGCAAACTACGCACGCATTTACTTTGGATGTGACATGTTTGGACGCGTCATTAATGAACAATAAATATCGATTCTAATAAATAGCAAGTTATTTAGGTAAATACATTACAAAAAACTAACAATAATGACAAATTGATACATCTTGTTACAAATCCGCAAAAATTTGTCAGTTCGTTTAAAATAAATATGACGTTTGTCAAAATGTATATACCAACATCACGTTGTCTCTGTGAAGAAAATGATCGTGTCACTCCAAGAGATCAATTCACGATATGATTTGAATTCAAACGAAAATCAATCAACACAATTCAATTTTACCGCTAATTGAACAGAAAAATAAAAAAATAAGTTAAAAAACTAAGTGAAAAAGATATTTTTAGACGAACATGTCAACTAAATTACCGTCATTTACATCTGCATCTCGCAAATGAACGTATCCTTCAAAGCGAAGCTTGGTCTGGTTCAAACGAATGAATACCAAACTAATTAAAAAATCTCAATTTCTACATACGATTTTATAAATTTTTAAATATAAACATAGAGATAAAATTAAATTGTATATAAAAAAGATACTTTTGATAATCCTACTGGCCTCTTTCAGCCACTATCAGCCTTTGAATCTAATCCTTGATTCATCATTAGCCAAAAACTGATCTGGTTTTAAACATTTTAGATTTTTTTTTGATAATTTATTTAGGAATGGTCGCACTTAGGAATGGTGACTAATTCCATTTATATTTAAATTGAGATATTTAAGAGTTTGAGTTTCAATAAAATTTAAAATATACGTACAGGATAACTATGTGTAACACTTCTTAAGTGTATCTAAGAGAGTCAAATTTATAATTCCTATTAAAAAAATAGCAAATTATTAAGTAAATATATGTGTTTTCTTACCATAAATGGAGTTAAGCCACTTTCAAAATTAACAACTAAATTTGCTATAAAATTTGAAAGAACCCAAGTCCATTCGGCATCATTTAAAATGCTTCAAATTGAAAAAACAATACTTAATTTAGTATATATTTCTTTACAACACTTAAAAAAACACAATTTATGCAATTCAGGAATTCTTCTAAATATATATGCACATTAGATAACAATTTACTGCTCATCTATAGGTACATTTTGTAAATGCGGTAGGGATTTGAAGAAGTCATGGTGCTCCGGTGGTATGTATCGTAGTAAGCCCCTGTATTTCGCTGTTGGAATTTGTCTTATATTTTTATAAAGTGGTGATAATACAATATTTTCGAACTTTCTTGGTCTACCCCGATGTGGTAATAAATCCAGGATTTAAAAATCTGCATTCTCATTCATTGATATCTTATAGAAAATCTTATAGGGTTCATTTCTCAAAAAACGCATCCAGCATATTTTTAACTAATTTATTGTTTCTCCATTAGAATTCTTTACCCTTTTAAAAACTACGTCTTTCAAAAAACTTGTTGATATGAAATCCTCTTGTTTCATTTCATTCAATATAAAGTTATTTCCTTTTCGGCACTTTTCGGATAATATTATAATAATCTTGGGGGACAAACAGTAAATTTTTTTTAATGACATTTCTACGTCCCCAAAATCTCCATCATTTGGTAAAAACGAATGTCTCGATGCTAAGAATTTATGGTCTATGATTTCTAAATTATGTTCGACAGTTTGGACTATTTTTAGCCACGTTAAAGCTAATTTAATGTTTCTATTTGGTCATGTACACATGTCACTGTAAGCTATAATATGTCTTTCACTTCTAAGATTTTTAATATGTTTCAAGATACATGAAGCTACTTCTTGGGAACCTACTTTCAAAATAAACGGCTCATATACTTCTCAAAGTCTGTTGAATTTCTTTCAGGCTGAAGATGTACGTGATTTAAGAGCTAACTAAATCTATTGACAGGCATAAGGGATCTGACGAATCAGAATCGTCTTCAATATTTTCTATTAAATCCTCTGCTCACCATCTCCATCAACTTCCATTTCTTGGTTGTCATTCGGATCCAATTAATCAATTACCAATTCTTGATCAGTTGGAAGATATTCGTATTCAGCGTGACTAAATTAAAGGTTAACTCCTCCGTCACTACCAAATAATGCCGAAATACGTTCAACTAAAATTATTTTTTAACCTAAATATAATCTCAACAACTTACCCCAATCACTGAAGTCAATTTTATCACAACACAACTATTTTTTATTAAAATTTTATACAAATATATAAAGTTTTCTTTTTAGCGCGTCACAAAGAACGCTCTCGAAATACAAAATGGCCGACATAAACTTTTTTACGTCAGCTAATTGGGGTTCATGTCTCGACTTTTCAATAAACGTATTTGAAAATTAAAAATGTATTATTTATAAAATTTATTATTTATAATTAAACATTAAATTATTTAATATTAATTCCGAAACGTCGAAAATGCAATGTGACATCTGTCAAAGTTTAGTTTCGTCTGTGTCGCTGCAGGAGGCGCAAACGTTATTTTTTCTGATTTCTAAACTTTTTTTATACACCGATATATAAATAAAAATATATAAACATTTCCATATACGAATGTCAACTTTTGTAAAAATTTCAAAGCGATCGATAGAGAAGTTTCGGAGATAAGACATTTTCAATATACGAACATTTACATTTTTATTTATATAGATTATTAAATATTAAATTATTTAATATTTTATCTATATAGATTTAATTATTTAATATTTAATATTAAGTCCGAAACGTCTAAAATGTAATGCGACATCTGTCAAAGTTTAGTTCATCCGTGTCGCTGCAGGAGGCGCAAACGTTATTTTTTCTGATTTCTTAACTTTTTTATATACTGTCAGGACTTGGTACTTGTCTGCCATGATCAACCATTTAATTTTTTACAGTCGTAAAAAGCTATTAAAAACTAAACTTACGAAATGATCCACCATTTAATTTATTACAGTCATAAATAGCTATTAAAAACTCAACTCACGGTATTTATCGTAAATTCTAGTGTTTCGATGGGAAGGTGTCAGGATTCGGTACTTGTTCTCCTATGATCAAGCATTTAATTTATTACAGTCATAAATAGCTATTAAAATTTCATTTATGGTATGTATCTTGAGGATGATGTGCATTTTTATGTAAACAAATTTTGAGTGAAGCGTGTCAGACTAATGTGACTAACGTGTTCCCATCGGTGCAGAGCTATTAAGTATGTCTTATGTAAACAAAATTTGGAATTTATGATTCTGTTGTAGTTAATAAATTTCAGCAATGATCTCTAAAGTTGTCACAGCTCTAGTGGGACTTTTTTGGTTCAAGTTATTTTTTTACGCTTTCACACGGTTGGATGCCCATAAAATCTTAAGAGTCTATGACCGACATTCTATAAGGATTTTTTTTATTGTGACGTCAGAATCTCATGCGCTATATAGCCGCCGCACACCGTCCTTAGCTCCCCTTCTTGGTTGCGATATCGTTCTGTTAAAAGCTCTTATACTTATCATTGGTCGCTGTAACTTAATTCCAATTTTTTTAAAAGTATTTCTATAAACTAAGTGTTCACTTTATTTCCATAAAATTGGCTGGGCAAAATCCTATCGATACGAGGATTTTGTTATTGCCGTGCGTTTATAATTGAGTAAATTCTGGTAATTTACCCAAGTGACAATCTTGAGATTGACGTGCAACTTTATCTCTCGTCAAAACCAGCTGATTCTCACAGAATATCGAGCGCACAAAATGTCCTGAAGTCTTCAGGACCGGGACGAATTTCAAAGAGCCCACTCGAAATTCCGTTTCGTCGCGTGATACTGTATTACGGTACGAGTTGACGCCCACCAACCATACTGGGGCGACTTCTTCATTTCAACGGTCATGTAGTAGCAGCATAAGGCCAGAGAGCCCTATAGCAGTCAATCTGTGGTCTTACACCTGATGCTGAACATTGGAAATACATTGTGTCAGTTGTATTGAAGTAAGGTGAATTTATTTATTATCTTTGCTTGTCATTCAATGGTGATATCTGAGTAAATTAAGAGATTGGTGATATCATATTATTGAGAATTGGCACAACTTTGCAACGAACTGTTGTGAAATTACCCTCAAATAAAAAATACTTCGACTGTCTATCCATCTGAAAGGATAGCGGACTATCAGAAAGTAATCGGCCCAATTGAAGTATTCTGACGGGCTATCAGCTGTCAAGATCAAATATATAACTATTTAAAAGCAAATATGTGTTTCATTGTATATTTCTACCTATCCAAGCACTGACGACTGATTACTTCTTCCCACTATACCTTGAAATCTAATAGAGGCTTGCCTTATAACCACTGACTGAGCTACCGGATTAAAATACATACATTGTTACATATAGGGTTTTAGTAATGCAATTGAAATAATTAAATAACGGAAATATTTGGTTAACCCTATTAATACACTGATATATAAATAAAAATATATAAACATTTCCGTATACAAATGTCAACTTTTGTCAAAATTTCAAAGCGATCGTTAGAGAACTTTCGGAGATTAGACATTTTTAATATACGACCATTTACATTTTTATTTATATAGATATATAAAAACTTTTTTGTATTTTTTATCAAATCCAGTAGCAACTATTGATCCATATAGCTACAAAAATTGATTCACAATATACAATTTATAGTGATTTCTTTCATAATCTTACAATACACAGAATTTACTAGAATTTTATAAAATATAAATCAATTTCAGACTAAATGAAAATTATTTTTAGACCATAAGCACTAGATTCAATAAAACGTTAATTAGTTAAAATATTAAAAAAAAAAAGCGAAATGTTTTCTTTTGAAATATAAAAGTAAATTCTCATATACTCGTATTTTAAATAAATTAAAACGAGTATCGGCATTTAATATAAGAAAAGTTATCCCCTTTATTTTTTGGCGAAATACATATTTTTATGTTGGAAATGTATCAAAAGTAAAATGAAATATCTTCCGAGCGATTTTAAGTACTTAATTTGAAATTTTTAGTTTCTATTACTTTCTACTGAAAAGAAACTTAACATATTACTGCTCGTGTCTGTCTGATTATGACCGTGCTGCGAAGTAAAATTTAATATATATTTGGAAATTATTGAAACATTTCATAGAACTTTATATTTAAAACATTCAGATTATGTTACTTCCGTAACATTGATGAATATAAAGACTGAAACAAAAGCAGTTGCTTTAAAATACCTAGTTTTCCCGCTTTTGTTTTAAAATACCTCGTAATCCCACCGCCCTCTCTTATCTCGCGAGTAGACTTGTGCCACGCTCAGACAAAGATATGTTTATTGGCCTTTCCCAGTTCACCGCTCTTATTTTTTACGTCGTCCTTAACTATCCATGCAGTGAGACTCTGGAACCAGTTACAAAGCAATGGTAGACTCGCTTCGCCCTTGGCATGATTTTAGAAGCGACTTAAAACTCTTAATTTCCAGTCAGTAATATAACTTGTTTCATTCCTGATTTCTCTTTCCTCTCCCCCACCCCTTCCTTTATCTTGTTTCGTTCCAGATTTTTATTTCCTCTCCCACATCCCTTCCTTTGTCTTGGATTGATGATATCTCACTTTTACTTTAAAATGTATGTGTTCATACATTTCATGAATATTAATAATCATTTGAATATTTTTGTGACCATGTAATTTGCTTTATTTATTTATATTTGTCTGGTTGGAAGAGATTGCCAACTGGCCATACGCCACCAGATTTTATTTGCAACTAAGTGTTAAATAAATGTATAGTTATCCGTATGGCGGATAGTTTATAATACCTCATATTATTTTATATAAGAAATCGTCGGAAAAAAATCCTTTTTTCAATGAGAAGATGGTTCTTAGAGCATTTTTTGAAAAATTTATAATTTATTTATAATTAATTTTATAGTGTTGTTTCATACTGTAGTGCACACAATCAGAAAAATGATTTGATTTTTAATTTAAAAAATAGTCTTCTGGACTCAGTTATAAATTAAGAGGTGGGATACTGTATTTAATTCTGACCCCACTTGTTCATACATCATTTGTGAGGAGGAACTTCTATTTTCTTCCAACAAGAATTTCCAATACCCCCCTAAGGTAGAGTGGTGATTTTTGAAATATCACACCTTCTAATTGCTTTTTTTACAAGGTAGCTCATGTGATGGCTTTTTAGAGGTCTTAACGTAGGCATGTGAGTTAATATCTGATACGGATAAAAAGCGTGTGATGAGTAATTGACACGATATTAATATGATAGTTTATAGACATAAGCTAAAAAAATATTAAATCATTATTTCGGTTTAAACATATTGATCTATTCTAAACTTTAAAATAGCATTATTAAACATTTAATTGTTTGTTTTGGTACGTCAGATTAAAATGCTCTTTTTCTTTTCCTTACAGTTTTCTCTTTGGCTTAGTTACTATAAGGATTGTTATTTTCAAGTGACTAGAATATAGCTTGTCTGATTTTTTTATATTATTTATAGGTAAGGCATTAATATTATGAAGGTTTAAGGACATTGTAATTTGTTTTTATCAAACACTGTTTATTCCACTTTTTTATGACGGTATAACCCTACCGGTTTCAAGGATTTCACCTCATCATCAGGGGAGCACAAGTTTGTGTTCCCCTGATGATGAAGTGAAAACCTTGAATCCGGTGGAATTTTACCGTTATATAAAGTGAAATAAACAGTTTTTGATAAAAACAAAATACAATGAATTTTTTACTAAAAAATGTTCTTTCTAGTGAAATAAGTTACAAAACAAAGCTCGAATTCCTTGCCGAATGCCACTGAGATTTCCCTTTGTGTTTTATATTAAAAAAAACTAGATTCTCAAGCGTTATCGAACAGCCATGTTACACTTCAAAATGTTTGATTCAGTAATGTAACATTTTCAATGTAGGTTACAAATTAAAGTTTTGATTCAGATACTTTTCATACATTTTTTTTAGTATATTTATTTGACTTACCTAATATATTTTTCTTAAGTTTTTGAGTTTTTTTTTCAATTCCATTAAAAATATTTAATATTAGATTGAAAATTTATTATAATCTGAACTGGAACCATTTATTGAAAGAAAAAAAGAATTGACGAAGAGATATTTAAAAAGACACATAACATATAACATAAGATTTGCAAAACCATGTTTCACATTTTTATATTATATTTTTATGTATGCGTGTATATTGTGTAAAACTACATAAAAAAAATACAACAACGTTTCCTCTACTTGAGTGCTGAACCAATCATCAATTATCAATGCTATTTTTTATTATACAGAAATTATATTATTTGTGATGTCCAATCACTCAACTTTTGTAGAGATTTAATAAAAAAAATATTTTTATTAAATTAACAAAATATATTTTATGAGCGTTGGTAAATGAAGTCGTTAAAGGAAAGGAATGAATATGAGATAAAACCAAGATGTCAATTATAGATACTATAGAAAATCCGAGTCCTTTGTCATCTTGATGGAGCCCGAGTCGAGAAAAGTCACTAGTCTTAGGGCCTATGCCACTTTCCCTGAAAGGGGTAATAATATTTTTATAAACTTATTTTTGTTTTATCTCGTAAATAAAAATTCGTTTCTCATAGAATATAATTCATTTTAAAATTAGTTTGATCAAATGATAACTAATTTAAATGATATATCTCACATAAAAAAACTAGATATTTCATGAACGCAAATATTATATATTAAACTTTGTCGTTTTTATTTTTATCTAGTTAATTAATTACAAGTTACCATTTTACTTCATTTCATGGGATGTTAATAAACACACTTAACACAAATTCCTTGGCTTTATAGAAGACTTTTTAAAATCTGAATAAATTTTACTCATGCATAAGAAAGTGTTTCAGAAAAAATAAAATTAAGCTTATTTTAAAGCTTAATTATATAAACCGCATTATTTAGTTCTACACTTGTTGTTTTTACCACGTACTCGTACATTAGGGGTAAACGGATAAATAGTTACAATATTTTATTTTAACTTTAGTTATCTATATTATTTATATTCACTTAGTTTTTTCAACTGTCAAGAGTGTTCATAGCTTTATTTACTAAACAGAATGACTAGTAAATAATTTGAAATATTGAAGAGGATAGTTACGGCGATCATCACAAGCATCAATTATTTATTATAAATATATTTCATTAATAATTTCCTCTTCGGAAATATTTTATGATATAAGAAATTACTTAAGTTTTTTTATGATACAAGATGCAATCTGTAACACAGTACGTATAGGGCACTAAAAAAAAGAGCTAGTAAAATGGGTTTTGCTAATCAACACCCACAAAACCATGTTGATAACTGTGTTAAGCCAAACACTACTGAGGTCTCCCTTTTCAGTTATTTGGCTACAAATTGAAAAAAAATTGATAATGTAGAAAAGTGCACACATTTAGGAATTATTTTAAACCATAAAAATGATATTCTGGTCGAGATAAGACTCCGTACCTAAAGAGCCTTAGAGCAGGAACATTAATTAAAAAAATATATGAAATATTAAAAGTGTTTTGTGCAACGGATATTAAAACCCTGATTATTTCTCAATTCTACAAAGTTACAAGATTTTAGGGTTGATTCTGGATGGAATACTTGGAAATTAAGCACACTTATTTCCTTATTTAATAATTCATAACATTTTATACATTTCTTAAAGCTAAATTACAATTCTGATAGACGAGAGTTCAATTACTGGAGGCTTTTGAAGTAACGTCTGAGCAATTACATCTTGATTAAAGAGATGCAACACTTACACATTTATATGTTAAAATATACAAGTACTGTTTATAATTAATGTTATTATTCCACGTTGATTTATGATGAAAATGCTGCACTCATTTATCATATACTTTTTGACCAAATCTCACCAAATAGTTATGCTTTCCAACAAACTATACAATTGTTTCTCGAATTTGAATGTTGTTAGATATATTAACAGCATGGACTCTTAAACAAAAAAATACGATACAAAACTAAAAACTTAGATGAAATAAAAATAATAATAAAAAAACACATAAATATGATAATGAATGACCAAGAAACAAGAAGGGAAAAAAAGAAAAACCGAAAAACCAGTCCATTCTGGAAACAATAGTACCGCTTGCAAAAAAGAAAATAAAAACGCTGGCTTTGTGGGGGTGGTGCAATAAATACACCGTTTAGCGTGTATTCTGAAAATTTGATCCTCTGTTGATCTTTACAGCAAGAAACCTGGTTAACGGCAAAAGGTATAGTACAATTGTCAATAAGGTAATTAAAAAATGATAGGGCACAGTAGTATGTCAATTTTCTACTTGATGATATTTGGAGGTGACGCCTGAATATAAAATGGTAGTAGGAACAGAATAAAATAGATTAATATTCGTGCCTTACGAAAATATATAAATACATTAGAAAATATGTTTCTGGATTACTTATATTCGTAAGTAGAATTGATAAAGTAATCTTTAGATGGTTAAGATACATCGAGATAATAAATTTTTTAAGACTTAAAATCCAATTTACGTGTCTGAAATTCACGGTACGCGAAGAATATATAAACTGAAGAACGAATTGAAGGATATCTCGGGTGGAATTTTGATTGAAGGAAATGTGAGAATTAGAAGAATCAGAATTCAATTTTTGAAGAGATGAGTGATTGTTGACAAGGCAAAGGCTGTTTTGTAGCATTTGTGATTTTTACTCGTCTTAATTACCATGTTCAAACGTGTAAATGTAATATTGCAGTAAAATATATTAATGTGCGAACGATATATTTTTCCACTTCAAATATGAAATCTATCTGCCGGTCATATTTATTAAAATCAACCCCCTCAAACGGGTAAAGTCCGCAGCTGACGTTTTCGAATTGAGGATTTTTCGTTTCAAACGAATAATTTTCCTTCAATATGTCACCAGGATCGAGGGTAGATTTTGAAGGGTTTGCTTCCGCTCAATTACTCAAGGGAATTTTTATAGAAAAAACAAGTTTTTTTAAAGATTTATTTCTGCTATATAAAACATTTTTCACGTCTTTCAACAGGCAAATGTTTCAACTACTTCATTGTATTTAATTTATCGTCTATTTATATATGTGTTTTTAAGTATACTTTACTAAATAATTTGTTTGAAATGTAATCCGTTTCGTAATCAACGAACCATTGTTAGTATAAATGTTACTTTTTAAGATTATATAAGATTAAGAAGATAAATTTCTTACAAATTTAATTGCTGAGTATTTCAACTTTAAAAAGTCGTTAAAAGTTTGCTGGCAACTAAGTTTAACAAAAATTAATATCCAGTTAAAATTAAGTAACATTGTTTTAGTTTTAATAATACAATTTGAGTAATGCAGTGAAGATGCATTCAAGAAGGAAAATTTGTGGAGAGTCAATGTATTGAATAAGGAAGATTAAAGACATCAATAAGAAGAGAAGATAAAATAGATATTGTCAGTAATACAAAGAAAGGGACAATAAAATGGTTTCGATATGTGAAGAGGATAAATGACGAAAGAATGGGTAAAAGAAAAACAAGTCAGAATGTCCATTGTGTGCGTGGAAGCAGTAGACTGAAAAAAACGTGACTGGATTAAGTGGGCTAGATTTTAATAGAAGCTAAATGAGGAAAAAATAAAAGATTGCGCCAAAGTGCGGATATATAATGTTTCTGCCTGTAACGCAACTCACACGTCGTGATACTATACGAGTATGTGTATGTATGCATATACTCGTAATTGTTTCAACATTATTTTCGTGTGAGCCACGTCCATTTTTTCAATTCAGTGTCTGTAAATAAGTGAATCATTGAACTGTTTAGATTTGTCTTTTTATATTGGTAGTATTTACCAATCTCGAACTAAACGTAAATTAATAAAAAAAATAAAAAAAGGATAAATTATATACTCGTAGAACCGTTTAGAGAGCATTATCTTCTCAAGGACGTTTTAACTCGGGATTCAAACCCACTATCATTAACCGATGAAAAATACTATAAAATAAATATGTATATATAAATTGAGCATAAGGATAGAAATATGGTAGCTGCAACCATTAGATAAGGTACTTACCCACGTCTGCATATGTCATAAAAACATATTTGGTAAGAAAATAGCAGAAAACTTACCAAAAGAAGACGAACTACAAAAACACCTTTGTAGATCTTCCAATATGTGATCGTAACACATTCGGCTTGAGTTGAAGTGTAGTTATCATATAATATTTTTCATAAGACCTCTCAAAAAGCGTGGCCTTTAATTTCTTCCTAAAGCTGCATACGCCACCTATATCTCAAAAAATTAGAGGCAGTTAATTCAACGGCACAGATTCAGCAACGGCAATGCTCTGTTGTAATACTTCGCCGAATTGAATCGATTCCAAACAATCGATTTATTTGCCGAAGGAACATCTCTCAGGCACAAATAAGAACATTACAATGGGGAAATCTCATTGAGTCACTTAAATACAAAAAGATTAAGTTTTAAATGAATCTGTTCGTGACACTTGAGCCAATGTAGACTTTTTAGTAGTGAACTAATATGATATTTTTTATGACTACCATAGTAGCTGCATTTTTTCTGTAAGATTTGATTTTCAGTCGATAAATATATAAATAAAATCATGTTAATTAGGCTGGTAGCCAAATATTTTCGCCACGAAAGTCGTGATTTAATAATGATGCATAATTCATTCGTCTGTAATACAGTCTCTATTAGGTGAGACCTAACGCTGAATATTTATAGTTTTGATCACAACGACTCAGGTTTCAATGAATTTGAGCATTATATTAAATTCAAGAATAAATTCAACTTTAAAAAAAGCTTTTTAGCTCACAAATTGTTCGCTTGCCCACCCTTAATAATCAATTAAGTAAAGTCAAAGTAATTTAATCAATTGCCAACATATTTAGTCTAGTTGGTAAGTGAGACTTCCATCCGGAGGTTTCGGGTTTGATTCCCGATAGTATCCGAAAATAAATATTTACAGAAGGGTCTCAGGCTTGTTATATAGTTCGTCGGATAACAATACTCGCGTGCGTCAAACGTGTGGAAGTTTTGTCGTATCTCCACATGCCGTAGTATTGTCAACACGTTGACGATTAAGTTTGGGTTTTTAGCCTACTCCACTGATTCTTAGCTTGAAGGTTCGATTAATTGGGCCAAAGACAATGTTGCTTCATGTACACGCTCCCTAATATATCTATTTCCAGTCCGGATGTGTTGGGGTATACCATACGAATTAAGAATAAAATGTCAATGCATACGTAGTACTTTTTTTACTGATGAAACTTATAGCATTAAACATATTTTTGGCCGATTATTATATTAAAATCAACAAACTTTTAATATATTCTTTGACTTAAGTCAATGAAACAATAATGAAAATCAATGTTTATTTTATTTTGATGTCCTATTTAAACAAATAGTTAATCGGATTTAAACAATTCCTTCAGGTAAAATCAGTCCATAAATATTTTATTTTCATAAATAATACATGAAGCAACATTTCATAAATAATACATGAATAACAAAATTCGAAACTTATATTTCCTTCGAAAGGACGAAATAATATTTAAAGTGAATTGTTATAAGTTATATAAATTTTGAATTTCAAATGACTCCTGAATTTTTAACCTTTTTTTGACAAGTGAAAAAGGTCAAATCTCGGGGTAAGAAAGAAATCTGATAAAAAACATGATAAATTGATACTAGTAAAAAAGTACAATATGTAAAATCGCAATTTTTTTCCAGGGTTTATTATGAATTATAAGTGTCACGCAACTTTTCTTAATAATAATTTGCTAAACTGTCAAATCAAAAACATCAAAAAAGAATTTAAAAAAATGAAATGGAAAATTAAAGAATTTTCATTTAATAGTCATTAAGGGTCGATAAGAAAGTTTATAAGAATATTTAGTTCAAAGTTCAGTACATTTTTTATAATTTAAAACGTTTATTCCTATTCGTCCAAGAGTGTCTCATGACACTATTTAATCCATTAAAATTCTATTATAGAAAGCACACTTGGCAACTTTCTGTCACCTTGTCACATTGTTCATTTTAAACCCTATCATGTCGTCCTGCCGATCCATTATCAATATTTTTCTTAATTTTTATTTAAGAATCCTTAGAAAAAAATTTAATACGTTATATTTTAATCAAATGGTAAAATTTTACAGCAGTAAGTAGAATTTTATAATTTTTGTTTCATTTTAACGAATTTTACACATATTTGTTTTGTCACTAATGTTTAATAAAATCTGTGTTGTAATTCTTTAATATTATTGACATTTGTCCTGTATTTGTGAAGCCTTCACCGCTTGTTTGAATGCATGCAACTAATAGAAAGTTTTCAAAACATAAACATTTTTGTTTAAATAAATTTAAAGAGGTGTACTCACGATTCATTACTCTTCCAAGTTACTTCACTCTCAACAAGTGTACTTGAAATATCAAAAGCTTTTGATGTCAAAACCACCAGCGATTATATTGTTCTATAATATTTGTTTTGTGAATAAGTGTATGAATCTTAAATATAATGAAAACGTGAGTTGACTGTTAAACAAAAGGCGTTATTTTAATCAGCCAATTATATTATACAAAATGTTAAGCGTTACTATTGTTGTAAAAATTAATTAAAAAACCACGAATTAATAATTTTTTTGAAAAGAAAAATCTTTGGAATGGGTCAATTCAATTCAGGCCATCGTTCGCCCCACTTCAAAATATTATGTGAAAATTTACCAGTACAAAGTTTATGGGTTAAAATATCTTTGTCTAAACTTTGAGGTAACGAGCTTCAAAAATAAAATTGTGAGAGACATATTTCAACGTTTCTTTGAGTTTTTCAAGAAATTCAGTAAAACTTGCTTTTTCAACCGTCGATGTAAACTTTAAGGTAAGAAATTTGTAACTTAGATTTCCTTCAAATAATTTTCAAATTTTAGAAGTTTCATTCGAATCAAAAGCAAATTCTACTTCCTGGTAATTTAATTAATAAAAATTTTCGACCAAGGTAACCTGAAATAAAATTAAGTAATAAAACAAATTTGTAGAGTTAAAGGAGTAATTTAGTAAAAACCTTACTAATTATGTTTAAATTAATTACGATTTTTTCTTGGTATAAAACTTACTGTTTCTGTAATAAAGAGGGAAAAAACTAAATAAAGCCATTTTTTTTATTCCTGATTCTAGTGAAACCTATTTAGAAGAAGACATTTAAAGGAACGTTTAGTAAAAAAATAATGGTGTAATAAGTTCACAGAATATTGAAATTTCGACGATGCTTTATTATGAGTAGTTTAGAAAGTTGCTGGTTTTTCATTAATTTATTACTTATTTTAAACTTTCATAGATAAAGGGATTTTTTAACCAAAAGCCTTTATGTTTTAATGATATAATAAGTTTTCAAATTCAAACAGAAACTTATAAAATTGTTGGTTCAATGTACGAGTATATCAAGAAGTGTTTGACGGGATAGTATAAATATAAAAAGAATTAATAAAAAAATATTTTTCAATTTTTAAACATATCTTTTTGTTACTTTAGATCAAGGATTCTCAACCTTTTTTGGGCGAACGTCTCTTGAAAAATCTTAGGATGTATGAGAACCTCCAAATCTCCACGATTGTCAATTTCTAGCCACATTCTATTTTTTGCAATTATCTGACTTACAATGAAGTACCAGGCCGTAAAGCTATGAATACAAAGATAAGCTGTTTCATAGCAACTGGATAATTGCAGAATTGAGATAAAATATTTACACGTAAGCTATACGGTCCGGCTTGGTTTTTTTCTTACTAGAATATTAAATAAATATCATGAAAGCCCTAATACCCCAATAATAATTACGAGTATATGCACCTCAACGCCCCGAAAAAATTAAGTTGCTCTGAAAAAATGAATTTGTTGGGAATCGCAGTATTAGTTGAAATGTTTTCATAGGAGAACATTTGCCGTTTTGAAAGGTTGCCCAATTTAGTCTTTCTCCCAATAGGTTTACCAAGTGAACGATTATTTTTTTATTGAAAATATAGAATGCGTTTCACACACGTATTGATTTGTTAGCTATTTTCAGATGACAGCTCCTAAAATAATTTTAATCGTGTAATGCTATATATGGTATATAAGAGAGTTAAAACAATACAAATATCATAAATTGAATTTAAATGATACTTTGTTTCGCATATACTCGTATATACATCATCACGCAAATTCCCTGCCGAGGAAGGCAAAGTGAATAAAACATAATTTTTTCTGTCAAGACATATTTCCTTTTTTTCTTCCACATTCATACATTTTTAATATGGTTTCTTATGTTTTCTTATACGTTACCTTTCCTTCTTTCATGAACTCATTTATTTGGTCCACCAAAACTTTTTTGTTTGTTCTCTGTCACGACACGCTTATATTGTAAATTTATTTAGTCAGTATTTCGTCATACAACCGTTCAACATGTACAAACTACCGCAATTTTTTTTTATACTCTACTTAACACTTCAATCATATTCATCCTTAAAAATACATTTCTTATTATATCATCCATCAACGTGTCACGTATTCTTCTAAGTGCACGCATTTTCACTACATTTACTTAGCTCTTTCTATATCGAGGTTTCACCCCCATAAATCAATGTTGGCGCTAATACACTATTGTGAACCATAATTTTGACAGATTTGGATATCGCTCGATTTGAGTATATATGCCTTGGAGATATTTAACATTTATTCGAAATCTTCCGTAACTTGCTTCTTATCAAATGGTCAAGGTTTCCCTAGATATACGAGTATGTGTACAAACGCACATTATATTTCTTTACTTCCCGCCATCGAACGCAAATAACAGATTTAATTCACCCATCCTCTTCCACATAAAAAGGCAGTAGTTGTATGCAAATTATTTTTATAGCCTCATTTACATTGTTTCCTATTGCAACTCACCCTTAAACATATCTTTCCACATTTCCATCGTCGCATATAAACAGCTTAAAAATATTATATTTAATTATTTTTATAGCCCGTTGAATTATATGATTATAAGGTAAAATACCATTGCGTCAGCTGGATTAATGATAGCTCCTTTAAGTAATTCAAGACAAATGTTCCAACCCAATCCCATCCGAAAGAATTAAATATAAACATGTCTTTCTATTTTCATACCTGACCGTTTTGACTTAGTAACTTTTTCACTTTTTCTCGAGCCATCATGATAAATAAGAATTTTGGTTGAATGAACAGATAATGGATAAGTGTTCGAGAAAGTACCCTTCACGGACATTTGCTTTTCCACATGTTCACATGTCGAAAACGCTATGTTGTTGAAAAAATATATTGAACTGTTTATTGGAAAATGTTTCTCCGTTTTCATCCTTCAATAAGTTTCAATTATGGGAACGAATGATATCATATTCATGATAACTATATAAAAAGTTCCACAAGGGTGTTCACTTAAACAAATTGAATTTTTAATTAATAATGCTACAGGTGATTTTAAAAAGAAATAATTATTCAATTTTTTTGTTTTGTGCAGGAATTTAATAGAACAGTATGATTCACAAGTAAGGTATACTAATTAACAGTAAAATAATAATAAAGTTCTGCATGAAAATAATAAATAATCGCCGAAACAGAAAGAAAACGTCAACAATACCAAAAAAATCAATTCAAATCATACTGCACAGCATGTGACACAGGTGAGGAAACTATTTCTAAGAGAGAGAGAAGTAGAAGGAAGATAACATAAGTGTTTTCCTTTATAACCTTTAAACCTGTCAAAGGGACGTACTTCGGAGCGTAAGTTAATTTCAAAAAAAGAATTATAATTTATAACTTGAAAATAAATAAATCAAATTGAATTACTAAAATAAGTTGAAAAGCTATCTCCGATATTTTATGAAATTTGGGTGAAAAACATCAATGTCAACAACATCAAACCCTTTGAATTTTTTGCGGGATCTTTTCAATTTCTTGAAAAACATCTAACCCTTATTTGTAACATCTGCAGGATCGTGGTTAGTTCTAAGCATACAAACTTCTACATATCGGGAAAAAATAAAGTTGATTATGGCGTTTTTGTTATTAAAATATAAAAAAATTATTTGATTCAAAATATATGGACTATCTATGCATCCATGAAGATTTGTTTATAAAAAAAATATTCGTTACTAATTAATATGCCGCTCTGTTAAATATATGAGTTACCTCAAGTCAATAAATTAAAGCTCTTCCACGAATATAAAAAAAAAACAATCTTTCTTAACACATATAAATAATAATTGTTATTTGAATTCAGAATGTAAAAAATATTTATGCATTGTATTTATAACATGTTAGTTGGAGGATACTAGATGTTATTTTAAAATATTTTTTCATTATTTGGATATGTACTTAATATTCAAGTTGAAGGAAATTTAAAGAAAATTTTGCAGAACATGACAGCTATATATGTGAGTACATAGCTTCGCACATTTTCTTTTTTATTAGTTACATTAACGTGGAACCTAGCCAATGTATAAATTTAAAACTGGTATATAAAATGCGGTTATTATTGATAACATTAGTTAATTTTGCATAAAAATTTGAACAACTGTTTTTTTTTCTTTTAAATCAGGTAATATTTCAAATACATAAGAATAGTAGAGATGAGAATATTTATAAACGTCTAAATATTTCTGAAAACCCAAGAATTTTTTTTAAATTTCGATAATCTGCTTCATTTACATATTAATTGTTCTGATTTTAAGAAGTTTCATAATACTTCAAAGCATTTTACTAAATTGAAATAACATTGCTTTGCATTCAGATATTTAAGATTTCAACTGGTGTTTTCGCCATATTTTAAAGTAATATAACTCACTGCAATTTTAAGAAGATTTCATGAACGATCTTCCGAGTGCAAACACGGAGTGAGTGAATCCTGAAAACGGACCATGCGATAGGGTTGAAACGCTTAAAATCTACAAAAAATAATAGTGAGAAATAATTCCTTAAAAAATATTTGCTCATTGTGTATAACTTGGACCTAATGTTTTAATAAATTTGTTTTGAGTACAGTTTATTTTATAAAAAATATAAAGTATGGTTGTAGTATGACGACGTCTACTAGAATAACCAGGCGAACAGTCATACACTACGTGTGACAAAAAATATATTCGCAGATTTGGACATCCTACTCGTAGATGGAGGGATCATTTACTGGGTCCTTTTCATTCCTGTTCCGTCTGTACTTTGATTTATTATTCACAATACATTAACAATTTACATTATTTTAATAGTAAGGCGAGTCATAGGTTACAAGTACATAATAATGAAGAAAAAAATACTCCATTTTGTGGGTATATGGTAGTGAACCCCTTCTCTAGTCAAAACCTGTATTTATACATTTATCATAAATATTATACTTAAAATATTCAACTGAAATATTTGCACTCTGCATTCACATTCCTTCACATAAATTCCAACCCATCATACACATACTCGTTATCATAATTTCAACAACCACATCAAAATCACGTCCAAAACACTTATTCCATTACATTTATCTCTTTTATATTAAAAAAACTGAAGAAAGTAATAAATTTAATATTATTTATTGTCAAGGCATTAACATTGTTGAGCTTTAATGACATTGTAATTTGTTTTATCAAAAACTGTTTATTTCACTTTTTGTAACGGTAAACCTGATGATGAGGCGAACCCCTTGAAACCAGCAGGGTTACACCGTTACAAAAAGTGGAATAAACAGTGTTTGATAAAACAAATTACAAAACAATAAATTTTATATTAAGTTATTGACGGTTTTTAAACAGAAATATATCTAAAAACAAGATTTTTTTTCCCCACCACTGAACCACCCAGGCCCAGGATTCAAAGACGGAATACTATAATTAAGCGAGAACACGCCCTGTCTGATTGATTCACCGCTGTGATCGGTCATTTTTCAAACTCATTCAAACAAAAAGAAGACATTGATCAAGTGCCGAGTTGTGTTGACCTGGTCCCATTGAAATCGGATTCGTGCTTCATTTGTTGTGAATTGTGGATCACCTTTGAGGCAATTTCGTTGCGTATTTAAAGTTAAAATTGCTGTCAGACCGAAGATTCATTAAAAAATGTTTGCGCGATACATTTACAAAAAATTTAATGAAATTGTTTTATAATAGATCTATAAAAAACAACATCTTCCATATGGAAATTATTTATCACTTACGAGTGATCAAATCTTTTCAAAACAAAGCATAAAATTCCTAATTGTCTGCCTCTCCTTCCTGTAGTCTTAGAGAGTTAAATTTGTACGTCGATACTTCCGACGAGGGAATTAAAAACTTATTTTTTCATTTGTTGTGTCGCGTCTGGATAACTACTCGTATAACTTTATTTATTCTGATTTGCCTTATTTAAGCATTTCTATACTTCAGACTGTTTTCAATGCAACATTGTATTCATAAATATTGCCATTATGGTACGCTCCTTTAAAGTCTTCTCTGGCTGGCTCTTAAGTGTTGCGAGCGAATTGATTTCAAATGTTGCCTCTTTGTATTCAAGTTTTTTAATGGAATGTCTTAATTTTTTTTCCAAGTTTTGTCTGAAGGATGTTGCTTCGGAAAGAAATAGAACTTTGAGATCGATTTTTTTTCATCTACTAAATTTTTCGCTTGCGTTTCAAATTCTGAGCTAGAGCGATCTTAACGAGAGTTTGGTCTCTAAACGACGCTTTGTAAATTGTCGTTTTATTATTATTGTTATTCTTAGATGCATTCCTATTCTTGATCCGAAGATATGACAATGTAAAGTATTGATAAATGTATACAGTATAAAATGTCTTATTTATAAGTAACAATTTCTACCTAGTCAACAGTAAAATGTAACACCCCTGTAAAATGTAAATGTAAAAAGATAATCTTTATGCCAACAAGACCACAAATTTTGACTAAATCTTTATTTTTTGTACAAAACATGCATCCTCTAAAATCTGAAAGTATTCTCCTTGGGAAAGTTCTTATTGTATTTTTGTTATTATACAACGATATTAAATATACCTGCTCTCGTTCTAATGATTTTAAAAAGCGTCACCGGTCGCTGTCTAACAGTTAGCATTCACGCGACGTAAGGGTGTCCCAGAGTCAATCCCCAGCGAATTCATATGTAGACTAGTTTTGTTAATATATGTGTACATAAGCATTTGTCATTTTCTATAGCTTGTATGTTGCTTATTATAAATTCTTAAAGCGCTATTGAGTAACACGAACACATAAAATCAGGTCTAACTGAAGGTTGCAGCAGGTTAAATCAGGTGAATATCATGGAACTTTGATCTTCTTGACATCATAACTTTGGGATTGATTTGTCAAGACTATGTGATTACTGAAGTGCAACAGCTTGCACACTATAAATGTTTATACGCACAGGCGTTTTCCATTCACAGGATGGCTGAAAATAGTACTCGACAACGAGGAATAGCCTATCGTATAAAATAGTATAGTATTATACGACTACTATACACATACTTTCGTTGTTTATAGTATTCCATTGCGGGATTATATCCATGGTAATTTCGTCAAACCATGCCGAAATATAAATAATTTTTCAAAAAAACTTACATTTGGGAACGAAGATTGTCATTAAGCATCTTAAAAAAATGTGGTTTTATATGGAGGGATTATGAGTTGCTTTTTATAAATTTAAAATGAAAGTGGTCTCGAGTTGGTATTATTTTACCAAACACTGCTATACTCGTATATCTATCTGTCCGTTGATGTCGACCTTGTCAAATGTACACATAAATATGCAAAGACGATTAAACCCAGAAAACACAAATTTCTGTATTTTTATCAAGCCAGTAAAATGTGTATTTCATGATTACATATGATTAAAATAATGTTTCATACTCTCCTTTAAGAACAGGTTTGCTAAAATACTCGTATTTTAAAACTTTTATAATTTTTGTAAATAACCTTTTTTTTGTCACTTATTAAACGTATTCACGCTAAACAACGGATAATCTATGAAAATTCCACAACATGTAAATTGAACGTTTATTCAACGTAAATTTAAAACGTGTTATTGTCACTTATAAAACTAATGGCCATACCATTTATTATTTTCCTATTTTTTTGCCAGTTTGCCTAATTACCTTAAAACATAAAAATATGTGGAATTCTAGAAAGTTAAAGCGACATCGATCTATGTTTTTTTTCTTTAATATGCTGCATTATTTGTAGGAGTTTATGATGCTTAGTAAATTTGCGTACAAGATGAAAGCTGATATTTCATAATGTTTTTGGAATTTCATGGAATTCATCATATTTTAAGAAAATCACAAATTTTTGCCATCAAATTATGATTTTGAAATTTACAACCATTAAGGACATCATTTGAAAAATGGAGATACTTAAAGCACGTCGAAGTATCGTACAATATAATCACACGATAAAATTATATATTACGATTTCGAATTTGAGTTCCAGGCATTTTTTTTAATTCTGTGAGAAATTATCTTCGTAAGCGTGTTTTCAGTTTTGTATGTCACGTTAATGAATTCATTAAAATCAGTTTTTGGTTCCTATTGATTTCAAGTTTTCTTGTGGGAATTCGAAGGAATAGTATGAACTAACGTCACCACCAGCATAATTAAAACGATATATTTTAGTAATTAAAAATTTTGTGATCTTAAAATATTCAGTCATAATAAATTCAGCGATAAAAATAAATATTAAAAGGCATTACGGTTTTCAACTTAAACAACTAATTGAAAGTTGTGATTTTACAATTAACGATATCGATAAAATTAGTGAACGAAAATATATTTTCCATTAAATTTGAACATCGATTTGCTTTCAGCTGATTTAAATAATGTCATCGTCTTTAGAAAATGTAGAACTGCATTTATTCGGTTTTTAAGCTGGATGGAACTCTTGTCAAAATAATCCAATTTGTATTTTTGTGGCAAGCGTGATTAAATACCTTTAAACACACACAGGACTCGGTTAAAATTAGCCCAAAATATTGAAATAGTTAACTAAATAAATTAATTGCAGTTCGATCCCACCGCCATGCTATTTTAGGAAAGAAAATGTGCCCATCCAGCACGATTAAATAAACAGTTAATGTACTATATCATAGTTTTTTGTTTATTTTAATTTTGATATTTCCATAATTTAAAATGCCAATGAGTAAAGCGATATATCGGCGAATAATGTAAGATTGGAGCGAGTTGAGGATTGTCATTTGGGTAGTATTTTTTCATATGATGGAAGAGTTAAGAGGGATATCGAACGGCGTATAGCGATGGGAAACAAAGTCAATGGGGCACTTAAACATATATGGTATACTCGATCCAGACGGTATCAAAGACTGATTAGGTGATAGTCAACAACAATATTAAAGTATCAACTTTGATGTAAAGTAATGAAAGGAGTAAACGTGGAAAAAGACTAAAAAGAGTCGTATAAAAGTTGTAGAAAGTCACTGTGAAAAAGACAATACGGAATTAAGTAATTAGGGATGCATGCGAACTTATACATTACTAATGTGAATGGAAGGTGTAGTAGAGGAATATCAAGGATTCAAAATATTATTATCAGAGTATGGTCGGATCAAGTGAATAATATTTTGAAAGAATGAAATATAAGAAGTCAAAGAAATCGTAGGAATTGTATGAGGTGTATATATATATATATATGGAAGAGGTGCAATATGTGTGTTGACATGGAAAAACGTGGAATACTGTCCTCTCTGCCTGTCCCGAAAAGGAAACTGCATAATATATGATATACTCGTATGTACTAATTTCAAAGTAGTTTGGATTTAATTTCATGTTTATATGAAAATTATATAAAAAAAACCCCTCCATTATTTTCTTGAATATACCACACTAAGTTTCTATGAGTTCCTCGTTTATTTATTTTTATTTCATACGATATTCGGTCGATTATTCTTAATTAAGATGCGGCATGAAAGCAAATATGCTAGTACAAGTTATTACGAAAACAAATATAAATAATGAAACATTAACATGACTCAAACAACATTGCAGACAGAAAGAAGATTGAATAAAAATACGGTTTGAGTATTTAAGCCTCTTGAAGATTTTTATCATCATTAGTGTTGAAGAATGCCCCTCTGATTGATAATAGTTGACCTGGGTTTTTATGGGCGTACTAGTAATCAAGAAAATAGCCATTATAATGGTAAGTTTAAAAAAAACAGAACCGAGGATTTGGAAAAAATGTAAATCAAATTTTACATACATACTATTTCTCTATCAGGGAAGGCAAAAAGGACAGATCAAGACCTTCCTATTTTGACACACATACTTTGCCTGTTCTACATCCATACACCTTTCCATACAGCATCTACGATTTCTCTGACTTTCTACGTTTCCTTCTTTCAAAATATTTCTGCTTTCTCACGCCTTCCACTCACTTTATATTTGTTTTGTTAGTCTTTCTTAATTTATTCGTTCTACATGCCCAAACTGTTTCAAAGTTATTTTCTTCATCTTACTCTTACACATTATTCTTGATCTTCCTTTACCACATATTCCATTCCATTTGCATTGTATACGTTCACATTCATCTCTAATCACCTCATTCTGTATTCTGTCATTCACATATATTCCCATCCTATATATTCTTCCTAGTTCCTATCATTATTTTTCTATGTCCACGCTATTGATACTTTAATCTTTTTTTGTGTTACTAGCATTCAATAACCTGTAAAACTGTGCCTTATCAAACAATGGCCTTGTCAAAGTGTTAAAACGTAGTTTGAAAAGGCTAGTGGAGGACAAAACCACTGTCACTTATTAAATAAGAAAGGACAAACGTGTGTAGAACTATTAAAAGTTTTTTGTTACGATTTTCCTTAAAATTGGGGTTTTAATTGAATATTGACAGCATAAATACGAGTTAGTATACATATATTTCGAAATTTATTATTGACAGTCTTAAAAATGATGAAAACGACATATTGTCGACTGTACGTCAAGTTTTCAGATATTGTTAAAAAAGAGATGGAAAAAATAACTAACAATGGAGAAATACTTTTGTTGGATTG
Source organism: Odontocerum albicorne (assembly GCA_949825065.1). Lineage (NCBI taxonomy): Eukaryota > Metazoa > Arthropoda > Insecta > Trichoptera > Odontoceridae > Odontocerum > Odontocerum albicorne. The sequence continues at coordinate 20,735,792 of OX463842.1, read as the reverse complement.
ATTTCCAAGTTATATTTTAGCAAAATTAAAGTGGTACCATCAATTCCGTTGAGTGGTGATCGATTTATTTCAAGCAATATTTGAACGATTAGAAATGTCATCGATATATTATCGCTTTCAATGGTTTCCGGACTTCACGTTAAACGACGGAAATCCATTAGACCTATTCATCCACGGCTCTTAATGTCTCTTCAAATTACACCTAGACGCAATATATCTTAACCTTTTCGCCTTGGACGCACAATGGCTGAAAGTATTAAAATCATACATCATGTCATAAAATGCCAAAATCTTTTAACAGAAAAAACCTATTTGTCCGAACAACATGCTACATATTTTGATGAACGATAAGAAAAATACTGCCGGCGTGAATAATCACGCGTATAAAAGTAAAATATCTATTTAAAACAAAGGAAATAAAAAAAACAAACATAAGCTTTATTAAGAAATAAAAACCATAACCTTTTTTAAAAAATATATAAGCTTTATTAAGATGTTAAAAAATGGGTGGTGCCTGACAATTTTATACATTAAGACTTTTTGAAGTGTATTAGCACAAAACCATTTAAATTCAGGGGGTAGGGTAATATGAATACAATTTGGCAATTGTCCTCTTTTCTTATGAAGAATATTTATTTGTCTGTGCATCTCTTATATTTTCCTTTCATCTGGATGGCAAGTTCATCACCTATTATACTTTTTAAACTGGGTGCCCGCTTAAGCTGTATCCTATATCTGCCGAGCTCTTCCTCCTGCTTTCTTGGGCTTTGTCTTTTGACCTAGAGGGATCTCACTCAACATTTCACTTGTTTTGAGACGAACTCCGTGACCTAGTTGATAAGATGCTTGACTTCCAGTCGGGGAGTGTCGGGTTCGATTCCAGGCAGTACCCGAAATTGAAAAAAAATCCAGTCTGGTAACATTAAGGGTGCGTTAGACGTATGCAAGTGTTGTTGGATCTTTATGTAGTATTTCCAACACGATCGATGACGAACAGTGAGCTTCTGACCTATTTATATGGTTCAAAAACTAACTAAGCCTAGATTAATTGAGTCAAAAACAATATTTTCTCACAATCACGCTTTTTAATATGTCCGCAAATTGAGAAAAAATCTGGGTTAAGTATTTAAGCTTCTTGAAGATTTTTATCATCAGTGCTGAAGAATATCCCTCTGATTGATAACGACCTGGGGTTTAATTGGCTTACTTGTAATAAAAAAATAACCAAAATAAAGGTAAGTTTAAAAAATATGTATTTCATAACCGAGGATTTGGAAAAAATATAAATCAAATATAAAAGATTAATAAATAAATGGTTTCTTGTATTGAACAGTAACATGCACGTACAATCTTAGAAAAAATAAAACTTAGCGGTTTTACATACATACACTATTTCCCTGCCGGAGTAGGCAAAAAACACACGCTTTTTATTGTGTCCGCATCGTCGATTTAAATATGTAGAGGGGCATCGTTGCCGGGCCTCGTAGTCGAGGATCCCCTCGCCACTCCAACGTCAATCTTGAACCGTTCTTCCACGTCGATCATGTGATCTTCTGTGAGAAAACAGCCCGATCCTAGATGCGCACTCCCTCCCGCAAATGTCACAGACATGTGGACCCTACTGAACCGCCATGCCATGCTGACGCATGTTTGCAGCGTGCTGACTATTTCTCACATGTCTAGTCCTGAGCCACCTGCTCCCAGTCCTCAGACACCCTGCACAAAGTAAGAGACTCTCTCAGACTGCCCTTATAGCGCTTCTTCTGCCCACTAACTCTTCGCTTGCCCCCCCCTTCCCCGTACAAGATGCGTTTAGGGAGTCTATGATCGCTCATGCGTATCACATGCCCAGTCCACCGCAATTTCGCTTTTACAACCATATCTTATATTGATTTACAGTTGGAGCGTTGCAAGACTAAAACATTTTTGTCATGATCAGTCCAGTAGATCCGTAGATTCGAAGAGGGGCATTACGCGAATGAATGATAAACTTTTTAATATATTCACATCGTTAGTTCAAATATGTAGAGGGACACTACCATATACTATACAAATGAATGATACACTAACTTAGAGATTTTTTTGAAAAATTATTTCATTAAATACAGAAAAATCGAATATACTGTTTAAAGACTTATTGTAACTGTGAAATTTATCTGTTACAGGATTTATATCAATTCTTGATAAATCTATTATTTTATATTATATCTTTGCACTGTACCATTTTAACAAATCTTAGTACTTTTCTACGTACTTAAGATTCTTAAGTCTTATCCTTAAAAATATATTTAAATTAATTGTTATACAAGTTTAATAATACCAGCCCTAATATTAACGTATTTATTGCACAATAAAATCGGACAAGTTTTTCCCATAAAGTCTTAAATATTTTTTCCACTAAAACGTAAGTGTACTTGACTTAATTTATGTAATATTTTTTAATATACATATATAGCGAAAATAAATATACAAACATACGAGTTCCTTCATGCCGTCTCCCTAACGGGGAGGCAGAAAGGGTAGAGTGCCAGACTGTCCTGTAGTGACACACAAATTTAGTTTTTTCTACATTCATACACCTTCTAATTCAGCTCATACGATTTCTCTGACTTTATACATTTCTTTCTTTCAATATAACGTACACTTGATCCAAATATACTTTATAAATATTAAATTAATTCAAACAATAACTTTATTATTCTAACAACTTAAAGTTTATTATATATTTATCTTATTTTAAGATAAATTTCGTACTAATGTCAAAAAATTTAGATATCAAAATTTACTTGTGTTCGCAAAAATGTATTTATTATGTAAAAAAGACATTGTTGTATCGTTAAGCATATAAATTTATACAAAATAATTGATGAGTAAGATTTTTTGGTTGGTAAATGCTGGTCATGAAAATCAGACGTGAGAAAGAAGAATTTAGAAAGAGTGAGGGAGAAAAAATGAAAATCAGAAGTGATGGATTATGCACTGAAGGTTAATTGATTAAAATGAAAAATATATGGTGGGCAAAGCAAAAGATGTCTGAGGCCCGGAGAAGTGAAACAAAAAAGCTTAAAACTGCATTAAAGAGAAAAAATAGAGTATGGGGAATTTTTGTCTAAACAAAAAAAGGTAATAGTGATGAAGCGATGGATAGAGGAGATAGTACAAATATGGAAAATAAAAACATAACTGGTTGAGTAAAAAAGAAGAAATTTAGGGATGAAGAAGACAAAGTTGATTGTGAATGCGGAAGAAAAATTAAAATATTCTGGAAGGAAGTAATTGAAATGAGATGAAAAACAATACGAAAAGTATGAGTTGAATGAAAAAGTCGATTTTGTCTGAAGAAGGAAAGATTTGTTCGAAACAGAAGTAATACGAGTATTTTGAAGAACTGTACGAAAGTGGCGATACTAGTAGAAACACCGGTGGGTCTGGTATAATCGAAAATAATGGCGAGCGTTTGAAAAATATGAATGAGACCAGTCTACAAGAAGTAAGAACGGCTGTAAAAAGCATGAACAAAGGAAAAACGTCGAGTTGTAATAAAGTAAGCAGAGTTGAAGTGAGCACACTTGTTTAGGGGTGAGCGAATGATTGAGTGGCTGAAACATTTTTTCAACAAATGCTGAGAATATGACTTCACACCGAAATACTGGGAGAGTGCAGTGATAGTTCCGTTACATAAATGTAACGATGCAACAATGGAGTGGAAAAGTTACTGAGCCATTAGTTTGCTAAGTATTGTAAGAAAACTGTTCGGAAAATATCTGATAGAAAGATTGAGAAGAAATACTGAAAACCAAATGTGGGATGTTCAGAGGGCCTTTTTAAGCGGAAGAGGGTACGTGGGCCTTATTTTTTCCTTGCATATGCTTGTGAAAAAATGTTTGGTAAAAAATAAAAAAAGTATACTATATTGAGCGGTTGTGGACTTAGAAAAGCATATGACCGCGTGATAAGTGACAAGCTATGGAAAATATTGAAATAATATGGTGATGAATATTAGCTAATACGTGGTATTGTGTCATTATACACCGAAAGCAAAGCATGTAGTAGGGGGAATGGTGCCTTGACTGAATATTTTAATATTCCGATAGGGGTAAAGCAATGACACGTATTGTCACCATAGTTGTTCAATATTTATGAAGATTCATACGTGAAGGAATTACAGAGGTCAATTGGTGGCATACAAATGTTGAATTGGATTGCTGTATGTAAATGGCATGCATGCATTGAGAATAAATAATACATGGAGTGATCATTTATGAGAATACGGAATTAAGTGGTAAGGTATGTATGCCAACTTAAGGCTGATATGTTAAATAAGATGAACAAGAGCACCGTGAGATAGTTTGGGCATGTGGAAAGAATGTATGAAGAAAGAATAACAAAACAAGTATACGGAAGAAGGCGCGTGAAAGGAAGGCCAAGAAAAGTATGATTGGATCAAGTGAGTGATTAAAGAAGAAAACGTAAAAAGTCCGAAAAATCGTAGAAGTTGTATGAGAAGGCGTATATGGTATATATACGTAGAAGAGGCTAAGGGTGTGTGTCGAGGTAGGAAAGTCTAGCACTCTGTCTTCTTTACTTACCCTGACAGGGAAATGTGATGGTACGTATGTTTGTTTGTATTTCAAGTAAATCATTTGTGTTTTAGGGGATGAAATTTTTCTCTTGCGGATATGTTAAAGAGTGTGGCAGGAAGACAACACTGAATTCGGCCTCAAAAATTCGAATTAAATACCACTGGAGCACTCATAGTTCGTCATCGCTCTTGTTGGAAATACTATCACACGTGGACACGCAACAAAACTCGATCAACAAAACTTTAGTCTGACTGGGATCCCTTGTTCAATGTTTATGATTTATGATACAATCGAGAATCGAACCCGAAATCCCCGGATGAAAGACCAGCATCTTATCAACTAAGCTGAAGGTCGTTAAATATAATGAACATTTCTGATTAATGTTTATTATCTTACTCGTTCGTTGTATTTTTTATCAAAATATTTTTACTGTCATGTCTTATTCTACACGAATATCTGAGTTGTTTTGTCTAAATGTATTCCTCAGCTTTTTATCTCATTTTATGTAAGATAAAATAAACACAAGGGATGAAAAAACATTTAAATGTTGTTAAAGAAGTAAAAATATTATTCTTTTGGTAATTTTATCATTTAAAATCAAATAAACATCGTAATATAAAAATATGTTATGACTACATTTTTGGAAAACAAAACTGTTATATTTTAAATCTATTTGTTGTCAACTTGTACGAACGATGACCTTCGTGGTCTAGTCGTTGAGACGATTGACTTCCTTCCAGGGGCTTCGGACTTGCTTCCAGTAATAAAAAGGGTCTCAGTTTGGTAAAAAAAAGTAGGCGGGACAACAACGAGGAGGTATTTTCAAGGATTGATGAGAAAAGAAAAGCATTTGCTCTTTACCTGCAGAATTCATATTTCCAGGACTTCAAGAAGACATACCGACCCAAGAAGGCAGATGTACAGAAACGCACTCGGGTACTTAAGAACAGCTGATGGTGGAAGAAATACAGTCGCTATCAGACGTTAATAACTAAAGAAGTTTTTGTTTTGAGGCTCTGAAGTTTGTGATAGGTACTAAAAATTGTGCAGTCTTGCCTAAAAAGAGCGATAATGAGAATATCCTGACTAGCAAAGAGGAAATAATGGACCCACTGAAGATAATACCACGCTGACCTACTTAATCAAAGTCGCAAAATATCTACGGCTGCTTGATGAGATTTTTCAGTACAGCCATGTCTGGACTATACTGAAAAATATCATCAAGACGAAAGTTTTACCTTTGCCATAGACTCAGTCAATCTGAAAGTCTTTTCCAGATAACTGGCGATTTTAGTTTTGTTATTTTGGTAATAAAACAAAAATCCCTAGTCTGGTTGTCGATGCTATTTTTACCTCTACATGTAACAGTATTGTCAACATATCTAACGACAAATAGCAAGTTAGCTACCTTCTTTAAATAGCAATAATTACGAGACTGAAAATAACGTTGTCCTCCATACTTGTCTGCCGATCATCACCATCATACTATGATAATAATTGGTATACGCAGAGATAAAATATTCCACTTCGCTCTATCCTGACGCACATTTTTCGCTTTTGCCACGTCCATACACCCTATTATGCATACTCTCATTTTGTAAATATTTTTCACTCTTCTCTCTTTCAGAATTTGATAAGTTTTTCAAGGTGTATTCAAACATCTCTTTCCTTTTATACTACTTGTATAAAAAGAACGAGAAGTCTCGCAAGTCTTACCTCCCCATCACACTATTCAACATTTTTGCATCAACCATGTTCATACATTGAAGAGTACTTTGTAAAAAAGTATGCATAACTTACATACAAATAAATAAAAACTACCAATCGCCTTGAAAATTCATAGGGAGGGTAGGTTTTTTTTATTACCTTTATCTTAAACCTCGATGTATTGTTGGAGTAAATGTAAACAATATTATTTATTACGGATGACCATAGAATAGGGTTTCAGGTTTCATCTCTCAGATATTTGGATACATATCAAATATATAATTTAAAATTTAAAAACTTATATTGAAATGAGAAAAAAAAATCGTAACAGCCCGCATATTTAAATTTAAAACGTACTGTAGTAACAAAAACGTAGTATAGTATATTCCAGATAAGGTCAGTAGTCTGTCTTTCTTTTCATAATGCGCTTTTGAAATTGTGCATTCAGAATTTCCAAGACATATGGACAAGAAGAGCAATAAGGGTTTTGAAGGACGTTCTACTTCGGACAACAATTTCAAAACATTATTCCTGCTCCGTTGAATCACAATAGATGTTGAATCTCTACATTATAGGCATATACAACAACCTACCATCGGTTATATAAAAGCTTTCTCGAAGGTAATATCTCTGGTACCGATGGTCTTATTTTAAGAAATTATTCCACCTGAATTTAGTAAGTGATAATTTCGTGTTGTCTTTTATGAATTTAAAACCAAATCAATTTGACCATGAATTGAAATCTAGTGGTAATTTGTTTTGTAATCTATTGATATATCTAAAAAAACTATGAGAATAATTAAATTAACCTAACGACCTTAGTGATATAGTTGGTAGACGCTTGAACTTCACCTGATGATTTTGGGTTCGATTCCCGATGGTACCCAAAAACAAATAAAAATCAAGGGTCCCAGGCTGGTTGAAATAATTTCTCAAGTTACAATATTTGAAGGTACAGATTATGTGTGCGAGTGTTGTCTCTTCACGCGCAATAGTGTTACTAACATGTGCAATGATGAACCGAGAGTTCAGTGTCTTCTACACTGGATCTAAGCCCGAAGGCTCAACATGTTTGTGGAAAATTAGAAATGATTCTTACGTATATAACAAATATTGACAATTTATAATCTATTTGAATCGAAAAACCTGTCTTCATGATTGCCTTAGTAACCACGTTTTATCCAGTGTAGTTCTGAGCTGCGTTTTGTCTACATCTAATGTTGAAATGCTCTTTCTCGTTAAGGAGTGTCTTCCAGAGCCGTTTCTATTTCTTTGTTATTTTTCACTCTAACTTATCATCTCGTTCAACAAAATTGCCTTGAAATACGTTCTGATTATTTTATTGTTTTTGTACTAAGGTATAAAGGAACACAATTAAAAAACCACCTTGGCTTTTACAAGGGTAAATCACATTAGTACAATCAATACACAAAATTGATTTTGGGTAGAAAATTGATAAAGTGATCAAATCAATTGTTAAACAAAAACAAATAAAAAGCAAACAAATAAATTAAATAATGTAATTAATAGGTTAAGTTGATTAACCTTGCCTAAATTATTTTTCCCTTCAGATAAATATAATATACTATCAATTTTATCTTTTTTTTTTTTTTGTAAATCAATTTAATACAAAGAAATCTTAAAATTTCCCTCGATATTTCCGAAAATTTGAGATTTCGCCACGGTATCACAGATAAATGCCTCAGCCCTGGAACTATGAAAGAAAACTGAAATGATTCTGAAGTCTCGCAAAAAAGATGAAGAATATTTTTTACACGTTTTTTTAAATGCCCGTTTAATTCTAATGGTGTGACAAGGTGAAAGTCATACTCAAAGTCATATAAAGGTAGAAATCATTTTAGATATTTTCTACCTTTTTATGACTTTGATTAATTGAAATAAGTGAAAAGATTTCTATTGTATGAAAAAATTTGAGTCCTTTTGTTTTCATAAATTCATTAGGATTTTATATGTAAACTACTCTGCACTAATTAAATAAATACGATTTGAGGAGAGATTGGTATTAATTTTTCATTGTTTTAAAATTTACCTTCAAGTAAATAAAGATAATCCATAATAACCAAAAATACATAAAAACTTCGGTTAAAATACTTTTCTCATGTGTGACTTTTGAAAGCAATTTAAGCATTTTAGTATATAGTATGTAGCATGGTTTTTATAAAATGATTCAGTCAATTGAATATTTATAACATGAATCGACTTGTGCATACCTTACACCAAATGAATTGTAAAATGACCAAAGTAAGTTATTTGAAACTTATTTTTAAAACCGATTGAAAGAAAAATTTGGAAAATAAATTAAATAAATTAGAAAACCTTTATTGATGTCAAATATTTTATAATGTTTGTTCGTTATACACTTGAATGTATTTGTACAGAGAACAGGAACCAAACTTTCTTATCAACAAATATTTTTTTCTCCTCCACATATCTTCTCATGTGTACAGATCTTCTTGTTTTTCTTACTTTTTATTTTTTCTTCTTTCAAAAGTTCATTCACTTGGTTCAAACATACTTTTCTTGGTGAACCTCTACTACGACTCTCACTTATGCTTGCATTATAAATTTGTTAAGTTAGTCTTTCGTCTATCATCCGTTCAACATGTCCAAACAACTTCAACAAGCTCTTTTTCATTCCGTTTAACACACCAGTTTTAAGCTCATATTCTTCTTTAATAAATTTTATATTCCATCATACATCGACACACTATATATTCTTCACTGTGCACGCTTTTCTACTGGATTGACTCATCTTTTTTCATTATTCACGTCTATGTTTCACTCCCATACATAAATATTTGCACTAGAATGCTGAACCATAATTTTAGTAAGTCTTGATATTGCTTGGTTTCAATATATAATATGTATGTATTTTAATTTTGGTTTCGCTTTCAATTACACATTGGTTTCGCTTTCAATATCTCGTTCCACCTTTCCGTCGTTTAAGAACTTCCCAAAAAGCAGAAAAATTAATTCAAAAAATATTTTGATGTACATATTTAAATGTGAATTCCAAAATTTTGAAGTATATAATATAATAAATAGGCCAAAACCCATACGGCTGTCGCCAAAGAAAGAATACGAGAATTGAATTTTGAATACAAGAGAGCGAGAGAGGAATACTTGGATTCTCTCCTAAAGTAATTCGAAATTTGAATCTCGGTGGGGATACTGAACGAATAAATACCTAGCTAACGATTTTTGAACCAGTGTAAAAGGGGACGATGTATAAATTATATATATGAACAAATTTAACATTTATGAATACATATTTTCGTTAATATAGAATTTGTTGTACTTCCGTGAATATTTCACGGGCTGCAACTAGTATATAACATAATTGATCAAATTTCAACGTCAATAACCTGAAGAAAATACAGACGTGGCATACAATTTTATTCATTTAGGCTCTTTAACGTAATTCGTGGAAAATTTCAAAAATAATACAATGGACATTTTTCACGACTTTGGTTTTAAAAAATCGTCATTAGATATACAGGATTTACAATATGCATTTACATCAATTTTACTGGTATTGATGTTATGAAAGCAATGATTATTTGAATAACTCCATGTTTAGTTAACGATAAAAGTTATAAAAATGGTAAAATAACATTCAATGACATACGCGACCTATTGGTCACACGAGGGTTGGGAATTTGATTCACGATGGTGACCAAAATAAGAAATATATTGAAGTATACAGCTTTAACACGCAGACTACTCGTACATGAAGCTGTACAAAGACAATCGCGTTAATAATAACGGGCAAGCGATACTCGAGAGAAGCTGTAACATGAAGACTACTCGTACATGAAGCTGTACAAAGACAATCGCGTTAATAATAACGAGCAAGCGATACTCGAGAGAAGCTGTAACATGAAGACTACTCGTACATGAAGCTGTACAAAGACAATCGCGTTAATAATAACGGGCAAGCGATACTCGAGAGAAGCTGTAACATGAAGACTACTCGTACATGAAGCTGTACAAAGACAATCGCGTTAATAATAACGAGCAAGCGATACTCGAGAGAAGCTGTAACATGAAGACTACTCGTACATGAAGCTGTACAAAGACAATCGCGTTAATAATAACGGGCAAGCGATACTCGAGAGAAGCTGTAACATGAAGACTACTCGTACATGAAGCTGTACAAAGACAATCGCGTTAATAATAACGAGCAAGCGATACTCGAGAGAAGCTGTAACATGAAGACTACTCGTACATGAAGCTGTACAAAGACAATCGCGTTAATAATAACGGGCAAGCGATACTCGAGAGAAGCTGTAACATGAAGACTACTCGTACATGAAGCTGTACAAAGACAATCGCGTTAATAATAACGGGCAAGCGATACTCGAGAGAAGCTGTAACATGAAGACTACTCGTACATGAAGCTGTACAAAGACAATCGCGTTAATAATAACGGGCAAGCGATACTCGAGAGAAGCTGTAACATGAAGACTACTCGTACATGAAGCTGTACAAAGACAATCGCGTTAATAATAACGGGCAAGCGATACTCGAGATAAGCTGTAACATGAAGACTACTCGTACATGAAGCTGTACAAAGACAATCGCGTTAATAATAACGGGCAAGCGATACTCGAGAGAAGCTGTAACATGAAGACTACTCGTACATGAAGCTGTACAAAGACAATCGCGTTAATAATAACGGGCAAGCGATACTCGAGAGAAGCTGTAACATGAAGACTACTCGTACATGAAGCTGTACAAAGACAAGTACAGCGTCATTTTGAAAAAAAATGTATTTACTTTCGTCATTATTAACGGGTTATTACTATTACTATTAGTATAATTTGTTAAATCTTATTAAATGTACTATTAATAATATTACTATTAGTGTAATTTGTTAAATCTTATTAAATGTATTTTAAAATATTATCCAATGAATTCTAATTCAGAAGGATATTATTTACACATAATCAAAACGTTAGAAAGGTTGCACTGATTACATTTTTTTTTTAAATATCGTTTTTTGCAATTCTTTGAAACGAGTTTTAGTTTGAAAACATTCGCGAACTCTGTATCGATACTTGACTCAGTATCTTAACTTAGGAATAAAAAACTTCGTATTTTATTCAAAGCTTGTCGGTATCTCTTTCACATGAATACAATTCAGAGGAAAATTTGTTTTCTTCTTAAATACATTATAAAACCAAGTAAACTTATAATGAGAAGTAAGGATCCATCGTGGTAGATAATTTTACGATGAAAATAATATATATATATATATATATATATATATATATATATATATATATATATATATATATATATATATATATATATATATATATATATATATATATATATATATATATATATATATATATATATATATATATATATATATATATATATATATATATATATATATATATATATATATATATATATATATATATATATATATATATATATATATATATATATATATATATATATATATATATATATATATATATATATATATATATATATATATATATATATATATATATATATATATATATATATATATATATATATATATATATATATATATATATATATATATATATATATATATATATATATATATATATATATATATATATATATATATATATATATATATATATATATATATATATATATATATATATATATATATATATTTTGAGTATAAAAATATACTGATGTAGAGAGATAAATATGAAAACGTATTATGACATATTCAGTTAATAATTCTTGGAAAAATATAAATATTTAAACTCGACTATAGAAAGAAAGCTCAAAAATTCTAGGAAAATAATTTGTAGGTGTTACATATTCTAGGGAAGATTTGAATGTGTTATTCTAGGGAAAGATTTGTGAGTATTAAATATGTAGGTAAGATATGTAGGTTACTTCAACCATATCTTGTCTAAACAATTTTTTCTCTGTCGTATTTTATCACCAATTCCATTTATGTTTGCATGATTAATTTGTTTGGTCAGTCTTTTCATCACCCACCCGTTCAACATGTACAAAACTCCACAAAGTACTCTTTTTCACCCCACTAACACATCAGTTTTTGAGTCAAATTTATTCTTAATAATTACACATTTTATTTTACCATGCATCGACACATCTCATATTCTTCAGTGCATGCATTTCCACCGAATTTATTCGGCTCTTTTAATTAATTTTCCACGTTAATGTTTCATTTTTAAACATCATTGTTGGCACTAACACGCTGTTGTGAACTATATTTTGTCAGATATTATTATTGCTTGGTTTGATAACGTATCTTTAGTGCCCCATTTATTTGGTTTTCTATTGCAATATTCTACCTTGGCTTCGTCTGAAAAAATACTTCGCAAATAGCAACATTCTTCAACTTGTTCTAATTTATCGTTGTTCATACAAATAGCGCATTAACTTCCCATAACTACCCGTTCGACTTTATTATTGAATCCAATGAATGACCTTTGGATATCTATAACATATGAATCTATAAAAATATTGAAAAACCCAAGTGACGTTACAAATACTTGCTTCACTTTTTTGTAAAATTAAACCAATAGATCACTCCAACGTATAATCACAATTATTACAAGAAAATTAATTTAATGCATAATGAATGTGTCTTATCATAAGTTAAAAACTCGTTTTTATATTCATTGTATTCAATTTGCGTTAGTAAAAGTCTAACCTTACTTGGATTGCTGAAAGAATTGATGATTATTATTTTTTAAAACCACGAGAATTGATAACTGCTGATTCATATTGTCACAAAATTGATGAAATGCATTCAAAACTAAAGAAAAAACAACCATCATTAATAAATATACGACTACATGAACACATCCTGCTTCATGATAATGCCAGGCCGCATACTTCACAGTTTACCATCAATAAATCAACAAAGTTGGTATATTAAGTAATGCCGCACCCACCATATAGTCCTCACATATCACCATAGGATTATCATCGGTTTTACCATTTAGAACTATTTCTGTGCAACAAAGTATATGAAAATCAAGGAGACGTCCTTAAAGACTTTAAAGCGTTTCTAGGCTCTAAAAAGTATAATTTTCATAAAGTGGGATGTATGCGTCGATTGGACGTGGAAAAAATAAATAAACAGATTGATAGATCACACTCCCTCAAAAAGCACAAAACAGAGTTCACCATACAGATATGAAAAAGAGATTGGAGAAAGTATGATGTTTGGATAGTGTCCAGAACAAGAACACCCTGAACTGGCTCGTGACAACTGAGGACTTCCTAACACGACTCAAGTGGCCAGGAGTCAAAGATGATGATTATTAAATGATAATTCAGCATATTCCAAGATTATGAAAGATGTAATAAATTCTACAGATTACATCAAACCTCAAAACAATTTTAAGTAAAAAGGTTTATAATATTTTTACTAAATACACTTTTTTATGAATTATTCCTTTTTATTTCAGGCTGTATCAGATCTTCTACTTGGCGTGTTTTGTATGCCTTTTACGCTTGTTGGACAAGTGTTAAGGAATTTCATCTTTGGACCAGCCATGTGCAAGTTAATCCCATACATTCAAGGTAAAATATTTTATAGCTTTTCAACAAAATTTATGCTTTAACTTTTGGCTACTTGAAAACTCAAAGCGAGAAACTATCCATCTTTGAATTCGCGAAAACTTTATTTTTTTCTATGATCTTTGAGAAGAAAAGAATGACTCTCCAGATATTAGTATGTTCCAGAAACAGTTAGGATCATCATTCATTTTGTTAAGAATCAAATCAATTTATTAAAAATATTTCATTTATAGTACGAGTATATGAGTAAATCCACTCAATATTTTCTAACGATTTTTAATTTTTTTGTCATATTAATTTTAAAATAAAATAATTTCAAACATGAGTATGATTTGTCGGAAATACAAATGTTTCTTACAACAGATGCTAAAAATGCTGATTGTAGTAAAGCGATGCATTTTGCACTTATCCAATGTCTAGTCTATGAAATCACAGTTTGTGCAGGCTGAATTGTGAATCCCTATATAAAGGCCAAAAAACTTATTACTTGTCGGCACAGCTGGTGGTCTTAGAGTATGGTGTCTTGGAGACAACTCTACATAAAATTTACATTACTATGTTTCCAGCATTAATAAAATCGCGCACAAGAATGCTCCTCGATATTGTGGAGGAACAAATTTCAACTGCCTCTTGCAAAAACATCTTTCGAACAGAGAAAATTCTGCTACGCCATTTGTCTTTAATAAGATCCCGCGAAGCTCAAAATATTTGAAGGAGGTACGATTGTTCTGGAAAAAATTAATAGTCTGAATATACAGAGAAAGTTTGCAATAGTTCTTCAGGACCCGGACTTATTATGCATGTGGGTTGAGAGTGATGGATATTAAAATTTTATTATTTTTCTCTTTATTGCTTTTAAACCATTTATAGAATGTCGTATTGTGAATTAGTTTTAATTTTATTTTTGAGAAATAAAAAAACCAAAATGTACGAGTACCATAATATTGAATCTTAGAAAAAAATATTATGTACGAGTATATTATATACGAGTATATTAGTTTCTGAATCGCAAATATTGTATTTATTGAACCGAAGATTTTTATATAAGGGTGTTCAACAAGACATAGGAAAATTATCTAGATTGTTGCAGCCTGAATACAAAACACCTCATATCATTGTATTATGCTGATTCTTGGATATTGGTTTTTTATGTTCTTAGGTAAACTCTAATTAATTGTTTAAGAGTATTATTTATTAAATTGAAATTTCGCTTAAAATATCAAAATGAAAAACAATCATATTTCTTTATATTTTATACCATATCCACACTTTTCTTTAAACACATCTAATCTTAAATTTAAGAAATTGACCTGAGGGACAAAAAGACATAATCATAAACATACTATGAAAATCTTTAAAACAAATTAGTAATACTATACAGATGATAATATGCTACTATTGAATGTATCTATTAAATTAATAAAATTTGTAAACTTAAAAATTAACACTTTTAGTGTTATTGCTTTAAATTTACATGATATATTTTGCTCGGAATTTGAGGATGTCATTTTCTTTTTAAAAAATATTTTTTTCAGTTCTTGTTTTCTATCTTTTCAGTTTGGCTTATAAATTCCTTTATATGTAATTCTTATGTGTCTGCCCATGGATTATAATTTTATTGTCGCGCATATTCTCAAAATAGGTACTAGATCTAGAGAGACTAGCTAAGGAAAATCATTAATTGTTAGGAATTAACATTTAAACAATCTAAATGAAACTTAAAACCACTTTAGTTTTCTCCTGTTTTGTTTCTCATTAGTGATACGCGTTTCTACCTTTTAAAACCTAAACGTGTATACGTAAAAAAATATTAAAACATTATTTACAGCCAAACGATTTTAAACAGTCAATTGGAAAGGTAATCAACTCATCCCAACATTTAACTGTGTTATCTTTTTGCTACAAAAACATGACAAAATGGATTAAATTGTCTGTTTTTACGATGGTAACTCGAAAGTTGCCTCAACAACTGTCAGCCATTTCACATTGATTTTTCTGTCCACGTTGTCAATTTGAAGAAGTCTGAAATATAAAATCTGTCAAATACAATATCCCGTTTTTTGTGTTGTTCATTTTTATCCAACTTCTCTAGGTATGTGATAACAGAGCTTAAAAAGAAGTATTTAAAAAAAACCGCATTCATTCTACAAGTCAATAAATTGTTATATTGGATAGAGTTCCTCATTTTTTCATATTGTATCCCTAAACATAAATAAATTCATACGGACATGTTGAAAAGCATGGCTAAGAATAATGTATCACCTCAGTTATTGAGCCATTGAGTTAAGAGCCACTGGAAGAAGCAAATAACTCACAGATTGCCTTCGTACGTGTTCAAAATACTATCGCATGTAGACAGGCAACAATACTCGCACACGTTATTAGTCGAGCTTTATAACTAGACTTGAAACTTTTTTTTATAAATTTTATTTTTGTGTCCCATCTGAAATTGAACCCAAAATCCCGAGGTGGAAGACCAGCATCTCAACCACTGGGCTACGGAAGTCATCACAAAGTTACTATGGAGGTCGTAAATATTGGAGCAATGAATTAAATATAACATATTGCAGTTTTAAACAGTATTAATTTTAAATATATGTTGCGGAATACTTACAATTATTGTATATTTGCGAGAGTCACACAGGAGACTCTGATATTTGTATGCTTAAAGCTAATATAAGAATCTTTAATATGCCTCTCGCAAAGTATTCATTATGATTATCTGTTGTGCAGTATAAGAAATGTCTGAAGATACATATTAGAGATTCTGATATGTCTTAAGCAAAGAAACTTAAGAATCTCTGATATATCTCTAGCAAATGAAACAAGATATGCTGTAGTTATAAACCGTATTTATTATGATTATCTGTTTTATAGTAAATTATTGTACTGCTGATAAATACTGCTGATAATTATAATAAGCAATATTTCAGTTTAGACAAATTAAATTTGAGGTTTCGATATAAATACGAGAACATTCTATGATGATCCGATACGACGGGAGGGGTTCTAATGCTCCTTTCGATCCCTCGATAAAAATTTAATAAAATCATCCAAAGCAATAGTTTCCATTCAAAACCAGGCAGATGAAAGAATTTCTGAAAGGTAAAACAATAAAAAATCAAACCGCTCTGAAAAAACTTTTTGGCACAACAATTTGTGTTGAAAGGAAGCTAACTACACACAACCTACAATTTTCCTAGTTCCCAACGGAAAATTAGCGAATAGTTTTAAGTGCAGTGGGCTCTCACTTAGTGATCAACGTCAATCGAATAGAATTCTACTATCATGTAGTAGAATTACGATGTCATTAACAGTTGACTTCTGTAATCTAGTTGGTAAGATACTGGACTTCCGGGCCGTTCGGGCTCGAGTCCCGATAGTACGCGAAAAAAAATTACTATCCCCGAACATATGCGCGCTCTGGCCGAAAGGTTCTACAGCTCTATATCCCGTCATCCCAACCCAGTCATAAAAGCCTTAGATAACTACAACGCGAACACCAGTTACAGACACACTCGTCCGAAATCAATATTGCGAAACATCCCCCCGACCCCCCCCTCGTTAACTCTAATCATCCCCCCAAATGACCCCCCGATTGTCACTCTGAACACCCCATCATCGATAATTCCTCCGGCAGACAGTTTACCCCCATAGGCAACCGCATTTCTCACCTTCAATAAACATTTTCTACACCTTTATATATTTATAAAAGTCACACACGTTTCCCCACTCATTTACTTATCTACATATACTATATTCATTCTTATAATTTATTCACCATCATTATTTTTTTTTTTTTTTTTTTTTTTTTTTTTTTTTTTTTTCACCCATTAAATATAAAATAGTGTGTGACGACACAAATTTATGTATATTTGTATTTAATATTATGTATATATCATCATATTTATATATGTATTTAATCGTTTATAATTTCTCATAATCATTCATAAAATCTAAACATTTACCACAAACCTATCCTTTCCCGATTCCCAAAAAGATCCAAAAATTTCCAATAAATATCTTAACAGTCAGAACTTATCCGATGAAGGAGTAAGGTGTCCTACCATCGGACCGAAACTCCGAACAAGCTATCCATCACTTGACGTTCTTCAATTGGCCCGTTTCACGAATTCAAATATTTTCAATGGTATCATACAAATTAAAATAAAAACAATTCCATTTTACGCCTAGGAACTATGAATAAAAATAAAATATTCAGTTTTGATTACTCTTCATGGTCTTCAGTCAAGGTGAATTAGTTTTATAACTTTTTGAATAGTTATCTTATTGAGTTTAAATAAAACATTGTATTGTGTTGTGTCATATTTTGGCATAAGGCTTTCGTTCTATATAGTACAACCTGGAAGTTTTCATCAATCTCTTCTGACCAAGCAGAACGATGTTAAAGTGATCACCAGACTGGATCCTTTTTTTAAAATCTGGGTTCAAACGGGAATTGGAACCCACAACTCGGAGGTTGTAAGAGTTATTGGGAGAAAATTATTCTTTAAGATAAGTTGAAAATAAGCTTTACATTTTTAATTTAGTAACTGAACACAATAAACATTGCAAGCTGTGTTTTACAAAAAAAGCACTGTGTACTACAGAAATTGAAAAAAAATCTTATGAATAAAATCCTTAAATAGTATTTTCGCTAGGATCGCGACAGAATATAAAGTTTAGACCACTCATGCGTTCCCGTGACGGTCGTAAAGGGGCGAATTGCGTTATAAATGTGAGATACGAGTACATAGAAAATATATTATATTTGCTAGAAAAAAAAATTCTAACAGATATTGATACAAAACCAACACAACAAAAAATATCTGGAATTGAAATCTTCCAAAAATATATATCTCGTTGGATTAGGAGTCTTGGAGATTCAACGCCGACAGTTCGACAGTCCTTCAAACATATCGATTATCAAGGTTTTGATCGGTTCTTTTAACTTTGAGAAATGAGGGGCTGCTCTTTTGTTTATCCTCTTACCTAGAGGATCATGGATTTTATTTTCAGACGATCAACAGTTTTATCCTGATAGGATTATCTTTTCCAGACCCTTTCACCCTGTTTACTTATCCTCGAAAGCTTCACAATTTAATTTAAGATTATTGAACTTTGAGACTTAGTGTGTTAATGGAGTTGGTGTAACTGAGGTTCAGGATCTAAATAAATCATGTTATGTGCCATTTTATTTATTTATTGTACTTTAATATCCCAAATGCACTTCTGTAATGCTGCTTACTTATTGAAGTAATCTAATAGTGCTTCTTTAGTATCGAATCATCTCTCAAAAAGTGATAAAAAATAATACTTTTCTTTAATAGATGACATCCGTGGCGTAGTTGATAAGACCAAATCCAGGGGTCACGGATTCGATTACAGTTATTACACATATTTTTAATGAGGTTCCCGTCTCGTTTTTTCCTCAAAGTCTCTTTAACATCTTTCTAGTTGGTTTAAAGGGATTTGTCAAATTATAATTAACTAAATTTCCTTCAACAAGATAGTTGACTGATTGAGACTAGTCTATCTTAGGTAATTACACCTTCCAGATGGTACGTCTATTACGCACAATTATGTTTAATGTGAACATGATCGCTTCGCTTTCACAAATAATGCCATCAAGTCATATACCTTCTGGAGTAGGCAGAGAAGATAGATATTCACACTTTTTTACATATGCACACAAGACTCGCCTCGTTCCCATCTATATATCTCGTCATATACGCTATTCTGTTTATCATACTTATAACTTTTTTCTAGTTAAAACTTTTTCAACAATCTTCTCCTACTCTTTCCTTGGTCAACTTCTTTTTACTCTAACTTTATTTTCAAGACAAATATTTATAAGTTTCAAAAAAAAATATCTTAATGTTTCTAAACCCTACAAAAGTTCCTTTCTTTATTCCACCTATCAACTCCATCTCCAGCCCCAGTTATCCTTAATCCAATCGTTCCTTATTCTATCAAATATTGTTATGTTAGATATTTTATCCAAGGCACGCATTTCTACAGCATTTATTCTACTCTTATTACTCCCTTTTTATGTTCGGGCTTCACTACCATAGCTGAGTTATTAAAACACAATCTTATTTAAATACCAAATATATTTTAATAAGATTGTGCTTTAATAGTTAAATTAATCCCTCTTACACGTGTTTCTACCTCCTATGCCGAGGCTTTATTCAGGCAAAATGAATGCGGTTTATTTCTGTGATCAATGTTTTTAGTTGGATAGCAAAATAATTATCTATATTATTTATAGTTGTAATTTATTTTTATCAAATACTGTTAATTCCACTTTTTATAGCGGTATAACCCTACCGGTTTGAAGGCTTTCCCCTCATCATCAGGGGAGCACAAACAAGACTGAATTCTGTTCGAACTGATACTGACATACACGCTACTAACGGTAAACATTCGGGTTGGGGACTGTGGGTGAAGGGAAGGAGGATACAACCTTGGCGAGCAGTGACAAGAATCTTGGAATATATGTGTTTACCAGATGTTCACCTCGATACACTGACTTAGAAATTTCTAGGGACTCTAATCTGTCCAATTTATTTCCATTACTACTGATATGTAAGAATTTGGCATCATCTATGTAAAATGTATGGTTGTCACGGTGACAATGATTAACCATTTCAGAATAAATTAGAAGATTTGTTAAGGCGGATTTGTGTTCACGAAATCTCTTTTCAATAGATCTTCCTGTCTTTCCTGTATATAAATTATCAGTCAGCACTTAAAAGATTATACATACCACTGTTGCTAAGTATCATATTCCATTTTTGCCTTTTCCGTTAAATAAGAGTTTCCGGATATTAAAATTCGTGTAAAAAGCTGGCTTTATTTGACTTGGCATATTTTTTGGTTGTTAAATATTCTAATACGGAGTTCCACTTAGTTCAAGTTGAAACCTTCAATAAAAACAACCTTATTTATGGATGATCTAATATAAAATGTAGGTATCTTTCCGTCTGAATTTGATTTATTTTTATATTTTAGAACGAAATTTTCCTTTTTTAGCACTTGTACGAGTACACATTCAATATTGTAAAATTAATATGAATTTCCATAAATTTAAAACTGAAATCTTTGATACAATATATTTTGTTTAATGCAGCCTCTTTAATACTCCATTAATATGTATTAAAGTAACATTTTTTTTTTGTAAAAACCCGTATTTTTTTTCAATAACCAATGGGACTTAATGTTATTTTGTTCATAAAATCTCTTTGAACTTGTGACTTCTTAACTTTTAAAAGCAAAGTTGTCCGTCGTGTTATTTTTGTAAGCCATATACATTTCAATTTTATTATAAAATTGAACAATATGGATGAAAATAAAACTTGAATTCCCTGTAATATTTCTTATAGGGAAAGAAATGAAACGTTACGAGTATTGGGCTCACAGTTTCTTCAAATTAAATTTTGAACAGATAATCACATTTGATATTATTTTGTTATTCGATTTTTTATTGAAAACCTTCAAGTATTTTACACTCACTTAATTCGTCATTCGTGGGCATTGTCCTGACTCGAATATAAATCGATTTAATTATCCGCGAATAACCTTACAACGATCTCCAAGGCTTAGTTGATAAAATGCTGGTCTCACTACCCGGGGGCTGGTCTCAAGTTTTTTTTAAATTGTTCTAGTCTGTTTGCAATTATAATTTAAAAAAAAAACTGATTGGTTGGAAGAAATTGCCGTATCGTAATAATACCACCAGTTTATACTGTATGCAACAAAAGTGTTATTCAATTATTCAATACTAAATTGATTAATCTGTAGAGTTGTGTTTTTTTGTCCGCCTTGTTTATCTATTAAACAACATAGTCATGTTATGTATCAATGTTCTACAAACAGATGGTCAGAACTTGATAAACTATAGTTTAGTATATGTTCAAACTATTGAAAAACAATGATAGAAGCTTTGACAGACTATTGGTTGTATCCTAGTGAGTCGAATCATGGTAATTTTCCGGGATAACAAATGTTTTGATTTATAAATAAATAAAAAAAAGAATATTATATATATGGGCTCAATTAGAAAATAAAACTTATTTTACTAAATAATTTATGTTATTGCTAAGTGGCGCACAATGGAATTGCTGTATGCCGTGCACTTCATCCCCATTCTTTTTGACATTCCGCTGCGTGCAGAGCTTTTGGCAAATGCAGGTCCGTAGTACTCTTTACCTGATCGCTATTGCGAGCCTCCATATTGCCTTTGACTAAGTTTTTGCATGTAAAGTAATGAAGAATGGGAAAACTAAAGCACTTAGTTATATATATAATACTGAACCTCAGATATTTATTTGTAAATATTCTCATAAAATTAGATCTGAAATATATAACCATCGAAGTTTGTGGTCTAGTGGTGAAATGCTTGTCTTCCAACTTTTTATCATATCCAATAATTTTATGTTATCTTGCTTTTAAAACACTGTATCATTATATATTGTACAAAAAATTTACATTTAATGTAACAAAATAATCGATTAGGTTACCTTATACCCAAACAACTTTAATATTTTTATATGCAAAATTTCGTTTATCAAGAACGTAGTGCTCGTAGCTATATTAAAGAAACAATAGAACCTAAAACATACAAACCATTATGAACTTTAAACTTCAGTGCTCGAGGGGCGACTCAAAATAGAACATGGAATATGGACAAAATGAATAAGTGATGGTTAGATAACATAAAAGTTATTGCAGTACCTTATGAGAATCGTCCATCTCGGAGTCAAACCTAATGGAGACATAAAAAGAAACCAACAATGGAAGGAAGTCATTAAAATGGATAGATGACCCAAAAGCAATAATTAATTTCCTATACCTGTTATTTATTTTGAATTTATTTTATAGCACATGCCAAAACTAAAGGAGCTACTCGTATAGAAAAGATGAAAAAATCTCAATATTCACACGTAAACGATCTGAAAACTAAATACTCGTACCTCAAATTATAGATTTTTTTAACTTGAATATTTACTTTTGAATCCTATATTACTTTGATATTTCACTAATTTCTTATGTAATCAGCGGAATAACCAAGTTTTTTCCTTCTATTGGTACCTTTCAATATATATGAATAAGTTATTCGGACATTGAATAGCGTAGCTCGGAGACAATATTGTCAGAGCTCCAATGATTGAGTTTTCGGTTTGCACCACTGGACTGGACACGCAGTGCATCATTGCAACTCCTGTTCATAATTGCACGTCAAAACGTGCAATGATGTCCCTTCACGTGCGGTTGTATTACTAAAGTAATACTACCGCACGTGATTGGACAAAAATACTGGTTCACGTACTCAGCGCGTGTAAGTGTGTGAAACCCTTTTACCAGGCTGAAAACATTTTTCAATTGATTTTTTTTGGATACCATCGGGAATCAAATCCAACCCCCCTATATGTAAGTCGAACGTCTTAACAACTAGACTCGAAGTAAATTTTTATTTTATATCATAATAATGTGACACAAAGTTAAAACTTAAACCTTTGATAAATTATAAAAATATTTTTCTACATAACTTTCTACCTAAAATGAACTACCTTCAACCGCTACTGTGCGCAGTGAGAAATAAAGATATAAATAGTAATCTTCAAAGGCGTTCATAGAGTTACGATACTTGTAATGAATGAAGTGACTATGGAGAGGAAATTCTGTTTCATTTAAATACAATTTATCCACTGTTCAAAGTATTCTGAAAAAAAGTCTTATGCCAGAACATATTTTCAAATGACAACAATATTTTCATTGAGAAATGTTTTTTCTTTCATAAAATGTAATGGTAAATGAGAAACCTTTTTGCTTTATGAATACATTTACTCTGCGAATTTGAAATCGTATTACACGTTTTAGTAAATATTCAAAAACATAGTATTTACATTACAAAGCAAAGTAAGTGCGAAATACAATTAAAAAAATGTTTTGTATAAAAAAAATGTAATTTTAGTACTGAAAATGGCTGATTTAATAATTAGGTCATCATCATAACCACCATGTCCCCAACGGGGTATGGGGAGAGAACATATCTAACTTAATTCTATTCTGACAAAAAATTCACTTCCATGCACCATTTAATACATTTTCACAGTTTTTTTTACCAGAGGCGCTATTTACTGTTTCCAACCAGCCTGAACCGTTTTTCCAATATCAATTCCGCCGAGTACCTGGTATTCTGGAGCCATGATATAGTTTCCTCCAGAACCTTATCGTCCACTTTGCCCTACATTATTATTTAGACTGAATGGTATTCTGGAGCCATGATATATTTTCCTCCAGAACCTTATCGTCCACTTTGCCCTACATTATTACTTAGACTGAATGGTATCCTGGAGCCATGATATATTTTCCTCCAGAACCTTATCGTCCACTTTGCCCTACATTATTACTTAGACTGAACGGTATTTTTGCCACAGATAAGACGTCTGATATATTCTATTTTGCGATACTTACTGATATTGGAAAGTTCTTTTAAAGGAAACGTTAAGAAAAGACAAATCTATAACACACAAAAACATTTCATTATGAAATAATACGTTTGAACATTACCCATTTCGGGCTTTGAAGAGTTATCAGATGTGCATAATCTTTAAGGACGTTTAAATGAGAATTTTTCCCTTATTTTCTTTTTTAATCGCTTTACGATTCGTATTCTCTAGTGCTAGAAATTTATTTTCTTTATTAATTTGAATAAAAAAGTTTTGCAAAAACTATCCAAAAGTCATATTTATTATTTAAATGGGTTAGAAAAAAATATATATGTAGAAATAATCTTGTAGGATGTACCACGTACTACCTTCATGGCCTAGTTGATAAGACGCCTGTCTTCCAGCCCGGGATTTGCGGGATCGATTTTCGTAAACACCCAATTTTTTTTAAGAGTTCCGGTCTGGTTTTACCTCAAGGCTTGTTTAATATTTTGTGGTTAGTTATAGAAATTACCATATGGCTATAAACCCACCAGGTTATACTGTATACACCGGATGTGTGATACAAAACAATACAGTATTTCGATTCAGGAAGTCAATATACAAACTCAAAAAATTTACTTTTCATTAAAAAACACAAATAATTTCAAAAATATTAAAAAAAATCCATTGATTCATTCACATGATACTCCTTCACTCGTGTGCGAAAATATGGTGCTGACATATTAAAGAAATGGATCAGAAGGCAATATTGTTTTCAGTCTCAGTAATCGAGCCTTCGTTTTAAGAATCACTGGAGTAAGCACGTAACTCACAACTTGCCATTCGACATGTTGAAATACTAACGCACTTGGATATACAAAAACACTAGCATAACATTATTTCGTACTTGAATTGCTTTGTGGAGTCTGTAAATTTGTTAACACGCTCCGAAAAGGAATCGAGAGAACTAAGCATGACATGTCGAAATGAAGACTGTTGATGAATCGACTCCCTGTAGAGGAGCAGTCCGTGTGACACTTGCTGCAGTGTTGTATATAAAATAGGGCTTGATTCGTAGTACGCCTAGTGCTGTCCATGCAACACAATTTTGGTGGGATCATTTTATTGCATATTTGCCTTTGACACCTTAAGAAGAAAAAGCACACTTCTGGAATGTAAAATGATAGATGTCAGTAAATTGAGTCTAAATTGCTTTATAATTACATAGGATATAAACAAAGAAACAAACTAAATCTCGTAGAACGGAGAGGTCGAAGAGTTTGTCGCAGATATTATAAGCTTCTTGTTTTATGATTTTTGGTGCACGTGGTCCACCCAACTTTGTTCATTAACATCACTCAAAGTTGCAAATTGAGGTTAATATACAAGACTCACTTAAAGATTTAAACATATATTTGAAGGAGATAGACAAAAGAAATATTAATTAGTCAAATAATAAATTAAACGATTTGATAGTTCTATGTCCTTTATTTATTGACTCGGTTACAGCTGTTTCGCCATACAATGAATGACCTTGTAAAATAGAGTTCTACGAATTGGAAATTGACACCATCAGTAAAAGAAAAAAATATTCATTCATATTTGAAAAAGAGCGTTTTAAATTGATTTTGACCAAAGTCATCTTTTCGTTTTTTTCCTTATTAAAAACTTTTTCAATAAACGTTGAGAAATTTAATTTAGTACCAGATATTGGCCTAAGTAACATTATAGATAAGATGGCTCACCAGCTTCAGCCTGAAACCTTATGATAAAACATTTCATAAGGAGTAATTCTTTTTACACGAAGACAAAAATTGGATCATACCTTAGACTAGAGATTTTATTTTGAATTCTGGGAACTGAAAGAACTTTTGCTTCTTCGAGAATTCTTTTCCTCTTCATTGAGTCCGAATATGGTGCAGTTTTAAATTATTTCCGTTTGTCTTTTAAGTATTTTATGCACCATTAAACCAATTTTTCCTTTGTATTATGTTCACTGAAGCAATTCTAGATTTTTTTGCTAGTATAACTATTATTTTAAGTGTCTTCAATATGTTTGCTCTCAATTTAAATAGTTTTTAATGCTGCCCTTTAAATTTTCTCTATAAACAAGAATAAATATAAAAATATTGTTAGGTTTATTCATTCATCCGTATGATGCCCCTCAACATACTTGAATCGATACAAACGGGTTGAAGAGTGTGACCAAGAGACAATATTGTCATCGGTCGAATCATCGGGACGTAGGTATGAAACTCACATTTTACCATTGTACTAGGATAATACTACCACACGTAGACAGGCAACAATACTCCTACACTTCTTGCGAATTCGAGTATTGTTACCAAACGAACTCTAGAATCAGACCGGGTAGATTGTTTTGAATACTATCGAGGATCAACTCCGGAGCCTTCAGGCGAAAAACCAGTTTAATATCAATCAGGCCACGAAGGTTATTAAACTAACTACCAGCATTGAAAATCTAATGTTATTCGTTCAAAAATCGACGAGCTATGCTAATCGACTGTGTTTATTGAGACATGTTTTCATAAATATGATTATTTTAGCATATAATTCCGGTTCAGACTATATTTTTTTAAATTAGAAACTTTGTTCAAAAAAAGGGAAAAAAGTGATGACGATGTTAAAAAAGGCGCCTGATGGTACGTCACATACTCTCACGGTACATCTTTATGTTCGTTTTTTTTGCAATTGTAGTAAACAGGGATATGTTAGGTAGTGTAAGCTCGGGATTAAAACCCTGACTGACAGATAAAAAAATATTAAATATATACAAAAGTTAAATTAATGGATAAAAAGTTGGTGGTTACGGCAATTTGATAAGGAACTCCCCCCTCCCCCCCATTGCGAATGTTTAGAAAAAAATATTTGGTTAGAAAATGGCAGAAAACTTACCAATGTTAGACGAACTACAAATAAATCTTTTGTAGAACATTTGGTATGTGATAGTACCAAATTTAACGTATGTTGTAGTGTAGTGTATGTGTAAAGTGTTAACCATATATATGGTACGAGGGTGTATCAAATATAAACGAGACTTTTGTTTAAGAGCTCGTAATTTTAAACGGAGCGCGCGGCCGCCTCGAGGAGTGTTGGGTGGGTGTATCAGGAGTGAGAAGAGCAGTTGGCCGGTCTTGGCAGATTTCGCCATTAGTATGGCACACGATGTCTGAGAAAAAGGTGCATCCGTCGATTGCGCAACGCATAATTATCCAGTTTCTCGCTCGTGAGGACGTAAAACCGGCCGAATTCTGCGGAGACTGACGGCACACTTAGTGAATCAAACACTGTCAAAGTCTCGTATGTTTGCCTAGCATAAAGATTTCATGAAAGACCGTGAAGGGGTTGAAAACGAGAGTTGTGATTGTCGCCCACGGATGAGCATTACCGAGCAGAACATAAACGTTATTCATGATCTTCTAGAAAGCGACCAACGTTTGACGGTTTTCGAAAATTGTTCTGAGATAGGAATACGTTATGGGAGCATTCAATCTATAATCATAAAGGTCCTAGGATTCCGTCAAGTGTCTGCTCAATGCGCCCTACGTCTTTTGACTGCAGAAAAAAAATGGGCACGTTTGCACGTCTGTGAGCGACTCTTGGCGCGGTTTGTACAAGAAAAGAACGCATTTTTGAGCCGCATCGTTACCTGTTATGAACCATGGGTACACCACTACACGCCTGAGTCGAAACAAGCCAGCATGGAGTGAAGAAAGAAGGATGAGGCAGCCCCTGTGAAAACCAAGACTCGGTTGTCAGCTGGTAAGGTGCTTGCGGCCGTTTTTTGGGACCGGCACAACATTTTGCAAATCGATTTTTTGCACAATCGTCGCACCGTTAAAGCAAAGTACTACTGCGAACCTTTGAAAGAAGTTTAACTTGCTTATCGATCCAAAAGACGTGACCAACCGATACGAGAAGTAATTATTCTTCATGACAACGCGAGACCCCATACAACAGCTGTTACATGCGAACAATTAGAAGAAATGAGTTGGACACGACTGAAACGCCCTGATCTATCGCTCACCGGCTTTTATCTCTTTGGGCCACTGAAATAAGCTCTGGGAGGCCAACGATTCAACGACGACGATGGAGTAGAGGGGTTTGTGCGCAATTGGCTACTCTTTTAACGATGACGGGATAAAAAAAACTACCGATGCGCTGGAAAAAATGAATTTCTAAAGCAAGAGATTATGTAGAAAAATTATGTGTACTTGGTATTTTTCTTTCTATAATATAAATAAAAAAATTTAAACAAAAAAGTCTCGTTTACCATATATTTGACCCACCTTCGTTTTATCATAAATTTATATAAGACATTCCTAAAACGGTTGTCTTCAAGTTTTTCATATGGCTGCACACGCCACCCATATCTCTTACATTTTGAAGCAGGCCAAGATTGGTCCACTTAAAATATAACATCACTCGGGGAAGCGATCGTCACAAAAATAAACATCACCAAATCATTAGAATGATAAAAAATACACTGTTATAGACTACAACCAATCAACAGCTAGACTGAAAATTAAATGGATTTTATGCACCGCCAAAATATAATGAATTTTGTGTCTATAGTATCTTCCAATATTCGATAGTAACACTACTTTTAAAACATTTACCGTCTCTGGAATATTATTAAAAACAACTGGCGCCATGCATTCAAATTGTATCTATTCGAGAAGCGTTTTTGGAATGGATAAGTTAAAATTCGTTCGCGCACATTACCTCGTGACATAGTTATCTACCAATGGTTCTGTCCTAAAATGTTTGAATCGGAAATGCTCAAGTTATATTTTGATATACATGATGTTCTCATCCGTTACACCAAATTCCAAAAACATGCAGGCTGACAGATATCTCGTTGAGAGTTTATGTACATAGCCTTACGCCGTTTTCCTGTTGAGGTAAACAAAGACGACAAAGTGCCAGATTTTCCTATCTTGATACATATTTGAAGCCTCTTCCATATCCACACGCTACTCATACAATTTCAACAATTTTTCTGACTTCTTACATTTCCTTTATTCAAGATATCATTCACTGGATCCAACTATATTTTTCTGTTTATTATGTGTAACGTTTAAAATGAGTTTTGTGACCTCCTCAAAATGTGGGTTAACGCCAGAGCAGCCTATACGGTCTTTATATTACCAGCACCCGGAATTCTTTAAAATATTAAAATTTTGTACACGTATTTGTTTACTCAGTAAACCAGTTTCTGTCAAAAGTTGGGTTTTAATTAGAGATTATCATCTCAGATAGCCTTCTGACGTTTTGAAAGATTTTAACTAAACAAAGTATTATATGGGAGGAAAACATGAAAGTGAAAAATAAATTAAAGGAGCTGAGTAAATGCGAAGGCAATGAGTGCACTAAGAATTTAAGGTCGTCGTCTTTGTTGGATCTCGTAGTTGAAAATCCCCTCACCATTCTCCCGTCAATTCAGTTGGAAAGCAAAGTTGTGCCGTTGAGTTTGTTTTTTAAGTGAATGAGCCGTTGCGCACCAGCAAACTCAACAAATACACCGCTGTATTGGATCTGATGGCATACCTGAAGTGCGACGATCGGAGCACACTACTATAGTATGTTTTTTTGAAAGAATGGATATGACCGAAGTTATAGACATCATTGTACCCCCGAGTACTAAGCGGGCAAAACACCGGTCTCACTCGAGGAAAGTAGTATAGCGCGGGGTTCAAACCGGTAACCTTCCGCGCGGAAGTCTAGTGTGTTACCGTGCGGCCGTGTATCTCTAAAACCTCTATAAGGTCGATGTAGGTTACAGCATAATAAGAAATATAATTATCAAGAATTAATGTATAACTGAAATATTTAGTCGAGTGAAAAACTGCCCTTTTAGGTGGTTTGGACATGTTCAATGATTACCGAGAAAAGTATAGTTGGATCAAGTTTATGAAATTTTGAAAGAAGAAACGGAAAGGAGTATGAAAGAACTGAATTAGAAGATGTATGGATATGGACGAGGCAAAATAAGTATATTAAGTTAGGAATATTTGGTTGTCCGTCTACTCTCACAGGCAAATGGTGTGACAATGTTTTTGTGTGTGCAATTATTATAATTAATGATGTACTTTCATTTCTTTCAGGAAAATAGTAAAAATATGTTATTAAGAGCTCTTTTTATTTTGTTACTCATTAACTGCAATAATTTTATGCTTAGCATCATCAAATAATGCTTTCCAGTTTTAACTAGAAAATATAAAATCAGTTAATTTATTGAGAAAAATAACATATATATAAATATATGTTAAGACAACCGTATGTGGGCGTTACAAGTATTAAAGTATTAGGAAGGATGCTGCTGTATAGTACAAGTGGAAAAAATTCGAAGTCCGTCAAGACTTATCCTGGATTGTGGTTTGATGCTGATATTAAACCAATTTAAAAAAATCACGAAAGTGCTACTTATCTATCAATCAATAAATTATTTTTTGTTCAGTTAATTTCAGTTAATTTCAGTAAATGAGAAAATACTACTGTAAGCTAAGTTGTTTAAATAGTTTAAACAAGACAATAAAGATTTAAAAGTTAAAACAAGACCAGAAAATACAAGAGTAGTTCTGCAAATCCAATCCGAATCTAAAACTTAACTACGAGTATTTGTGTGGGAGTACGCAAACAATGCATATAAGAGGAGATACTCAAGGTGGAGTTCAATATATGGAAACGTTTCACGTGTAACAAACTATCTAAATTGCTAATATGAAAAGGTCAATGGTTCCGGCGACACATATGGGGCTAGTTAGAATATGTCAGGAAAAATATAAAAAAAATCTGCCTTGGTCGTTGAACGTGACCAACACACCCGTTTATCTTAAAAATAAAAGCTAGAAAAGAATATATATTCACAGATAAGTTTTTCTGTTCTTTTCCACATAATATTAACTGGTCTTTGTTATTATAACATATGTTATATATCTTTTAAACTCCTCTCAAGGGCATTTTATGCAAGGGCGCGTTATGTATAATATTACTTTTAACGCGGATCAAACATTAGTCAAAAGAAAATAAAAACGATCAAAATCTCTAGTAGACAGAGGTCTGATGCGTTTGAATTATGGTGCTGGCAAAAACAGACGCTTTTTAATTCACTGGTGCGATGAGATGCAATAATATCTCTATTATTGAATTGATTCGTAGGTGAGCTGCTGTTATATGTTTTTGTCATGGGCAAATTATTTAATTCTTTGGACACATTGCACGATGAGATGGTGAAGACATCATACTTATGGTCACTGGTAACATTGAAAGTTAGAGAAAAAAATGCTATTCAATGGTGAAGACTGCCACATACCAAGCATCACTGACTTTCCTTATTTCAGCTGGACATCGTTTGTGTTGCTAGGCCCAAAAGGCTTATTCCAATCATTAAATCATGCAATTAGATATTTTCTATAAAAACAGCACGTCGTAAAAAAAATTTACCACATTTATCGAATTATTTACAGAGCCGTTTGTTGCAGTTTTCGTACCAAGAGTTTTTCTACATATTTCTTCTTTATTTATGAGTTTATTTAAAAATTTACTATAAATTGTACAATATGACAGGTTAACTGACAAGCAATAATCTTTCTTGGCCAACCGTAGAATTATTTTTACAAAGTTTTGAGGAAAATGTGGACGATTTACATTGTTTATATAAAAAAATATATCCATAATGATAACACAAAAAAATTTGCAAACGAAAAAATTTAAATGAAAGACGAGTTTAGCGAAATTATCGATATCCAGAAAATGAAAAGGAGATTGGAAAAAAAGTATGATAGAAAACCAGGAATAAAAAGCTATGTCACTGAAGAAAGATGTAATGTTTTTGAGGCATATACACGATGATTTGGTCTTACATGAGCTGGTTCTAGAGTCTAAAACATGGACAGCAAATGAGGACATGGAAAATGAAAAACAGTGAACCAGAAAAGCCAAAAGGCAATCTCTTCTCGAGTGTAACGCGAGTTCGAGATCTAAAAGTGGTGGATTTTTTTAGCGAGATAGTTATACAGGGTGAAGAATGAATCTTACTACTTAAATAAATAACAATATTTTTTTTTAATTTTTGTTTTCTTAATAATTGCAAAACTTTATTTTTTTCAATATTTTAGATATTCAGGGGTAAAATGAAAGATAATTATTAAATTATATCTTGAATTAAAGTCCCCGATCCCAGCACAGCGCGCATTGAGAAATGAAGGAATATAGGATATTCCGAGCAGATTGACCATTATGTAGATAGCGGAGAAGTTCAACGAGACAGAAAATGTAGAAACGAAGTCCTACAAACGAGACTGAACAGTTTGGACAACGAATAACATCACCGCAGGGACCGCCGCCATTCAAAATGATCCGACGATTTCAACCAGGTTATTGACATTGGACGTTTGGCGTCAGTCGAAGAAGTGTGTCCTGTAAAATGTACAAGGATTTAAATATTTGCCTTGCAAAATTCAACTGGTACATATTCTAAATCCAGCGGACCTGCCAATTTGCTTAGAATTTTGCCGAAAATTGTTTAAGTTTGTGGACAAAGATCTGAAAGAAAGGAAGGAAGATCCGAATAAAACCGAAAAATTGCAGTAACAAAAATCATATTCAGAGCTAAAAAGTGAATGGTAAGCGTTATTTAGAAATATTGGGGCAATTCTTCTTCCCGGAATTGCACCGACGTATGGTTTACAGAACCCCGTAATGGATATTTTGCATAAAAGATTTAACGAAAAGTAAATTTTATGGACTTGTTGGTATCCAAGGTCACCAGATCTTACTGCTCCGGATTTCTATTTTTGGAGTATATAGGTGTCTAAAACTAATCCACGCTACAGGAATGAGCTGAAGACAGGAATCAGGGCAATTGTTAAAGCCATACCTCAAGTCACATTAGTAACTGTGATGAACAAAGTTTTATTTCGACAGGAAGGTATCAATGAGCGTGGGGACATTTAAACAAAATAATTTTTCGATTATGACTTTAATTTAGAAAAATAAGGTATTTTAAAATTGAAAAAAGATCTTCTATTTTAGCAACATTCATGCCTCATCCTATATAGTAAATAAAAAATGCCGTAAAGTGTACTAAATAAATCAAAGTTGTTCCTTTTGAATTCGCCACATTTTTGCACTGTTGGAAAGTCTTCAAAGCTGAAAAAGGATTCTCTTTGAATTGACAGCGAGAAATAGACTCAATTCAATTAATACATTTTTCAGAAAATAATTAAGAAAGAATTGATGTCTATTAAAAGTTGCGTTTTGTTTTTATATGTTCAAATAAGTGTAGTTGTAAATTTATTTCAGTATTTTCGCAAAAAGTTTCCATTTTCCGAATATGAAAATTTAATGCCAAAAGGTAATTTACGTTCTTGATTGAATTAATTTTGTTATTTATTATTCGGGTTAAGTGAAATATGATAAACGTAGAAGTTTATGTACATCTGTATTATAAATTCTTAACATGAAAAAATACTAAAATCGATCACATACATGGTTTTTACATCATGGTAATGAACGACGCTATGAAAAGCTCTCTTAATATTTATCATTCACATAAAGCAGTAGAAGGTATTTTATTACGAGCTGTAAATAAAATTTGTCTTGAAAAATTGGATTCTGTAAATAAATTCACATTCGCTACATTTGTTTTCTCTCGTCAGTTTGATATGACAAGTTAGTGAGAATCCACTGTATTCAATGTGCGTTAGTAAAGCGGTGGTCTCAAAATTATTCATTGTATAATTGTAGTGTATTACACTTTCATTGTATACAGTACGACCTAGTGAGTTTATTGTTATATAACAATTTTTTCAACCAACAAGAAAAATGTTTAAAAGCCTTGAGTGAAAACTTCCTTCTTTTTAAACGGAATCCTTTTTAAAAAAAAACCAAGTCCCAACGGGAAACGACTCCGAAACCAGGATGGAAGACAGACGTAACAGAGTTTATCATACAAGTGGATTAGGTAACAGAGTTTATCATACAAGTGGATTTAAATTATGAGGCACTAACAATCATTATAAAAGGCCAATTTATTGCTTATATCGCCATTCGGAGAGCAAATTCTTCTTAATGGCACTTTAACTTGGGATTATAATCTACATATATCAAAATATTATAAAAATAAAACAGTAATTAAATTGTAAAACAACAGAAAACTTACTTACGAAGACGAACTATATAGAAACATTTTTATATATTCTGATATGTGATAACATATTAGACTTAAGTTGAAGTATAGTATATGCATGTTTTTTTTATAAAATAAAGCTAAAATCAGAGGAAGTTTTAAAAATAAATTAAGAATATATCTTAAATTTTTATGATTGTATTATTTTGTTATCTTGTATTTGAAGATATTCCTGATAAGTAAATTATCGTCTAGGAAGATTTAAAACTCCCCCATTATTAGACTTTAAACAAAATATTTTATATTTAAATGGTTAAATTTGATGAAAATATTCATATACACAGTCTATCTAATGGGGATTGTGACTGACGGGAAATGAAATACAAGACATTGTTTATTTTTAGTTTACATTATTTTTTATTCAAAATACACTTCGTGTGAATCAATACAATACTGGAAGCGGTTGTAATAATTTTCTGAAGTACTCCTGAAACTCATTCTTCGGAATTACCTCCAAAATCGTGGTTGAAGCCTTCTAGGTGTATGAAATCGTGTCGGAACGCTTTTCTTTCTTCGTCAATTTCAGTTTTAGGATAGCTAGAAGCTGCATGTAGCTAAATCAAGCAAATACGGGGGGTAATCGATACTTTTTTGGTCAAGAAATCGCGTATAATCTTGCTTTTGTGCGCCGGTGCATTGTCGTGCAACAAAGACCACGTCCCTTGTTTCCGATATTCGGATCAAACTTGAAGAATTTTGGCCCATAAACGATTCAAAACACCCAAGTACACATTGGTATTTACCATTTGACCTTCTGGCGTGAATTTCTTATGGATAATTATTTTGGAATCAAAGAAAACGGTGAGCAGATTCTTGATTCGGCTCTTCTGCATGCGCACTTTTTTCGGTTTCGGAGATTTTGGACTTTTCCATTCCGAGCTCTGGTACTTTATAAGTGGCTCATACCGAAAGCACCATATTTCATCACCTGTTACAATGCTTGAAATGAAGTCGGGTTCCATATATTTTCATGTCTCTGCAGTGCACCACTGCAAAATTTTTGATCAACAGTCAGTTTGTGACCTTTCGTTTGCCCAAATTTTCCATTAAAATGAGATGGACAGTAGATTTAGGAACTCTAGTGAGCTTTTCGATGAGCCTAATAGACGCACACAATCATTTTGAAGAATTTCAGCCTTTTTTTGACCATTTTCTTCAAATCGAACTGTCGATGATAGTCCAGGCCGTCCGTGGATCATCTTCAATGCTCTCTCCACCATCACGAAATCTTGCATACCACTTAAAAACGTTCTTACGACTCATTACTTCTCTGCCATAAACAGTTTGAATTATTTCAAAAGTTTCTGGGACACATTTACACAATTTAGAACAAAATTTGATGTTGGCACGTTTCTGACCGAGACTCAGTAAGTATTGTCAATAGTTACATCATTACGAATGAACCAGTGATTCCAGAGCATTGAAACTTTCATGGAAGATAGTCGAAATATGTCTACAACATATACGCAAATGTAATACTCGTACAATCATATACGCAAATGTAACAATTACTAGCTTGGAACCTATTTTTCCTAAAAACACTCAGGTTCCCACAGAATTTTTGGGGCTTCTTATATCAACATTTCGTAAACGTTACGGATTCTACCAACACTTTGTCGGGAATATACCACAATGTCTACAAGTAATTAATTCAACGTTAATGAAAGTCAATCTATAAAAAGTGTTTCGTTGTCTATAAGAATTTATTTCTCAACTCAAAGAAAATCATTAAATATTTAAATTCACAAAATTTACTTTATTAACAACCAAAATATAATTTCATTTCAAGTAGTTTAACATTATAAATTAAGCAAATGAAAGGTACGTTATGTCAACCTGGTTATTACATACTTAAATAGGCTCGTATGATAAAGCTTTTCAAAGTTTATTGGGTGTCATAAAAACGTTGAAAACGAACGTACGTTTAAAAGGTTTAAAAATGTTTAACCTAAGAATATAAAACGGCAATATAATTTTCTCAATATAATCATCATGTACTCGTAGTTTAATACAATTTTTCGATACCTTTGAAAAAATATTCTGGAGTTTTGTTTTAAAATAGTGTAACACTGAGGAGATTACTTCCCCACTTTAAAAAATATCAACTAAAAATGGAGGTTAAATTTGAAAAGAAAATATAATATAAGTCAGGATTATAGAGTGGGTGATTCAATTCTCGGTAACCGTAGTGTTGAATGGCAGTCTTTGCAGTGCAGTGGTGAACTGGCATATTCACCTAGAATAATCTTACGTCTCATGATAGCTTTGCAGTGCACTGGTGAACTGGCATATTGACCTAGAATAATCTTACGTCTCATGATAGCTTTGCAGTGCAGTGGGGAACTGGCATATTGACCTAGAATAATCTTACATCTCATGATAGTTTTACAGTGCAGTGGTGAACTGGCATATTGACCTAGAATAATCTTACGTCTCATGATAGCTTTTCTCGGCGTTTTTGTACATTATTAATGCATTTTGTATATTTATAACTCACCAGTAAGTAACCTAAAAGTCTCTCTCTCTTTGAAGTCAACTCAAATAATTACCTAATACCACCAAAAAATGTTGCCCCAATATTTTTTGGGCTGATGTGACCTCTGTTTTTGGGCCGTGGTGACCCCCGAAAGCGCCACTACATCAAGTTTATTTGAAACAGAGAATCATTGCACATAACTATGGTTTCATCTTCCGTAACAATTGGCTCATTTTTTTCTATTCCATCGCAGACCATTAAATATTCATTGCAACAAAATCCCTTTTGACGATGCTCAAGATGCACCCATCTTGTGTTTATCTTATTCATGTCAATATGATCGAGCAGAACTTAAAGTACTTTGGTTTTGAAAAACGGACACTTTTTTTTATTTTAATAATAAAAGGACATTTTATATAGCGCCGTTTAAAGAGCAGACACTCCTCAAGGGCAATTGACTCTTCTCTTGCGAAGTAGTATGTACACGCGTGCTGAGGTCTCTCGTGAGTTCCGCGCCTACTGCAGTGGTTAGAAACCGGAATATTCTATAAATGAGCCTGAAGACAATGTACAAATTACCGATTCGGATATGCTGAAGGGTACTATACTTATGTCTGAAATAAATTGGAATATCGTACCGTATTGCTTGTACCATACTCCCATTATCTCACAGAATTAATATAGCTCATTATTATGAAGTTGATCCTCATTAGACATTTTTTTCAATGGCAAAAATGTTATTTGCAATAAAATGTTAAAAATAAATAATTTACGTAATATTATAGAATTAAATAATCATTCATTTTTCAAAATAAAAATTTATTAAAAAAGAGAATGACTATGCTCAGAAACAAAAAAACAACATGAATAAAGTGTTAAATTTGAAGGTAATATTTTATTGTATTTTCGTAGCTACGTATAAAAAGAGCAATATTACTTATTCTGTAGCTTACGTTAAAATAATATTTTTTGATTTATGAAGTTAATTTGTAATTCTGTTAATTTTCTTAATTATTGCCCTTACAAGGATTTCCATAATACCCGAAACCTATCAGAAAAGCGGAGATATTAGATTTTATATTTTGTATAGATTTTATATTTTGCTCAATACTTAGTTAAGAAATATTTACTAACAAACTCATGTTTTCTCTTTGGTTGTACCTAATGCTTACGTTTATAAAAAAAATCAGAATTTTTACTGCTGATATTTCTTAAGTGGTGTCTAGAAAAGTGTTCTGTAGAAGAATATAGAAAAGTTACATGAAATTATTTAAGGATAGCAACGATATATTATAAATTAAAACTCCAAATAGCAGTGCTACTGATCTCAACCCTTTCAAGGCATTTTTTTTAAATATGAGATTTTTGATTAATAAAAAAAATACTCCAGAAAATATTAATAAATGTTCGCATTGAATTCAAACGCTACCAAATTTGTGTTACATAAAATATTTCACATGCATGAATTACAGAAATAAGTAAGTAATGAAATAAAATATACTTTTTTTTTGTCAAAACAAAATATTTTATGTCTATGGTATATAGTATTTCAATTTTTTCTTAAAAATTACAAATCCCAAAAATCTTATTCTCATCAAAAGTTTATTATTGAAGTTCAAAGAAATTTGATAATTTACGTCGATTATTATAAAATATGATAAATATATTGTACACGACCGCGCGGTAACTCTGTGGATTTCTGTGCAGAAAGTCATCGTTTCGAATTCCACGCTATGTTATTTGCTTAAATAAATTGACACTTTTCCGCCTAGTATTTGGGGGTATAAGGATAACATATGACTCTACTTATATTTATTCTTTTAAAAATGTATGCCCATTACTTTGGTAAGTAAGCTCCACTTTCGCAATGGAAAACACTATTTTAAACATGGCTATTTTATTAATTTATTAGTGAAGTTTGCTTTTCATAATTATATCACAATCATGAAAAGTTTTCTTAGAAATATTATATTCTATGAGACATCACAAATATTTCTTTGATAATAAACATTAACTTCTTAGAAAAAATTCTACAACAAATATTGAATAATTATAATGACTCGAAGATAATGTAATTTTTTTACTTTGTGTGTCATAAATCATATTACCGATTCTTAACACCTTGTAACTAATTTGTGACTTTTTCTTTTCATATTGTTATCATCAATTTGTTGACTCTGAACTGATCGTAAGCCTTATTTTTTGTTTGTACGTGAATTAGAGCTCACCGGCCTGATAAAAAAGTATTGAAACTCGAAGGATATTTTCCATCATCACCATTTGCCTTATTAGTCACATCAAGTGTATAAAATTGGCCAAGTGTCTCCATAACTCAAATAATTCGTAATTTTTTTATATTAAAAATTTTAAGCAACCTATTCAATTCTCGAATCAAAAGAAAACGGGATTGCTGAAAACACGAGAATTTTTTAAAATTTTCTTAACAGATCTTAAATACGTACTTAATTATTCTTTTTCACTAAAAACATTAGAGCTCTCCACATTAGCAGTTTATAAGGCCATATTGGGCCCACATATGCCTTTCGGAATGCGTGTTTAGTCTTTGTAATGGCAGTTTTGAATACTCGAAGGAATCGTGCGTGAAAACGTAACTTACTACGTGACATTCATTTTGCTGAGCTAATTTCATAGCTAACTACGCCGCAAAGTCATTTTACTCGTACTTATTCAGTCCTACAAAAAATACGAAAATATTTCTATCTCTTAACGAACTTGTTTAGATAGATTAAGACTGGCTTTACTTTTGGGAACCATCAGTAATCGATCAAACGGAAACAAAAACTGAAATACAAACTTTCGTTCGTTCGTTGCCGTGCCTCGTAGTCAAGAATCCCCTCGCCATTCCCACATCAATTTAGTTGGAAAGCGAAACTAAATTGGATTTTTTTAAGTAAGTAAGCCAATGCACACCAGAAACTCACCGGTCCCATCACTGTACTGGATCGGATGGCACACAGAAGGGAGACGATCGGAGTACACCAACATGTTTTTTTTAAATACTAACTGAGACTTAAACATAGGTCGCATACTATATATCGTCAATCACAATTGCAAAACCATTCCAGATCTATTTTATGAGATTAAATTACACATTTTTCAATATATACTCGTATTTGAAAGAAATTGTTATGATAAAAAAAATCCCTCTAAGTGATACATTTCACTGACGTCGAACGTTTAGGTTTTAGTTACTTTCTAAATAATCAAAAAATATGAAATACATTTCAAACTAAATCAATTTCACTTGTGAATTTCATTACTCGAGGATACTGGAAATATCTCTAACTCATTTTTATGTATTTAATGAAAAAAATAATCCTACATACAATACAGATTTTTTATTTTCCTAATTTTTTTAGGATAATACAAAATCTGAAACCTATATAATGGAAAATATTGAATTAGTATATCTTTGAAAAAAAATTTATTCCAAAAATAATTTTTAAACATTAATGAAAAGCTTTTGAGACGTTTCATTCAGTCAATCAATTCCTAAAGCTCAAAGGAAATTTTTGACGCTTGCTGAGACAAATATAAAACTGTTTGATGTGACCGTAAATAATATATTTCTTTGAGCATTTTTTATCTAAAAATGATTGAACTTTATCAAATAGACAGGTTTATTTGATAAAGCCTGCAGCCTGCAGGCTATAATTCACTTCAAATGACACTTATTTTTTGTATTTTTATTTTCTGAAACATTTTATTTAATTTCAATATTATATGTCATAATTAAGAAGTCCACGATGTACAGAATCTAACATTAAATTTTTTTAAAAAAATATTTTTATCTCTTTTTAATTTTTTTTTATTAATACCACAGATTTTTTTATTAATGTAAATTAAAGTTCAATTAACTATTAAAATAAACGTTACGTGAATTCAAGTCCTCGTTATACTGCCTTCATAAGCAAAAACGCAGCTAATGGCAAAAGTTAAGTTTTGAGAAAACTGCGCTTTTATGTTTTTCATTGCTGCTTAAAAGCAGTAAAATGTGATTCATAAGCAAAAACGCAGCAAACGCACAGACACATGCTGTATTTTTACTTATGAATCACATTTTATTGTTTTTTTTCCTTAGAAAAACCTAGTATTTTGTAAAGTTAAAAAAGATATTATGTCGATTTTTGTGTTGAAATAAATTGTTTTCTGTATTTTTTAAACTTATTTATTTACTTATTAAATTAACGACACAAAAGTGTCTATATATACAAATGAACATGTGACAGGTTATAAAGTACTTAAAATTATTGACAAATAATACAATTTTATCTTAAACTAACATGAAGATACAAAAAACAGTGGTAATAATAAATTACAGTCAATGTTTTAAAATTATTTAATAATTATATGTATATTTAGGTTCAATATATGTTATGTATGGATACCACAAAATATTACCAAACTTCACCAAGCAGACTTACGTAATTGTTGAAGACTTATTTTATAGAGGTAAAGAACTCAGGTTTGTTTTTAGTGGAATAACGCATTACATGTTGATGTAGGGTTACTCAACTCCAGAGGCAAAGTATTGTCCTTAATGTTTTGTTTATATTACGTTATTTATATTAATAAAGGAGAACACAAAGTTAGTAGCTATTTCTAAATATTGTTGTGATATTCTGGCGACTACTCTAATATATATACAATACTTATATTAAAAATATCTAAATGGTTGCAAAACTTGTTTCCAAGTCTTTGCATACGAATTATAGAGTTGATATTATAATTAATTAGTATAGCAATTTTCGGTATAAAAGGGATTGAGCTGTCTTGTGGATCTAGTGGAAATACTCGTACAAATGAAGTATACACGTTCTAAAGTTTGTGCATGGGCGGCGTAATGAGGATACCATATTGATGAGTTGTAGTCAAGGCGGCTGCGTACCAAAGAGCAGTACAGCAGTTTTAATGTTCGAAAATCCGAGAAATGTTGGGCAGTTCTTAGTACAAATCCCAAGATGTTTAAACTCTTCCGAGTGATTTTGTTCACATGTTCTATAAATAAAAGTTTTTCATCAAATATAATTCCTAAGTCCTTTATAGAAGCTACACGTTTTAATATATATTGATTTAGCGAATACTCGTGATTAATTGGATTTTTATTTCTATAAAAACTAATGGACTCACATTTATTCAGGTTTAAGTGCAGTTTATTGGTGGTACACCATTGTCATAATTTATTTAAATTTTCTTGTAATTTAAGGCAATCAGTAGTATTATTTATGACTTTGAACATTTTTAAATCATCAGCAAAAAGTAAAATCTCTACATAACTAAGTGTGTCAACTATATCATTAACGAATAAGAGAAATAATATTGGTCCTAGATGCAATCCTTGGGGTACACCGCTTGTAGCTGTGAAGGGATATGAAAGACAACCATCGAGTTTGACAGTAAGTATTCGGTTTTTAATATAGCTTTCGATCCAGTCTAAGAGCGGACTAACTATTTCTAAAGCTTTTAGTT
Organism: Odontocerum albicorne; assembly: GCA_949825065.1. Taxonomy (NCBI): domain Eukaryota; kingdom Metazoa; phylum Arthropoda; class Insecta; order Trichoptera; family Odontoceridae; genus Odontocerum; species Odontocerum albicorne. Next base: position 20,693,288 of record OX463842.1, on the reverse strand, counting down.
TACTTAATAGAATATTATGTGATAATTTGTCAAATGCTTTACTGAAATCTGTGTAAATTGAGTCCACTTGTTTTCCATTTGACAACGAATTGAAGATAAAGTTTTCATATTCGAGTAGATTAACCAGTGTGGATTATGATTCAGAATTTGATATGGGATATTGCCTCATACTTAGTTAAATTTCTGATTTTTTCCAGTTAGCTGCGTTTTGCTTATGACGACAGTATAATAACTGATGGTGCGATAACCATGCCACTTATTCCTATATTCCAGTCTGTTTCGAAATAACTTGACTCCTAAAGAGAAAAAGAACGCGCAATACTTGGCATTTCCATTGCAGATCAAATTGACAATGTAGAAATACGATAACATAAGGCAAAGTTGGAAAGGAATGGTAATTTGTAAACCAGATGCAATCACCGGTGGAGATTTCAATCCACATAGATAAGTTTTTTTCCATTTTGAAAGATACACCAAAATTGAAAAAAATAAGAAATTATTATAAATTTAAATGTTCTTTTTTGTATTACGTATTTTGATTTTTTTAAATGTATTTATCTTTTTTATAGATGTTTTTTGGAGTAAATTATTTATTTTGTTGTGTCGGATATTCTTTGAATGGAGACTAAATAATACGTATTCCAAGTTTTATGAAATTCTACTTTTTGGTAATAACTTGTCAACCAATATACGAGTATACTTAATGTCAACCAATATGTCAACCAATATACGTAACATAAGACCGCTCATTACAATTTTGTCTCCCAACGTTTGCAGAATCGTAGGAAAGTTTATAGTTTGTTATGAAATAAAAATGTACAAAAAGTATTCTTTTTCCATAAACAATCTTTATAAATGCATGCATTAAAAAGAATACTTGGGGTTATTAATGTATGAGAGAATATGGGATGAACTAATTAAGGGTGGAGGTAAACTTTAGAATGTTGAATTAAGTAAGATGAAAAAGAACACTCTTAGGTGGTTTGGACATGTAGAACAAATTAATAAAAAAAACGAACAAATAAGTACTCAGTGCAAATGTGAGTGGAATCGTTATACTCATATACTATATTTATTATAAAATATTATTTGTAAGTTGAAAGTAACATTGATGTATTTTTTAACCTGAATTTGGATGGTTCTAGTCAAAGAGTAATGATGAATTCCCTATTAACCAATCGTTTTATTGGTTTCCTGTCGAGATAGGCAGAAAAGAGAGGGAGCCAGACTTTCCTATCGCAATATACATCTGCGAAAGATGTGTGTCGCGATAGGAAATTCTGGCGCTTTCTCATTTCTGGCTACCCCGGCATATTTAGGGCGTGATGGTTTGTCATTGCTCACTAACTGGAGGCATCCTAATTTAGGTAAAAATCAATAAACGACGCATATCAATATTAGTTTCAATAACAAATAATCAATGTGAATGTTTGGGTGGGGTGGGGTGGGGTTCTGTTTTGTATTAAACCTAAGTGTAAATAAAGTGCAATTCAAAGGAACAATTAACGAAGCATACCAATATTAGTTTCAATAACAAATAATCAATGTGAATCTTTGGGTGGGGTGGGGTGGGGTTCTGTTTTGTATTAAACCTAAGTGTAAATAAAGTGCAATTCAAAGGAACAATTAACGAAGCATATCAATATTAGTTTCAATAACAAATAATCAATGTGAATGTTTGGGTGGGGTGGGGTGGGGTTCTGTTTTGTATTAAACCTAAGTGTAAATAAAGTGCAATTCAAAGGAAACAATTATTTTTTCTTAAGAAATGAGTTCCATTTCATGTCAGATCGTGCCTATTGAAGTGGTTTACTGTATCTACATAATGGTGGGTTTATACATAGTTATGTACTTGTACCCATCGCTTCGCTTTTTAATTAACTCTTTAAAATTTTACATGTTGTATTGAGGATAAAATCTAATTTTTGAAAAAAATACACATTTATAAGCGCAACGGTCCTAGCATCAATAATAAACACATTTCTAATTAGATTACAAATAATCGACATGTTGCATTCCCAAAAAAAGAATGAAATCGTTTACAAGATTGATTTTTCTCTCCAATATTACGTTAAAAAAAGGCAACGTGCAGAGAAGTTCCATAAAAATATAAATATTTTTGTGTTTTTCATAATTTTTTCAATATACATTTTTTCTAAATCCATTATCATTTTTTGTGTGTTGCATTCACAGTTTTTAATTATGAAAACACAAAAATCATTTTTATTATGATGCGGCTAGAAAAGTGAATATGAATTAACTTGGGATTTGTAAGCATGTGTGGGGGCAGGGAGTAAATGTTTCAGCTGGGTGTTTTAATATTGAGGGAAAATACATGATTAGAGTATTTCTGATTAAGGACTGTGATCCTTTCGTCACAAGCCTTTCCTGATATGTGGTTCCCTATAAAATATTTGTACTCATCGGTTTGGGTTTCCATTAAAACAATTTTAAATTTGTGAAAGTTGTATTGAATTTGACAAAAAAATATATAAATGTCTTATCATGTGGCAACCTCTTCCGACCAGAAAGCTTTAAAGTTGGTCTTAAGTTTAAAACAAAGGGGATTGCTTTAAAAAAATCTAAGTTCAAGCGATAATCTTTCTCGTAACCCTCTGGATGTTATCTAGGCGCCTTATCAACTAGACCACGGGGGTCTCATACATAGTTATTTAATTACAGTACTTTTATTTTATAATAAAGTTTAAGGAACCGTTAAAGCATTTTTACGTGTATTTTCGTCGTAAGTTTGGTATACTGACAAAAGCTTTATTTATCTTTTCATTAGTAAGAAAAGGTCTCATGAATCAGAAAAAGCAATATTTTTTGGTTCCCTTATCGGATAATGCCTTACAACTGAAATAGACATGTGTTTAGCTTCATGTAATATATAAAAGTATATTTTTAACTTAAAAATTAACAAGTATTGTTACAAAGAAATTGTAAATCGTTTTTCTCAGCATCGCCGCCGGTGACTGCTCATCTACACATATAGTACATATGTGAGTGTCTTGCGTCTTGAAGTATAAAAAAACATTAAAGTTTTAAGCAGCGTTTTTACGACATTTTTACGTTGACGTCGAAATTGGCTGATCTTCTTCCGGATCTTCAGGCACACGCAATCCAACGATTCTCAAAATTTAAAATCACTTGTTTATACATATCAATACACCATAAGCCTATTAAGGTAGACACTTTCACCCCCTTTTGATATATATCCTTTATCATACAACTTTTTGATTTCTCTGACTTCTTGCTCTTTTTTCTTTCAAAATCTGATCAGTACAATTATTTTGGTAGTGCGTATTACCATTAACAATTGCCACTTTTTTCGTAGATACTCTTTAATATACCCGAGTTAGTGTTTCGGACATATTGAAGTGCGTGACCGGGAGACAATATTGACTACGGCTTCAGTAATTGAGCTTTCTGGTTTAGAACTTCAGAAGTAGGTACGGAATTTGCAGTTCGTCATTGAACATTTTGAATGCACTACCGCTCGGCGCGTGTGCGAACTCTTTTACCAGACTGATACCCCCTTTTTTAGTATCATCGGCAATCGAATTCGTAACTCCTGGTTAAAGTTAAGAATCTTACCACTATGTTATGGAAGTCGTCAATTATTATTGTCACTAATGTATGATATTTCAACGAACATGACAAAAGTTACATAAATTAGTGCTACTTTCTGGATGAGAAGATATATAGTTTTTATTAATAAAAAAAGGGAATAGCGAGAGCGAATATTTATATAGAGAACCAATTAATGAAAACATTAATTAAAATAAAATATTTACAATATAATAAATAACTGGGAAAGGGTAGGGGGGGTTTGAAAAAAAAGGATGAAGATCCACAAGTTTTTTAAGTCGCTGTTCCATGCATTTCCAACGGAGTGAGAATATTATGTATGGGAGCTGATAGTAGGTTCCAGAGTCGACAATGACATGGACAGCGAAAAGGAAAAATGTATTAAATCCGACGCCAAGTTGCTTTTTGGTTTGTGGAAAATAAATGTACAAAAACAAAATTGTCACACTATTTTCAAACACCTTGTGAAAAAGTTGAAAACAATCAATAACAATTTAACTTGACCAAATTTGTATTAGTTTTATAAATCACTAATTATTATTTTTATTTTCAATATTTTTTTAACTTCAATAAGTTACATCTATCTTTCATTCAAATACAATTGTAGATAGTTGTATAATTGGCTGGAAAATATTTCCAATAAAGTATTTAATAAAAGCAATGTAAAGTACGAACTACTTTAAAATTGACACCTAACTTTTTATTTCAATTTACGTACAGTAATAACTTGAAACGATGATCTCTCGTTCTCCTCCTTGAGGCTTGATAATTATAAGGATTCAATATTGAGATCACAGCAGGCATTCATGCTCCACAGTCCTACCAAGAGGCTACAACAAAGCTTATTTCCATATAGAATAGGCAAGAGAACAAGTGGGCGATCAAATGGTTTGAAATTAAAACCTACCAAGCATTCAATTACCAAAATATAATTAAAAAGATTTTTTTATGACATAAATAATTTTTTATTGAATTAAAAATCACAACGTTATACATTAAAACCCCTAATGTTATGAACGTGCATGTAAATCAATTTTATTGACTTAATTACGAGTGTTCAAAATCTATAAAATGAAGAGTTTTTAGCACATTTGTTTTAAGGTCTTCAGAGAAAAAATATGGATAAAAGTTGATTATAGATTTTCATATCTTAGCAATGGAACGATCAATCCTTTTTTTTAGGTTAAATATAAATAAAATTATATTTCCTGTTACTTTTAAGCAAAAAATAACGTAGTATGATGTTTTTTTTTAAATAAAAATTTATTTCTTATTTATTTATTAATTTAGACATTTCATTGTACAATGCATAATCAAGCGGGTTTATTGCCAAAAGGCAATCTCTTCCAATGACCTAGAAAACATGTTAGGTTTTCCGTGCTGGGTGAAAGTTTTACGTATATTTGAACTTTATACAATTAAAAAAAACGATTAAATATAGAATTGTAAGATATGAAAAAACAGGAATCGTTTAATGACTTAAATATAAAAAAAATTGACTATGAGGTAAAAATTGTCATTCCGGATTATTTTTCTACCGGAAATAAACTTCCGACTACAAAATGTTATAAGTATTTTACCTTTTATGATCACATGCAGTTTATGTTTTATTTTTTTAAACCTATGTTCTATTAATTTTTTCTTAATTGCACAATTTTGAGATTTGGAGGAGTCTACTTTTCCCTTATATTATAAATGCGATATTATTTTTAATCTTTAATTACAAAATATACCTTGAAAAAATCCAAACAAGTTCTTGTTATTTTCTTCTCAAAATAATATTATAAGAACGCTATTAAATGTATGATTTAGACAATAAATTAACTTCAATGTTGCTATATATACGAGTATATATGGCCTACTAAACTTTAAAATAGATTTAACATTTTTGTTGGGCATATACAATATAAAGCAAAATATAACTGTAAAACAAAAAAATACAATCAACGAATTAATAAATTTGTATCTAGCATACATATACTGGTTACTTATGAGCACATATAAAAAACTGTTATATTATAAGTTTTTTTTTATGAATTAAATCTATTTAAGTTTATGCATTTTTTAATATTCATAAAAATAACGCTTGATTATAAAAGGGAGATTCAAGTATTGTGTAGATTATGAGGATAAGCAGGTAAAGAATACTGTCATTATTTTTAAAACGCTTCATTTATGAAATAAATAAAAAGGTTCAATTTGAGAGCCTTTGAAATAACTTAATACAACAAGGAAGATGTTGCAAAAGCAGTTAAATGTTACAATTTACTGTTTTACTGCATTTCTTTTCTTTAGATTTTTTAAATAGGGTGTTTATAACTACTGTAATATATATTATATTCATTTCCGTATTACTAATTAATACTAGTTACAATCAAAATCAATCCGAAATATGGATGAACTGAAACATTCGACCATACCTTTTATTGACTTAGTTGAAAATAAAGCATTCATAAATTCAATTTTCCGGAGCCTTTCATTCAACAAACCATTACCGCGAAATTACACAAATGGGTTAATTATTTTCGGGGAAATCCTATAATGAGACATTTATTGAGGAAATTTAATGTAATGTTTTGAAATTCAATAATATAAATTCAATGTCCGTCATTTATTAGTTTAAAAACGATTTTTATCATTAATTTTCGCTGCTAACCAGGTTTTTTAAATTGGTCACGGTGTTTTAAATAATCAACCCCATTGGAATTATCATCCCTCGCCATTACATATTGTTAAAATCTAGAATTTTATTGATGAATATTATGGTCGTTATTTCTCATAAACATCCTGTTTTAAAACACATTTGAAGACCCTATTACAACTTAATTTTATTAGTGGCATTTGCGAGCTACCTCTTCTAAATCATAAAACAAAGCGCTCTTAAGGTAATAAATAATAAACACATCATATATTTTAAGTTGTTGTTAAGTTTATATGTGTTTATATATATTCTTTAAGTACACTTTTAATATTCATTTAATAGTTAAATTACCACAAAAGTTTATTTCCTAAACAGGTTAAAGCATCTATGGACCTTTTCATTCAGTTGTATGTCAACTAAAGTCAATACAAAATGTGTTATTTCGTTACATCTTCGAAAAATGCTCAGTAAAAATGTTCATAACGGTATATATTTCGCTTTGTGCCAGTCAGCACTTTCCTACGGTATATTGGTTCGGGGGTACACCTTGACACTGAAGTATACACTGCAGGTTTTCCAAAAAATGTTATAAAAATAATTAATAAACTTCCTGTCCGGTATCTCACAGTGGAACTTTTCAGGAAGTATCGGGTCCTTGACGTCACCAACTTACACTTCAAATCTATTATCTGGTACTATCATATAGAAAAAGGGAAAATACAAACTCAGCAGAGGCATATGCCACGCATGGAAACTGATTAAATTTTAACCATTTCTAGAGTAAGAACATCTTGAGCCCAAAGGCAAAATGCCTATTTGGCTCCTATGACATATAATAGGGTGCCGAATTCAATAAGTGCAAAAGGTAGCAAAAAAATAGGCTGTGGATCGGAGCGTGGTTGTTATTGCGACAGGAATTCGAATAATAGGGATTGCAGGAGGAATGGCTTGTTGTAAAAGTTTGTGTGAACTCTTTAGTGTAGTGTGTTTTCGGGGATTATGCGCGGCACATTATGGGATGGACTTTTTGGTCTGTGGAGTAATGAAGTGTGAGGGGGTTGATTCGCGTAAAATAAACGTATGCAATTGAGTGTCATTGTTTATCGAGTGGATGAAAGTATGCAACGGGGTATTGTATAATAAAAAATCGGAAATAAGTATCAATTTATTTTTGTCCTCAGTAAGACAGGCCAAAACCTTGTTTACTTTGTTACCCAAGATCTTTTTATCATCTGCTTTGAGTTTTCTCATTTGATTAATTTATTAGTTTATAATTGTTCAATTCTTCGTAAATTTTTTTTAATTTATTGAATATATTGTGTGTTTAAATCTCTAGTTCAATTTCAAATTATTTAGACATTAAGTTTCTAAAAGCGATAACAAAATGAGTTGACTGCCTTAATGATTCTAAATACTCGTAAATAAACTTTAATTTTTATGCATAATTTTATGAATGGATGATCTACTCGTTAATTCATATCACTTGCCAAGTTTCATTAAAGTTTGATAATTTTACATTTTGCGTGTTTTACCTCAATACTCGTATTTACATATTGTTTGATAATTTATTTATTGACACTTCGATCTTTAATAATCTGGCGGGCTTTTTGTCAGGTGGCAGTGTCTTCCAACCAACAAGACATAAATAAATAAAATAATAAAAAAAAAATATTTTAATTATTTTCATTATCATCATCACCATCATGTCGCGTTCCTATTAGTGTAAGTGGATTTTCACATAATTTTTTCCTGGCACATATCTTTCGCTTCTGCAACGTTCATATACTTCACAATGTATAATATTCTGTTATAAAAGCTTTTCACTCTTTTTTTTTCTGAATATAATTTATTAAGTATGCCATATTTTTGTAGTTCTTCCCATACTTCTCGTTCCTTCTTTACTACTCGAGTAGATATTTTTTGTGAACCTTTCACAATTCTTTCTTTCCATGTGGCCGACACATGTGAATGCTCTTTTCTTTATTTAAGCACTTCATCTTCTTTGAAGTCAAGTGGTTCCCTGATTTTTCACGAATAGGGTCAATTTTTGTTATTACTTAATTCATAAACAAAAAAAAAATAATGCAAAAAAGTGAGTTATTATCAATCAATGAAATAAAGATTCATACATTTGCTACTGGTTATGGAATATAGTAGGGTAAGGGAACAATTTCTAGCCTTTGTTTGAATTATAATTATCATCATAATTGTATTTTACTTCTTTCAACTGCAGCTTCACCGGTACATTTATTTCTTACCTCGATCGCTAATCAACTTCTCCGTCTTCAATCACTTCAGTCCCACACTACCGCTCCACCTGTTTCTTTCAACTCCGTTTGGATGGACTAACTGATCTTATTTCTTCTGTACTGGTCTCCAAGTTTTCTCTACATATGTCTTACGTGCTCCATCGGTTACTATTACCCGAGCACAAATCCCCTTGTCACTTTCCCTTCTCTGTTGGAGATATTCTTGGTTCTTATGGAATCTTAACCTATTGATTTGGTATTTGATTTCAGCTGTATCAGTATCTGTAGGCGTGTGGACTCTGGTGGCCATCTCGCTGGAGAGGTACTTTGCCATCTGCCGGCCACTTAAGTCGCGCCGTTGGCAGACGCAGTTCCACGCCTATAAGATGATCGCTGTGGTGTGGGTGGCTAGTCTCGCCTGGACCAGTCCCATACTTGCTGTGTCTACACTCAAAGCAATGAGAGGAAGAGGTAAGTTCATGAATTAATTTCCAAAATAAAAAAAAAACATAACATTTAAAACCACAACGCTCCAAAAATCTCAGTAAATTTTAAATAATAATGAAATTCACTACATTTTTTTCTTGTTTAACCTCTTCAGACCTAAATTTATTCTAAGGTTTTAAAAAAATATTCTTGCTTATAAATGTATTATTTACACTAAACATGGTACAACATTATGCCATATTAGTTTAGATAGATGGCGCCCAAAACGTTCAAAGTCGATAATGCAGCATCCTACACTTCATTTGTTAGTATTTGGAACAGGAATATACCACAAAGTTATTTACAAAATACATATGAACTCTGTGTCCATTATAATGGACGATAGGTCTGAGGAGGTTAAAATATATTTATAAATAAAATCTATTTATTATATGATGTGGTTGAAGGCTTTGCACGTTTTACTTACTTTGAAGTGGTTTAATTAACATCAAATTATTAATAAAAGCTATTATACTCGTATTTCGTATGACTTATTTTTTTTATAATTTTTTAAATGACTGTGTTAAAAAACTTCTAATTGTTTTGCGTTTAGTCATAATGTTTCTTAAGTGGTTATTTTTGGTGATTAAATAAAAGTTGAATAGACCTATGGTACCAAAGACTTTTTCGGGATTAGGCCGTTGCAAGGGCTGTGGCACAAAAACAAGTCAGCAATGTTTTGATCCCGACCTGAAAGGCTAATACTAGTAGACAAAGATAAGAAGTAATGGTTAAATTATATAGCAATTTTGACAACCGTCAAATAACCATATTTTAGATATTATCTATGTTTGTGTGTATTACATTATTGCTATATATACAAGATAGAGTAGAACCTGGTGATTTAAGTAATCTCTTACAACCAACCAGAAAGCTATTTAACGATGTGAAAAACTGACTGGAAATATTAAAAAAAAATTAACATCCTCGCGGCCCCCAATCCCCAGGTGGAAAAACGAATCACGGAGTAGTCTTTATTTTCTTTATGTAAACTGAAAAAAAAATTACAGTTAAGATTTTTTTACGTTGCCTTCTTTTGATTATGTATCAACTGTGTGGATTTCCAGTTTTATTTTTACCATTAGTTTTTTTAGTCACTTTGGCTCAATTTCTTTACAAAATTAATCAATAAAAAGTTGAACGTATTCTCAAAAAAATAATATGATTTTAAATTTATTAAAATGAAATTCAATATTCTTCAATGGAAATAGGAATAATATAAATTTATTTGTTTACCAAATATTGGCAGTATAAATCCATTGTTGTGTAAATTTCAATGAATTCTTAATTTGAACCAACATTTTCAATTAACATTTCAACAATATACTCGTAATTAAAGTTAGAAATTTGAATTAATGAAGGAGTAAATAGAAAAGAGAAATGGAAAGGGTTACGATTAATACAAAACAAAACGATGCCTTATATGAGTGTTTTAATATTTCAAAAAGAGTGAAACAGGGATGTGTTTTGCCACCTTGGTTGTTTAATATTTCCGTAGTGTGAAGGAACTATATATGTCAATAGGTGTCATACAAATGTTGAATGGAGACGTATGCGGGTTCCTTTATGCACATGCCATCTGATTTCTAGAAAGATCTGAGAATGAATGTTGTAAATAAATAATAGGTTTATTGATAGCAACATAGTGTGTACAGATTATATTTAAATAACACTTTTAAAACACATAAATTGCAGATATTACATTAAATACAGAAGCTATCAAAAGGTCTTGGCTCATCTAATAGCATCCCCTCGGCCAAGATAAACCCCACCAATAAAGGGCGAACCCAGCCACGGGGACACCAGAGGTTTTTCAGCCCACACCCTGTGATAGATAAGTGTGAAAGGAAAAGTAAATGAGACATATGGGTGAAAAATTAAATATTGGAAGAGTTATGAGAGAACATTTATGATGAGATAGGAAATTCTAGCGCTCTGTCCTCTCTGTCTATTCAAAAAGGAATTCAGTATGATGGTACGTATGTATCTCATATAACGATTATTTTGCATAATCGATCCGGGAGCCAGAAATGCTTTAGCTACGCGTGTACATTAAAATTATTTAATTATCTATTCTTTAGTGTTCATGGTAATGCATGGCATGAGACATCTGATTGGCTTATTAATATAAGTGAAGTAAATTTGAAGCTGAATCCGCCAAGGCTTTATCATATCCCTCTACTGAGGAAGATTTTGGCAATTCAGTAATGGACTGTATGTAAATGATGTAATTATTAATAATTTCAAATATGTCTCAGCACAAGTAGGATCATAAATCTTGTTACAAAATATTATGTTAAAAATAAATTTAAGTTACTTTTTTATTTTTAAAACATAATTTTAACTTAACTCAGTTATTCGTATTTTTTTTAATCTTCTCAAAAAATAATTTGGTTTAAATGTTCTCCGCGCTACTAAATCTACGCCTTTCTCGAACAAAAACTTGATTCATCACATTTCCATAAAGGCCCGTTCTCACGGTTCAAGTTTAGTTGACCGATTAAAGTTGATCGACAAAAGTTGAATACGACAAATCGATAAACTCAGCGGGCATCCAGCGAGTTGTTGATGACTCATAACTTGAAATATATAAAAAGTTGATCGACTCTATTAAAACAAAGGTTCTCACTACAAATTTCATTCAACTTTTGTTGATCAACTTTAATCGGTCCGTTCAACTTGAATTCACATGTTCACACGTTTCGGGCCCGTTCTCACGGTTCAAGTTTAGTTGACCGATAAAAGTTGACCGACAAAAGTTGAATGCAATCTCTAGTGAGAACTTTTGTTTCGATAGACTTGATCAACTTTTTAAAAAGATTGACCCAGTCAAACTTTATCGTTCAAGTTATGAGTCATTCGTCATTTGCTAGAATTGCATTTGCATTTAATTTTCGTCAGTGCAGTATTATGGCACCACTGTTTACGTGGAAGATTCCATTTTCATAATTATAGAAGCTGAAAAAAAAAAGTCAACAATCAATTATAGAAGCTGAAAAAAAAAACCCAACAATGATATCAACAACTCGCCAGATTCACACCTCAAAGTTCATCGCCGCACTTTTTTTTATACCTGCAGGTATCTTTTTAAAAGGTAACGACCGGGATATCCCGCCCACCTCAAACTTCCTTTCCGCACTTTTTTATATTTGCACGTGTTCCCTTCGTGAGTGTTTTGTTTTGCTAAAAAATTACGCAGTTCTCACACTTTTTTGTGTCTCTAACATATGTGTGGGTCAGAATAATAGTGTATATCCAGGTAAAGGAGTTTTGAGAAAAATAAGATTTTGTAAAATTTGCTTAGATTAAATAAATATATAATATAAATATACCATTGCTATCGTTTTAGAAGCAGTTTTATTTTAAAAATATAATTATTTCACAATATTGGAACGTAATAATTAAGAGAAAATAAAAGTTTTTATTAAGTACAAAAACATTTTAAATCGTGTGAATAAATGGAGATACTTCACTATTATTCTGAAAAAAAGTGAAAATATATATGTTAACAAAAACATTATAAAGCATTGTGGTATGATTTTATCTGAAACTAATACAAAAATTTTATTGGAGCATTATTAATCGTATATTATCTCATCATCAGAATCTCTATCCTTGATTTCTGACATAAATGAACGTGTTGCTAGTTCAGTAGGTAGGTTTTTATAAAAATTAGCAAAATTAGGTGGGATGAACGATAGTAAATTCATCATGTACCTTTTTTTGGAAGAAGAAATTGATCTTCTGGAATTGTAAAATAAATTTTAGTGAACATTTGATAGAACATCGAATCGTCTTCCGGGACCTCTTATGTCTAAATTCACTGAATAAAAATCTACCTCTGTACTGAAAGTTTCCTTAAATTTAAAAATCATGGGAGACGACGTCTCATATCGAAGCCATCGTATTTTTAGCCAATTAAAATCATAACCACAAACTGTTTTTTTTTCTATTTGTAACAGAATCCTCCAGATTTTTTGTAGGTAGAAATTCAGTTCTGTGTACTTCTACCACTTTAAACTTGGGCAGTTTTCGTTTTGCATTTTTTATGATTTATATCCAGTATTTGGGCCCAAAAATATAATTATGACTGCGGCTTGATTTTTCGATAATCCCGAACTCCGCATCATTGGGCAAGGAATAGTGCCCAGGAAGTAAAAAATTGTGATCAATAGTTTCTATGGCAATGTTAGTATCCCGAAGTTACTTCATTAATGATAAAGTAAGTTTTATATTTCTATTTTGTCCAGTGCATGAATCCGAATACATAATAATGTGTTTGTTAGACGAAGCATTTTCTTTATGTATTTTATTAACACTGACGCAATATCTTGAGATCCACGCCCACCTTCTGTTTCACCCCAAGTATACATATGCCCCACTCCATTATTAAAACAATGAATGCCAAAGTTGTAAATATAAAGATTTCGTTTGTAATATGTAATAGATGTTGTGAGCTTTGGGAATGGAAGAGATTTTTGGAGATCGAAAGTAATAACGTAACTTTGAGTTATTTCATTTTTATAATCCATTTTCAAACATTCCTATGTTAGCTTGTCCTGCCTTCCGCAAATGTAGATGTTTTTCATTTATGATACTCGTAACATTCTTCAACTCCGGATTTACCTCTACTTTCATTTTCATTTCTAATTCATCACACAAACGATGAGTATCTCGGTTAGGTAATTTGAAACTTGGGTTAAACTTTCTGTTAAAAATATGATAATAATATTTGAATTTTTCGGTTCGATTCCATTTTCTTCGTATTGTCCCTTATACAAATCGTACATTTTGCGGAGAGTCAATGCCGGATTCAAGTGGTTTGTGTTCGAATTCTGTACTCTGGAGTAATGGCTTTGGTAGGCTGGAAAGGAATTAATATGTGCAACTATATCGGAATCATCTAGTTTTCTGGTGGAAGTTTTTCCGCGTTCGTCAACAGTTTCCTGAACATTTTTTCTTGGAAATACATATTTACTATATAGCCTGCCATCGCTTATTTGAAACGTATTTAAGAAAAACGTTTTGCATACTTCGACACTTTTATCTTCCAATTTCAAAAAGTAAGAAAATGAAATTGTTTTCCCTTAACGTGAGTTATCCGCGGGACGTTTGCGGTGCGGTGCGGTGCGGTGTACTAGTTTAGATTGGACCAGGCCGAAAATAAATGAATTTTGAATACCATAATCACCTAATTTCCAAAATGAATTAAAATTTTGTTTCCTCTCGTCTTCTTTTATTTTTTCAATGCATTTTTATGCATTTGCAATCTTTGTTTACAAATATTTTTTTAATCACAACATTTGCTTTCTTGGTGACATATTCTTGGCCACAGTATCGTTATCTTTTACGTTGATTAATTTTCCACGTAGCTGGACGTCTTAACATTTTCTTAGTTTTCTTGACCTCTTGACCTTCATTTTCCTGATTATCATCAGCTTGTTGGTTCATTTCTGACATCTGCTCGGCCTCAGATACATCTAAAAAATAGTATAATAACAAATTTCATGCCCCCTAACTTTACGTTTTAAATATGTGAAATTTAGATAAATAATTAAAATATGTTAGCTTTTTAAAGGTGGGATAAACATAATACGGTCAAAAACATAACCTATAAATATTATCATCTCTATAAAGTGCTTTAAAATACTCAATGTTGGAATTATAAATGTTATTTTCAAAACGACGTTTCTTACGATTTTTGCTCATGTCAAATAAAATTGTTTTTAGTTCTTCTTTTAACAAAATAGTTATTGTCTGCACAACTTCACACACAACTGCTTTCGACGCCATTTTTAATTAACTGAATAGTTTCAACTTGAAAGCAAATGGCGACACTTGAACGATAAAGTTTGACTGGGTCAACTTTTAGTTGATCAACTAAAAAGTTGATCAACTTTATTAAAACAAAGGTTCTCACGTCAAATTTCATTCAACTTTTGTTGATCAACTTTTATCGGTCAACTAAACTTGAACCGTGAGAACACGCCATAACGGCCCTGAGTGATACCTTCAGCTCGTTCATGTTATGTGGCTTGGTTTTATACACATATTTGCAATAACTCCATAAGTAGAAATTCGGAGCAATGAGGTGAGTTGACCTTGAATACCAATGATCCGTATTGTTTCGTGAGATACGTGTTCATAAAATTTCTTACGCAAAACATCTTTTACGGGTCTTGTTTGTGGTAAGCGTTCCCATCTTATTGAAACCATATATTTTTAAATACAATCCTTCGTTGTCCTAGTTTTGATGAAAAAAAAATGCTGCAACATATCTAAATAATGCTGACCATTTACTGTTGAAATATACTGCACACCATACAGTGACTCGCTCTGGATACTATGTTATTTTGGTTGTTGCAATATTTGGGGTTTTTCCATGTTAAGGTCGGAAAAGGTCTCATCCAACATAAACAAGCAATTAATATGTTTAAAGCTTCCTTCGTAAATTATTATAATTTTAAGCAAAAATTGGCAGGATTTAGACAGTCCCCATGGATTTAGACAGTGTGCCAGTTGAATTTCGGAAGGCAATAAATTCAAAGTGCAATACACGGGACATGCTCCTTTGACTGGCGCCAACGTCCAAAATTATGCCTGGTTGAAATCGTCTGGTTATTTTGAATGATGTAGTGATGTAATTTTTTCACTTGTGTTTGGAGGGTATTCTTTAGACATTTCCTATCACGGTGAACTGTTCCACAATCGAAATTTTGGTCCGTTTTCTCGGAATATTCCGTCTTTCTCCATTTCTCCATGCACGTTGTAATGAATTCGAAATATGGTTTAATCTCCCACATTGGTTGTGTCAAAAGCATTCTCCATTTTTAATCATTTAAGGTATTATAATAATTTTAAATAGAAAAATATTTTAATTTGAATTTTGAAGTAAGATTTATGCCTCATCCTGTATTAAGACATCTTCGACGGCAGTTGTAATAAAATTAAATTGCACTCAAACTTCAGCTTGAAATAAGAAATAAATACAGTTGAGTGTCGTTTAAGTGCAAAATTTGAGAAACTATGTTTAAACAACAAATTCATCTATACCACAAATTGGCAAGTTTTTAGGAGAAACCAAAAGTTTTGAAAACCAATTATACTCGAGTATCTAATATTTTTAATAGAGTGTATGTAGAAAGAGTCAAACAATTCTAGTATTTTTATAGCATTACAACTCAAATTAGAGATTTGAATAACTGTATCATTGAGGAGGGGAGATGATATGAAAATAATACTAGGGTAACCGCAGAATAAGTGAAAAATTAGTAGACGCCAGAAGAGTCATTTGTTATATCATTTAGTGGTGAGAATGGAAACAAATAGATAAAATTAAAAGATAAACATTTTAAGTCTAGTGCGATATCGAAGTGCAAAAATGTGAGTTATATACGTAACTTCCATAAAAAGTAAGTATAGTCTATGATATATTTCATATTATTTTAACGATGTTATTTTTTCAAGTATTATAACAGGGAACGCATAATATATAGTATATATTTTTAAAATAGCTATGATTGAAGTCATATGTATCTTTAAACCCCCGAATACAAGGCGGAAAAAATTCCTGTGTCATTCGAGGAGAGTAGCACAGCGTGGGATTCTAACCGACGACCTTCCACACGAAAGTCCAGTGCATTACAGCGCGGCAATGCACCTCATGTCCAAAACAATCATATCCAATAAACTCAGATTCAAAACATTAACTTAACTTGTGAGTTAAATTATATATTGTGTTACTAAAGTCTTTAAAAATGTTCTTTAAGATACAATGATACTATTATATAAAGAAAGTGAAAACTTACAATTTGTGTGTAAATTTTTTGCAACGTCGCATTTTTCATTTTTAAATTTATGATCCACTCTACACGATATAAATTTCAAAAACAATTGACTGAAAGTTTCCTAGTACGAAAAAATCATACATTTTTAATAAACAACCTTATTACAGTGTCTTTCCCTCAATATGAAAACAACAACTTTGAAAAGTATCGTTTTTTCTCAACAAACTTTAAATATATGACTTCCGTACTCTATTTCGTAGGACACCTGTCTTCTTCCTGAAGGCTGCGGGTTTGAATAGTACTCAAATTGGTGCCCGATTTAAATACAATCGATCCAATTGGTACCTAATTTTATTAGAAAAAGTTTCTG
This sequence comes from Odontocerum albicorne, assembly GCA_949825065.1. Taxonomy (NCBI): domain Eukaryota; kingdom Metazoa; phylum Arthropoda; class Insecta; order Trichoptera; family Odontoceridae; genus Odontocerum; species Odontocerum albicorne. The sequence continues at coordinate 20,676,164 of OX463842.1, read as the reverse complement.
TCTGATTTTCTCTTAATTTCCCTTCAGCATCTTAGTATTGTATAGTATTAAACTTTTATTGTATACAATGGAACCTGGTGGGCTTATTGTCAACCAACCAGAAAAACGTTCAAAGGGCCTTAAGTGAGCATCAGACAAGAATCCTTTTTTTAAATCTGGGTTCAATCGGGGATCGAATCCGAAAGACCTGTGCTGGAAGACAAGCGTCTTGCCAACTAAGCTACGGAGGGCTTTCTGGTTAGTTGAACGAGAATACCACTTGACTTTAAATTTTCCAGATACTGTGCATAACAATAGTTAAAAATAAATTATATACCATATTTGTGTAACGACTATTATTATTTTATAAAACTCTGACCGTATGAAAATAAAATTATAAAAGCCTGCAAGGTCTAATTGTTTAAGTGTTGGGCTAGAAACAGGATAATAATGGAACGGGAATGCATTAGAAATGAAAGTATCAGTTTGAATAGATATTTGGGCTTAGAAGTAAACCAGCCTTCAAAAGAAATCTTATTTTTTTCGAGAAGTTATTAATACGTGTAAATTGACGACCTTTGTGGCTTAGGTGTTAAGGCGCTTGTCTTCCAAGCCGTGTGTTACGGATTCGATTTACGTTATTCCCCCGTTTTTTTTTTGTTATACTCTGGTTTTCATTTTAAACCTCTCTAAAATATCTCTGGTTGTTTGTAAGGGATTGAAATATGGCAATAAACTTACTAAGTTTTACTGTATACACTAAATGTAAAATATAATATGTACCGTAACCCGCCCATAGATAATGTTCTTATGGGATGTATAACGATAATATGTACCGTAACCCGCCCATAGATAATGTTCCTATGGGATGTATAACGATAATATGTACCGTAACCCACCCATAGATAATGTTCCTATGGGATGTATAACGATAATTTTGAAGTAATAAATCATTTTTATTAAAAATAAATCAGTTCCGTATTATTTTAAATTTATATTCAGCATAATCCATCTACACCCACACTGTCATGGAACTCCAAATAAGACCGCATCCAACGCGATCAACAGTAAAAGATCGAAATCTTCTATATTTATTCGTGATGTAGTGACGAAGGATCTGCCTAAAGAGATTTGTCTTCCGCTGGCGGCATACGTGAATGTGAAAAGAATAGCGGCCACAATGGATTTGAAGTCCTACGAGTACGTCACGGAAAAATGAAAATACTCTCAAAACAATAAATGCACATAAAAAGAGGTTTCAGGCTTGGATTTTAAATTTGTTAAATAAAATTCTTTAAATAAATTCCAAAATGAATAAAAAATCTCCTCCAAATATTATTTATTAAAGTTACTTTGATAATGCATGTGGTGCGCTGCTACACCTTCTCAACTCTCCTCCCAGGATAAGGTCGTGTACATTGAACCAGAAAGCATCACTTACAATCGAGGTTTTTGAGATGTTGGTTTTCAGGCGTATGTAACACATACTAAAAATTCTATGGACTGAGAACTGCTTTATGAATAAGGACTGAGAATTGCTTTTAATTATGAAGATTGCAGTATCTCTGTCACATAATGAGAAGTGCAGTTGATTATTCACATCTAATCATCCAGAAACAAATAAATGACTAACAAGAGAGGAGGACGCCGCTTAAGAGCTTGCATCAGAGGTTTGGGTGCACTTCAGAGTTGTTTCAAACTACTGTGATTAGGATCAAGATTGTCACGATAGTGATCAATCTTCAAGAAGAACAGGCATCGTCAGGAAAATTTGTTTAAAAAAAATATTTCTTTCTAACCAGGCCAGTTGTCTGTTTTAAATATTCATATTCAATTTTGCAAAATAATTCTTAAAAATCTCAGTTACTTTTAATTTTGCAATAATAATATGCTCTTAATCCCACAACGATGACTTAACCTTAAACTACGAGTATTATAACAACGTAATGAAGCAATTTTATGCCCCATCTTCTGACTTATTTTTAGTTACTGCCATATTGTAGGTTTCAAGAGAACTATGTCACATTGATTTAATTCTGATGAAAACTTGTTATTTTTATCAAATAGGCATGTTTTGCATAGAATATATGTTATTATAATGTTTGGTAAAGTAAGAAATAATCGAATAAAGGATCAAAAAATTAACACCGAACTCTACAAAATTATTGTTTGTTAGAGATCTTGATAGGACATAGTCACATTGAGAGAATTAGATACTTAATAGTTAAGAAACAAATATATATTTTTGAAATGAGTGGAGGGTGAGGATGAGATAGGACAAAACAAGAAATATTTACGTGGATAGAAAAAGGTAAACATTTATCATCTCTGCTAATCCCAAAAACCGCGTGGCGTGGTGATATGTATTCGTATGTATGTATGTTACCAAGTAGCAAAAATACATGCTTGATAATTTATCATTTGTTTTCACAGTATAAAAAGATTAACTTTTGTGTGAAAAACTTTCAATATCACCGAATCAAATCTGTTCAGTACTATTGAAATTTCCAAATTGTGAATGAGTCTAATAATACTCGTATATGTAATCTCCTAATTATTTTTATTATCTCAATGTGAATTTTCCAACAGAAATTATCACGCAAATGAAACGCGTGCCATAAATTACAGCGAGTAGTATAGCGGAATTAATTAGATATTTCCAATCCTGAGAGCAAGAGGGAATACAAGATAGAGGGGAGAAAAACAAAGTTCATTAGTTATACATTTATGTGGTTTGAAGGTACTTTGACTTGAAATTAATTACTTTCTTTTTCATTATTGGTTTAATATCTATCGGAAAGGATTTTATTCCCTTTGCAAATTTAACAATTCTCTCTTTTTTTCTGATCCATTACTAGGTTCATTTACTCAAAAATAAATAAAGTTTCGATTGTTTTAATAAGATTTGTGTTCAAATTTGAAAAAAATGTATCATGCGGTTTTTTCTTCCGTATTTATATTAAGAAATCTTTAAAACTTGTATCGTGCAGGAATCAACTGATTTTTTTAAATATTTTATCATTAACATGGAACAATTAAACGAGAAATATTTTTTGATTTAAATAAGAAAGGGATTTCTGGAGTAATAATGGGAAAAACAGAAAAAATATCATGGTTCACTTTGTGTTATTTTTACATTTATTTTTCAAAGATTTTTTCTGTATCGATTTATGTTGTGAGAGAGTTTTAGTATTATGACAAAATTTCCTTAGTAAAGGTATAGATGAAAATATCTTAAAAAATAATGAGCCCCGGTAGCATTGGAAAAAAGTCAAAGAGAAGGAGGCTTACAGTTAAAGGACAATATACATAGCGCTGTTAGTAAACTATGATGAAGGGCAAATTTATTGAGAATTATCGGAAAATTTCTTCTCAACAATTTAGTTCTTATTTTGTTTATAGTTAAAGCATTAACATTGTATTCGTAACACAAACTAGTGTGTGTGTGTACTCCCCTGATGATGAGGTGAAAGCCTTGAAACCGGTAGGGTTATACCGTTACAAAAAGTGGAATAAACAGTGTTTGATAAAACAAATAAAATTTTGTTCTTATTTGTTGTGCAATAATTTCATAATTATAAGCTATTTTTCTGACAAATATCGAAACACAGTTTTTTCAATAAAAGTTCGTAAAATGTGTTGGATAAATGGAACTAGAGGTCGAGTAAAGGCTGGAAATGACGGGCCTATCATTTACTTGGAACGAAACATCGCTCGATTTTTTAATCGGCCCTCCCAAAGCCTCCAGATTAAGCTTAAATGCGAATTTGCTTATTTTCGCGTACCCAGCTTTTAATGGATTGCTTCTTATTTCAGCGGGAAATTTCCTTTCATTTTATTTTGCTTTACGTATGATACTGGTTTAACCAAAATCAAATGTCCCAATACCTCAAATAAAATTTACTGTACAAGAAATAAATTAATTTGATAAAAATATTTAAATGATAATAACATGAATAACGATTCACATTGTTTCTGTGAAGTGGCTCTGTTATATATGCAAATTTATTAAGAAGTTCAATTATCAATTTATCGACCAAGATATGGAAGATATCAATATCTGAAATTCATTCAACAAGATCATTCCATTTGCGAGTGTTGGCGTTTTTAATAGCTCAATTGTGAATACATCACCGAAAACAATCCTTATTCACGATTGCGTAATTCATTGTAAATTAAGTGATTTGATGGATTTATTGTCATATACAATAAGCTAAAATATGTTAAAGATGCCTTAAGTCGAATCGAACCCGCAATCACCGGGTCTAAAGACATGCGTCTAACGAACTAGGCCGAGCAGGTCGATAATTTGTGCATATACTCGTAGAACAAATGGATTGGGAAACATTAACAAAAAAAATAACAGTGCAAATTTAAGAGGAAAGTGGGGTAGAGTAAGACTAAGGATTGTTGTATTAATTCTATAAAAATATTTACAAAAAAAAAGAATGTACAAGGTAGTTGTATGAATGTAGAGGATTCGAAAAATTTGCGTTGCTTTATAAAAGTCTGGTATTAAATCCTCGTTGCCTTCTTTGAAAAGGAGAGTACTCGGTGGTATACATATACTCGTACATATAACTATTTTGCATAAGCATATAACTATTTTGATATGTGCAATGCTAGGTTGGTTAAATCTGGATAAAGAAAAAAACTTAATTCTTTTTATTACGTAATTTGCAGCTAACAAATATATAAACTTACTCTAATAAATCAATGAAAAGATAGTATCAGCTTTAAAAAACAGCAAAACTTCGTTGAATCCATATTTCGTCAAAATATATATAAAAAATAAAAGTCCATATAAATAAATCACTTTATCGAAATTCGCAAAAAGGAAAAAATGTGTTCTTACTATTATAAGCATTTTTGTGGGTAGTTTATTTTGAAGATGGGGAGTTGAGCCTTTTTAAACTGGAAGGTTCAGTCTTATGACACGTCAGCAAGGAATTTGCTTTGGAATATTATAACCCTTAACAAAAAGTCGCTCATAAAATCTCGGCTTGCTTTTTTTTGAGAACACAATCCACAATTTCAGCTACATGTTTTAGGAAAATTTTGAATATTTATGCCCTATTTTGGCCTAAGTCTTAAAATGAGTACTGATTTACAAATAATTTACGAAAATGATTTTTTTATGATTTTTTTTACATACGAGTGTATGTTAATTAATTTGATTTATTATTGGACTAATAATCCAAATTTAAAGATAAATAATTAATTGTCTTAAGCATTCGTAATTAATGGTTCAACCTGGTTTGGCAATAACCATGTGACATGATTTTCCAATGAACGAGAAACGTGGTCAAGATGATTAAGTAATAACCAGACTGGAACCCTTTTTTTCAATTAGGATACTAACGGACCTGCAACTTCCGGGTTGGATGAAAGCGTCTTACCAACTTGGTCACGGAGGTGGTCAGTGAGCATTTACTTTTTTATAAATTTCATGTTGATATTATAAATATTTTTGAAATGCTGATAAAATTTATTCTCAGATCTACTTAAAGATATGATTACATCATATCCTACTTTCTCAAAGAATTGATGAAACTTCTCAGAGAACTGAACGCAAAATTAGTATGTCAAAAACATGCTAACAATAAACTTCTTTTTCAACCAAAAAATACTCTTTAATCAGGTAATGTAACTTAAAAGAAACTTTATTTAATTCAATTTATAACATCAAAAAGATATTAAAATTTCGGAAAATGATAAAATATACTTTGAAAGGATGAACCATTTTTTTTCTTCCTGCATAAAATCTCCCAAGAGTTACGGAAAAATGATAGGAAACTTTGAATCAAGACTATGTAGTTAATAAACCTTTCAACTTTATAAATTACTGGAAGTATAATTAGAGACGAACCTCTTAGACGTATTTCTCATTTAAATAAATCATTTATCTTTGCGTATTTACGTAAATTTTAATAACATGTGTTACACAATACTCATGGTTTTCTTTACTATCTGTTGTACCTTGGTCCTTCGGGGAAATTAAATATTGAGGGAATGTTGCTAAGTAATTCTGAAAACCTTTCAGTATACATTCAAAGGATTCGTAATCTAAAGGGATAATTACTTTTTTGGAGTTATGTATCGTTTCTTCAGTTTCGTTAAGATAAAGTTAAGGTCTGGAAAGAGGTTGTAATAAGTTATGTGTTTGTCAACATACAAATATTCTAGCATGAAAAACAGAGGTATAACCAAGAGCTTTACATCCTATATGGTAAATCTAGTGTATCAAAAATTGGAAACATTGATAAACCGCACAGATTTGACCAGTTGTACCGCATGCAGGACACTTACTCTTCTAGGGATATTTTAGGGTGTAAGAGAGTGGGGAGACCAAGGATGAGATGCCTGAATGGTATGACAAAGAAAGATAATACTCTGAGTAAAACCAATTGAATGAGAGGACAGCCGAAATCCAACTTGAGTTGTGGGGCCGATGATGGTGATAAAACGTGTTTTTATAGTTAAGGCATTAACATTGTGGAAGTAAAAAGACATTGTAATTTGTTTTATCAAACACAGTTTATTCCAATTTGTGTAACGGTTAAACCCTACCGGTTTCAAGGCTTTCACCTCATCATCAGTGGAGCACAAACAAGACTGAATTATGTTCGAATTGGTACCGAGATACACCTTTCTAACGGTAAACATTCGGGTTGGGGACTGGGGGCTGAGTGAGGCATGATACAACCTCAGCGAGCAGTGGAGAGATTCTTGGGATATATGTGTTTGCCAGATGTTCACCTCGATGCACTGACTTAGAAATTTCTAAGGCCTCTAATCTGTCCAATTTATTTCCGTTACTACTGATATGTAAGAATTTGTCATCATCGATAGAAATGATGACAAATTCTAAATGTATGGTTTTCCCGGTGACAATGATTAGCCATTTCAGAATAAATTAGTGGATTTGTTAAGGCGGATTTGTGTTTACGAAATCTCTTTTCAAAGTATCTTCCTGTTTTTCCTATATAGAAATTATCAGTCAGCACATAAAAGTTTATATACACCACTGTTGCTAAGTATTCCATTTTGGCCTTTCCCGTTAAATACGAATTTCCGGAGATTAAAATTAGAGTAAAAAACGTTTTATTGATTGCAAAAAAAAACGGGAACCATTTTTTGTCAAAAGTATTTTTCAAGGTATGAAAAAAAAATTATTTTCATCTTTTTAAGTATTCAATGACCTGGCAACTAAGTGTGCCGTTACGTCGCCCATGTGAACAGATCTAACGAAATAATATCAAGTGGGTATCACTTGAAACTGGCGTACACTCCTTCATATAAAGGAGCTCACGATCATTATTCAAGAAAGAAAAAAATATTTTTTCTTTTTAAAATATTGTTTCTTTTAAATGTATTTTCTTTTAATTGTTCAAACTAATGATTGAAATATATAATAAAAAAGTGTGCGAAAGTTTTTTGCAATTTTCCCTTTTCATCTTTATGAATTTAATTAATTTTTTTAAGATGTATGCGTATTTTTTTTAGAATGTTAATAAAAATGGTTTGATAATAAAGTGGAAACGGTATTTATCATCAAATATGTTTTTTAAAGAGAAAAATGGGATAAAAACAGTGTATTGAAAGATAAAAATATCCTGGCCAAATTAATAACGTTTTTTGTGCTACCACATGGAATATTTTGTATAAATTCTGAGTAAATAATAGTTAAATGTTTAGTGAACATTATATTTCTCCCATTTTTTTTTTCATTTATCAATTTTCAACCATATCAACGTATTGACAAGGGTAGGTTAGAAATGTTAAATAATGTCATCTCGACGTCATACGCGTTGGTATGTCGAACTGTCATAAAAATCTCAGTGGCAAACCACTGGGATAATAATTTTATGATATTATTAATTGGACTCGAACCCTTTTGGTGGAACCCCTAGAGTTTTAGCCAAGGAGATCGTGCGAATGATAAGAGTATGTACTCGTATATAAACGAAGTATTACTATCGTCGTGTAATAGAAATCTTGCCGAGAATTCAAATAATGTCAAACCATCGATGTCACATGTATTTATTTATTTCTGGCACTTATCTTAAGAAAATTTAGGAAATTAAAAACCTTCAACTTCGCTTTAAAATTGCAGAAAATTTTCGCATGAGAAAGCACGAAATTAAAATACAGTGTAAATATTTCATTTTGCTCCGCAGAGGATGAAATGAAAATAATTCTAGGATATTCTGTTGACCTCAAACATTCAATAAAGCTTAGTGAGAAGTCACGTTCAAAAGTTTGTTGTTCATTACAAACATAATACACTTTCTGCCATTTACTTGATTGTTCCATTCAATCACCATATACAATAACATATGGGTTGGAGTTATTATGTTACACCACGTCACACTGTGACCAATTTCATTACTTCAGGAAGCATTTGTATTGCGCCTTTCTTATCTTTCTCTATCTTGATAATAAATTTGCTTTAGATTGTATTCTTAGTTTTCGTATTCTCAAATTAATGAAAGTATTTATTTTTATTTTTTTAATCTTAAAAAAACATATTGTTTTCACTATGTGGTGTCATGATTATCGAATTTCAATAAAATATGTTTAACACTATTTTTCTTCGCATTCACCTCAGTTTTATTTACTGAATTTAGAATCATTTTCAAGGACTTCCGACTTCTTCATTTTTTTTCAGCTAACGAAGTTTCTCATCTTTTAACGAAGAAAACAGAGATCTTTGAAATATCATAATAATTATTGGTATCTATGATCGTGTATGAAAATAATGTTTGAAAAAAGATGAAGAAAATAAAATATAAGATATAAACCTCAGGTAAAAGAGATAAGAATGAAAATTTTATGGAAGTTATTTAAGTATAAGGAATATTTATAGATAAATAATGGTTCTTTTGTTTATTCTTTAATATCGACCACCATTTAGAATATCGGTTTGAGTCGAGAAGATCGTTCCAAAGTCGAGCCGAGTAAACCACAAAAGATGATGTGTAGAATGACGTGTGATGCATTGGTATATTAAAAGATTCTGTCATCAACAGACTGACCGTCAAATACTTTATAATTATTTTTATCTTAATCTTTAATTTAAATTCTTTACTTAAAAAAATATGCGTTGTAACGTAATATCTTTACAAAAAGAAAATGCATTTGCTATATACTCGTATAGGTGTTCTAAAATGACCTCATTAATTAAAACTTCTTCTCACTGATTTTGAATATTTTGTAGGGTTGAAAGATTATTTATAACAAACCATCCCGTTGAGGAAATAATATAGATTGAAATGTATGAAATATACTTTTTTCCTTTCTGTTAAACTCTTATTATATCTTGAATGAAAATAAGAAATATCCACTTGAACACGTCATGAAATTCCGTTTCTGTAGTGCATATTGCTTCATTATCTCAAGTATTCTCTCATTACTTCTCTAATGATGATTTTTCTTTTCTAAAATAAAATAAATAAATTAATTTCTGACTGGTGGTTTTATCTCCCTTTAGTTACAGTTGATTACCGTGTAACGATGCGCCTGGTTTGAAGCGAGGCGACTGAAGGCTAAAATAAGGAAATTGATATTAACCAAACGCTCAAATAAATAAATGTTAAAGAATTTAAAAAAATCTTTATTTTTCAAATGAAATCTTTCACATATAAATTATATACCATTCGTTGTCTACCGTCGTCGTGAATACGGAATCCTAATTAATGTAATCTAAGTAATTCTGTAGAAATACCTACATTGAGAAGAATGTGTATAGCAACTACGAGTATATATGACTAATGCCACTAGTATAATTAAGAAATTCAATGCAAGTTGTGAGAGACGAAAATTTAATTGGATCTTCATCATCCTGTCGAGTAGCTCATGACTGAGCATCTAAACTTCCAGCATAGCCTCTGACAACTCCTTTCTATCTATCTCTGCACTTCGCGGTTCATTGAGCAGTTGTTAATGGCAGTCCTGTTGCGACTTTCACTTGGTCTGTTCAACGCATTTGGACTCTTTATTTGTGCGTAGTATCTCCAAACCGTCTCCTTGGTCACGAGCAATGTACCCAAAGAACCAGAGGACTCGTCGAAGGCATATTATCGATCTGTCGGTGATTCTCGAATTGAGACGATAGTTCGTCTTGCAGTCCATGGAATTCGTAACATCCTTCTCCAGCACAACATTTCAAATGCATCTTTTCTACGTCACTCACTTGCTCTCAGAGTCCAAGTCTTTGCACTGTACAGAAATATTGCGAAGATCGGAGACGTAATTAGGCACATTTTCATCATAATGATGTTAGCTCTGCTCTTCCAAACCTTTCAACTTTGACATCGCATTATTTTACCATTCCTGTGCTTCTGTAATTTGATCAAGCTGATAAAAACTTCAAATATAAGGAATCAGACAAACCGATGGATTTGTAAGGGGAGATGTCGAGGAAGCAATAAATGTATGTCATAACAGAATTGGTTTGATCTCTCCTTTTTACCTAACCCACCAGGAAAACGGTGTAATGGTATACATGTGCTCCTGTATTATTACTTCTTCCTTTTTTTCGTTCAAAGGCAAATTAATCAATTAAATTTTCTTTTGACTCAAGTTTTTATTTTTATAAATGTGTCAACTATTTGAGATAGTCATCGAACTTACGTCGAGTTAGCTAATGTCAATATTTTATCATGCTTACTCTACCTTTCTTACATTGTTTAGCGTAATAAACTGTTTTCCCTTTTTGTTTGTTACGGATTATTTAATTGGCGAATTTTATTTTATTTTCATTTAAATGCAATAAAACCTTCAATTAATTTCCAGAACAAATTTACAGCTTTTTATGGCAATGTTTAAAATATTGTTTTGCACAATTTTCTGATGAAATAGTCCAACAAATTTAATAATGTTGGCAATATTTTTACTTTCCAATATAAACAAATATATTGATTTATTCTTTCATAAGTTTTAAATAATAAAAGAGTAATAAAGGTTTAACAAAAGAAAAGCTTTAAAAATATTTTTTATATTTAAAAAAAATTATATAAAAATGTTGTAAAATTGAAATTATTTAAAAAATATATTATTTTATAATTTTTTTTTATTTTATATATTTTTTTATTTTACGAAGTTTTATCCTGATTTGTAGAATATTTATGGAGAGAATCAAAACACCATCTAATGCTAGAAGTCGATAAGAATATTTAACTATGTGAGGAAAGAAGTTGATTTTTTTTAAATAAAAAAATATTTTAAACAACTACTTAGGAATATAAATATATATTATTGCTGTTAAGTATTTATCCTGTCTGTATTTTTTTATCCATACATATTTAAATTCATAAACTCATATCTAACAGGTAAATTTCTTTTATTTATACTGCAATTTTCGTACCGAAATTTTGAAACATTATTATAATTATATCTTCATATAATTTTCAGATATTATGTACTCATGTCAATATTTTAAATTCATACAAACTTTTTTTTAGTTCAAATGTTTATTTATTTTAAATAAAATGTAGTATTTTGTCGTGAATCAAATGAATATAAATTATCAACGCAAACGAAGCTGAAAAATAAAAAAAAATGTCTGAAGTAAACTTGGTAAATAAAACTCTCTCGTAGAATTCTATCTCCATCTGTCCTATTCAATGGGTCATAATTGAAATAAGAAACGGACGAGGCACTGAATGTTATAACTTGCCCTTACTAAAAATAAAAAGGGATTGAATTGATTATAATATGATCTTAATTGAGTAGTTCACGGTGGAGTTCTGTACACACAAAATAATAGCACAAAGTGGTGTGTTAATTCCCACCTAATACGAGTATACTCGTATGGTAGTGAAGTCTGGAAATTAAGGAAAAGTGACAGGAGTCGAATACCTGCGGTAAAAGTGCGTGCTTTATAAAGAAAATTTGGTATTACAGTGTAAAACCGGATATGCTTTGACGAAGACCGGATACAATGACCAAATTAGATGTAGTTATTTGTTCGAGACTGATGATGTAAGTTGAATAAAAAAACAATTTTTTAAATGATTTGACATTTTAAGAGAATGAGCAATGAAAAACTTACAAAATATTGTAATTTGTTTTATCAAATACTGTTTATTCCACATTTTGTAACGGTATAACCCTACCGGTTTCAAGGCTTTCACCTCATTATCAGGGGAGTACAAACAATACTTGTTTATTTTGTGAGATGAAAACCTTGAAACCGGTAGGGTCATACTGTTATATAAAGAGGAATAAACAGTGATTGATAAAACAAATTACACTGTTTTTAAACCTCCACAATGTTAATGCCTTAACTATAAATAATATACTTACAGAATAATTATATATGTCTAGACTAAATGGCATACGAGGAAAAGGTAGGCCGATGAAAGGATTTAGCTGAAAAATGTTGACTCTAATCATATAACAAACATGAAAAACACAAGTGAGAAATTAATGAGACAAATGTAGTTTTTGTGGATTGAAGTGTGAACATTTATTATCTCTGCCGACCACAAAAGGTTGAAGTTTTTTTTTTTTTTTTATTAAACAAGTAAATTATTATACAAACATTTGTCAAGGCTATACCTATATACAAATTTATTACTTAACTAATCTTAATTATATGTTATAATTTATGAACTAATTTAAACTTATTTTCCTACATATCATTTTATTTTATTTATTCAATCTTAATATATGAGATCTTAGAAATAATTAACACCTACATACTACTTATAACTAGATAACAATTCTTACACTAATTATTCAGCAAAAACAAGTCCACTCGTTCAGGCTACTTGTATTCCATCACATTCACTCAGACCTTGGTTGTCCCAGCTAATACTGTAGGTGGACTAGTCAGGCAACAGATAATGCTTCGGGAGCTTGTGCTTATAACGAAAGGGTAGGTCGGATTTACTCTCGTAAGCCCCTAGGGCAGCGACTAAGGGATTTCTGTGATTTTGTTGGCTTTTATAGAACTTCACGGTCCAAGCGAGGATGTGGTGTTGTAGGGTTTCTTCTCGCTGTTCAGCGTGAAGTCGGGTAAGATTTGTTCTGGGATAGGTGTTAAAAGATATCTTCAATGCCTTGTTCTGCACTCTCTGGAGTTTCAGGTGATCCGTATTGCTCACACTACCCCAAACGGGTGCAGCTTAGGTCAAGATAGGACGAATAAGGGTTTTATAGAGGAGGAGCTTATTTTTGGGTGAAAGGAAGCTGCGTCGATGAAATATCGAACTGATAGCCCCTATGCCCTTGTGACCCTTCTGTCTGATGGTATTCAAATGGGTTTTCCACGTCAGTCATATATGAGTATGTTAGTGTATGCCATTTGTGCAGAAATCAACGGTTGGAGGAATGTTCAAATGTATGACTCATTTATTTTTTTCTTAAATACTAATACATAGTATCTTTGTTCCATCCCTATCACCTTATTTTTGTTCTACATACTTCCTCTTTTACCTACTTCAATATTTTGCATTAGAAACGAGTTGACACTCGATATAGAAATATATCGAGGAGTTTGACATTCATGCTTACTCTTCCCTAATTTTTTCAAATGTTTATTCTTAAGTCATTTATAAGGAGGTACTGGATGATCAAATTGCTTCTTCTAAATGCAGGATCTCCTCTGCAACAAGAAGTTAAATCTCAACCTATTCATGCAAATTTCGCGTTCCTAAATATTTTCCGTACATATAAAATTAACATCTACTAAGTTACTTAAACTATTCCTAAAGCTTTTCAAATATCCGTAATGATTACATCTTTAAACAGATAATGATAGAGAAATAGTATCCACCATCAAAAGAAAAAAGGTATGATGTTTTGAACATAAAATGCGAAGAAAAATATAAGACCTTTCCAATTCTTCAACTTAAATCAATATTGAAGGAGAAAACCACAGGAAAAAGACTTTATTTCATTGTGGTATCATTGATTTGTTCTGGTCACTACCTGCAAAGGCCAAGATAGCCATGATGATCGCCTACTTTTAAGTGGGTGAAAATTTTCAAATAAGAAGAATATATCAGGCACCAATTATTTACGTTTTTAATAATGAAAGGATCACTTATATGGCTGACTCTCTTCAATGGTGATAATACTCGGGATTGGAACACACTATAATTGACAAATAAAAGTATTTAAAAACGGAATAGGAATTAAGAACATCAATTCATTAAATATTACGTAATAATAATATGACTATTGCAATAGCAAAAATCACATTAAAATGACGAAAAATACACTGTTATTAACTAGGTAGACTATAACATACATTTAAAGGAGTACTCTTCTCAGTTTCAGGAATAACCAAAATGCTTTATATAATTCGAACTAATCACAATGTAATATACTTGAAAAATTCAAACAAAAATTAAAATTCACGCCTGGCAACTACACCAATGACCGATCAATTTAAAATGTAATAATAAAAATCATTATTTATTGACCACCGATACGTTTTACTTTTACATCGACAGAAAATAAAGACATGAACACAATATATATTTTTAATTAAATAAAAATATATAATTTTACTAAGAAATTATGGTGCACATTTAATGTTACAAGATGAAACTGTGTTGTGTAATGCTTATCCAATTAGTGTAAGGATATTGAAACATTCATTCTTCGTTTTTTTTAAACTTGGTAGTGGCTAGGACGCTCATCAACACGCTAGGCACGAATACTCTATATTGTCCTAGGGCAAGCCTGTCTCTTTTATGGCTTAACGTTATTAAACCAACAAAAGTCTATAGGAAAACGTGAGAAGGATTCTGGTATCTATTGAACCTTACCATCTATGGAAAACCTCGAATACCAATACCTAAATAAATAAACGATTTGTAAGAAAAAGATAAATGTATAAATCCTATTCGATACTCTGCCCTTATCACTGTGAAAGAGTTATTTCAAAAGAATATTCGTATTTTTAAAAGAAATAGCGACCTATTATTATTTATGCACTAAACATTGAGTTTAATATTACAAGTCTTTGGTGTAAATTCTTTACACTTAGTCATGTCTCTGGATATATTTACAATTGAGAATAAATAATATGTTTTCATTAAATACCTTAAAACAAAAGGATATTTTACAAAGGAAGGTAGAACAAGATATCAAACGTCAAGGTGCACTTGGAAACAAAATCAATGGGGAGCTTAAAGACAAATTTATATCAAGATCATATTTTGTGTCAACATTGATGTATGGAAGAAAACGTGAACGTGAAAAAAGTAACAAAAGAAGCCAAGTAAATAAAGGGAAAATGCGTGTACTGAAATGAATATGTGATGTATCGATGTATGATAGAATAATAAACGAATTATGGAAATAAGCTAAAAACGAATATGTCAATTAAGGCGAAAAAGTTAACGTTGAGGTGGTTTAAACATGTTGAACGAATATATGATGAAATATTGACTTAATTAATGTATAATGCAATCATAACTGGACGTCATGGTTGAGGATTACCTAGAAAAATATGGTTAGACCAAGTGAATACATTTTTGAAAGAAGGAAAGCTAAGGCGTAAGAGAGACAAGGATCTGTGTGAAAAAAATTATGAATTAAACAAAAGAAATACGTCATATTCGTAAAGTTTGTGGTGCACTCTTCTCTCTGCCTACCCCGACAGGTAAATGGTGTGAGGGTATGCATAAATATATTTATTTAAAAAAACACGACATTTTAGTGAAAAGTGTGTCAAAATGAGAAATTTATTGCACAAAGAAAGTTTCTCAAAAGTCTGGTTAAAATAGTGTTTTTTTCGGAAATGTTTATGCTTTGAAACTTTTTTAGTTTGTTTTCATACAAATGTTGCTTTGCATAATACTCGTATTATATTTTGCTTAAAAAACGTTTTGATATTTTCCGTATTCGTTTCTATGGATTTAGTTCCGCCGTTTAAAATTTTTATTATACCAGCAGTACTAAATTTTATAGACTACTATACACCGAGGCTTTCGACTGCATTAAATGGAACAAATTATGGGAAGTACGTGGAAAGATGGGTGAACCAAAACATCTGTATCCTTAATGGAAAGGCTCTATAATATTAGCTTCACAATTTAAATCACCGGCAATAATGGACAGGAATTACAGGAAAAGAGGCAGAACATCTATGCGGCAGAGCGACCAGATGAAGAGTGCTACGGGCCTGTCTTTGCCACATGCTCTTCAAACAATGAAATGCCGAGAGGAATAGAGAAGAGTGTACACAAATTACAAGTTTCAATGTTGGTCACGTTCCTTAGCATTGAGGTGACGATAGAAAGAAGAAGGTATACGATAACTGCAACTGTTCTAAAGGTGGTTTACGTTTCAACAAGTGGCCTTCCCCTGTTGTTTAACGTTGAAGAATACCTGACGGGTTTATTATTTGGTTCAAACGAGGAAGCGAGGTTAGCGGTTGTTTACAGTATTTTGAGTTAATGTCTTAATTTTCATGAATATATTTTCAAACTTATGAAGCGCTGGAAGTTAGTCATTGCTTAAATTACTTTCAACCTTTTCTTTTAATTGTCATTTAGGCAATATTTGTGATGACTTAATTAGCCTAGTTTATAAGACATTTGACTTCCACCCGAGGATTTTGGGCTCCATTCCAGATGCTACTTGGTAAAAAAATGAAAAAAAAATTCGTGTTCTGTTAATAAGTTCGTCTATTGCTAATACTTGCGTGTGCAAGTATTGAAACCTTTTCATGGGCTTAAGTATATTCAACACGTGCGATTTTGAACTTCAAGTTCCATGCCTACTCTAATGGTTCTAAGCCCGGAGGTTTGATAAAAGGAACTTAAGACATTACTGTTTTCCAACTACGCTTTTTTATATTATCTTACTTCTAATTAAGATATGTTGAGAGGCACCATAATAACATAATGCACGTGATGTCATTAGTTTCCAGCACGTGATGTCATTAGTTCGGGGCTGTTTTATTTACCGTTTTCTTTTTCTTAAGATGCAATTTAAATCAACGTAGATAACTAATCCATCTTATTTTGACAGGTCACAAATGCAGAGAAGAGTGGCCCAGTAGAACCTCAGAACAGATATACAACCTGTTCTTGGACTGGACCCTTCTATTGATGCCTCTGCTCATCATGAGCCTGGCCTACTCACTTATCGTCAGCAAGCTGTGGAAGGGGCTGCAGAGGGAGATCAAGCACAACTCTTCTTGTCAGAGGCAAAGTAAGTTGTTTAATCTTTTTTGAATTTTTGTACGAATATTCATGGGAATAACTTTTATGAAAAAGTGACCGATAAAGAGTAAATTATAAAATGCATGGGATTGAGAGGGATGCTGAGATTTTAAGTTTGATTCGAGCAGAAAATTTAATCTTTTTTCACACTTGAGCCTTATAAAGACCTTGAAGTCGCTTGAGGAAAATATCAATTATAGGGGGGGGGGGGGGGGATGAACCTTGGTACCATGTGAAAGGAGAGAATAGAGCAATATTTCCGCTAATTACACCAATTCTCAAGACACATGTTTCCACCTTCCATCACGAGGCTCTCTTCAAGCAGAATGAGGAGAGTCTCGAGTTAGGAGGTAAAAACACGTATTACAGGTATTAATGTAATCAGTGGAACTATAATGTGATTTGTAATGAAATATTCTGATGTGAAATTCCATAAAACTGAAGCCAGAACCTTTGATAGTTTGAGATATTTCATTGTTTGATCACGAACATAGATTTATTCACAAAAATTATGATATTATAAATGGTTGAATAATTTTGAAATTGTTCGAATTGTTGCCAATTGGTAAAATATGAGCGGATTATATCAGTTGTTTAATGGGATGTTTCCATTATATCTACCGGATGTATGTCTGAGAAATGTTCCTTTGGAAAGAAGTAAAACTTTGAGGTCAACATCGTTTGAATTGTTTCGAACGGATCAAAAACGCGGAGTATTATAACAGAGCTTTTGCCGTTGCTGGTCATGTGGCGTAGAATGGTCGGCCTCTAAGTATTAGAGATATGGGTGGCGTATTCAGCTTTAAGCACTTGAAGACAATCCTTTTTGGAGGTCTTATCAAAATTTATGATCATATATGAAAACTACACACTTACACTACATTATACCTTAAGCCGAATATGTTACTATCACACATCGGAAGATCTACAAATATTCTTTGAATTCCGTTTGTAAGTTTTCTGCGGTTTTCTTACCAATTATGTCTGAGAATCCAGTTGCAGGGAATTGTGTAATGTAATGGCCGCAACAGTACCTTTCTATCCTTACACTCAAATTATACTACAATATATGTATGTACTCGTATATTTATTCTGTAATATTTTTAATCTGTCTATAAAAGTGAATTTGAATCCCGAACTAGGGCGCTCTTGAGGAAAGTCTTCAATCGGAACGGCGTTATAACATTGTACTTTTATTATTTTTATTTCGATTCATAACTAAATAGCGATCATCTTCTCGAAGTGTCCTGTTCATCTCTGAAGAATGGCTGGTATGTTTGTTATCATGATCAGCTGCCCGGAAGATCTAATAACTTCGTAAGTTCTTAGAAAAGGAAATGATGGGCCGAAATTTAGATCAAAAACATTATTTGAGAGGTGGAATTTCAATAAAAGAATTGCAATAATTTCTTAAAATGTGATTTATTTATTGTTCAAGTCATTTCAATTTACCTGCAAAAATATTATTTTATACGCGTGACTTTGAAAAGAGTGATAAAACATTCTAGTAAAGTCCGAGTATTTAAAAAAAGAAGATGAAAGTTTTTAAAAATGTCCAGTTACCTGCAAAAACTTACTTTTTGGCCTACTCAAGTTCTTAAATTCCATTAGGAACAATAAAACAGAATTGGTGACTTTTGAGCCTGAAACGTTGAGTTATGATTTGAAATGTATTACAATGTAAATATGAATACATAAAAACTCATTTTCTCATCAACAATATTTATTTCCGGCTCCTTGAATATGTTGAAAACAAGGTTATAATTTCAAAAAGGAGGTGCTCAGTTGTCGGTCCAAACCTCGGCGGCATGTTTTTCAGTCATAATATATGCCTTCTTCCTGGATGCGGACGCCCTTCAATAGTGTGTTTTATTATGAAATATAAAATTTTAACTAGATAAATTGGAAAAAATAAGTAACTCAATATTTTTTATAAAAAATTAAATGATTACAAAAAAACCTTAAAGGGGTTTTTAAAATGGGTTCGCGTATGTTTTTGTTAGCATAACATATAATCACACGATATTTTATAATTTTCCAAATAGACAAGGTAAACATTTAATGTTTATCTAATTAAGTTTGTTTTAGAAACTACACCCAACGCCTTATTTTAATAAAACTAAAATTGTGTTCAAAAAATATTAGAGTTAAATTTCAAATGTGTAAGTTGAATGTTCAACGAAAAACTTCATAATGAAATACATGATTAAGAACATCAAAATTTCGGACTGCTTCAGACCCTGAACCTTATATTGGAATTTAATATTTTACTTTTACATCATGTACTAGGTAAGTCCAGAAAGTAAGTGTACTGAATTTTCGTAGGTTACAATTTTTTTTATTTAAACAAAAAAATTACGTGGTTACCGTAGTACATATGTAAGCTATTTTTCGAAATAGTCGCCATTCCTCTCAATGTAGGTGGTGAAGCGGGGTATCAACTTTTTGATGCCTTCCTCGAAGTAGTTTCCCGCCAACCCCTCCGTCCACTTCTCCACCTCCTCCTTTACCTCTTCGTAGGTTGAAAACCTTTTTCCACCCATGTGCAGCTTCAGGGAGGTAAAGAGATAGTAATCTGAAGGTGCTAGGTCAGGGGAATGCGCGGGATGGTTCAGGACATCTCATTTAAACGAGGCGAGCAGTTCCTTCGTGGCGTTGGCCGTGTGTGGTCTGGCATTGTCGTGCAGCAGGCAGACTCCCTTTGTCAGCATGCCTCTCCTCTTGTTCTGAATCGCCCTCCGCAATTTTTTAGGGTCTCACAGTATCTTGCAGAGTTGATGGTCTCCCCTTGAGGCATATATTCAATTAAAATTATGCCTTGACAGTCCCAAAACAATTTCGTCAGTCACAATTGAAGGTCTTCCGCTCCTCTGATATCATGCACAGACGTACGACCATTTTTAAACTCGCGACACCACTTGTACACACTCGTACGATTCATAGCTTTATCACCATATACAGTTTTCACCTCATTATAAACCTCAACCGGAGGTTTTCCCTTCCAAACGAGATAACGGATGACGCCCCGTATTTCGCACTTGGCGGGAGATTGGATTTATATTTTTCACGAAACGTGTTGTCGCGTCGACATTTCTCAACGTACTGACCTCGAACCGGTCTCGTTGCGGGGGGGAAGGGTCAGGCTACACGGAAGTGTGGCCAACATGTCGAAAAATAAAATCCATCCGGTCGTGAGAGCCTCAGTACACTTACTTTCTGGATACGCCTCGTATTTCAAATATTTTTTTATAGTGAAAGAACTTAAAACTTTCTTACAATGGAAAAACTTGAAAACACATATGAATTAATAAAATGCGAGTGCTCGAGAGCTGCATGTGAAACGTCCACATTTCTTGTTTAAAATCATTTTAGATAATATAAAATGAAAAAATGTCATTTTCAAGCAAATAAAACTATGCTATTGTATTATTTTGTATAATGCTTTTGAGGATACGGATTCAAAGAAACCATGACTGTTAGTAAAAAAATTATAATAAACCATCTATTTCACCTCTTATTGAAAGGGTTTTCACTCACCCGTATGTAACATGTACATAACAAGATTGAAACTCACATGTTTATTTCTAACAAAATATTTTTTCTTTTTTTTTAATTGAAGCACATTTTCATATTCCTGGATGAAAAATTGGAGTATCAAAATACAAAACGATTTTTTCTTATTCTTTAACTACCATTTGAATAGAACGAAACGAAACAAAAAATGTTCCGTTTCAATGCTTATTGTCTACAAACGCGAGGATAAGAGATTTTTTTGTTTGACTGTACATCTTACGATGTTTCTCTTTTTTTGAGCAGCTACGAATAATATTATATCTTATATCTGACAAACTTTCTGAAAACGTTTATAGTGAAATATTGCTTTCTCGGAAGTATTAGTCATTTGTGTTTTTGGAAAACTTAATTTAATGAGTATCTAAATTTAAATTAAACAAAATTAACAAGTAGATTTCAAGTTTTTAATAACGCAAACTTTTTGTATTTTGATGAAACAGAAATAATTCAAAATGAAAAATTATTTAAACATGACCAACGTTTCATAGTTGCTAAGATGCCTGTCATCTATCCCGGGGGTCGCGGATTCAATTTCTGTGGGTACAATTTTTTTTTAAAAGGATTTCCGTCTGGTTTTTACTTAATGCCCCTTTAACATCTTTTCAGATTGGTTGAAAGAGATCGTTACAGTACAATAATTTTAGAACTTTGTTATGATACAATGAAAGCGTAATATAATACACTTAAACATAAATGTATATAACAAGATACTTATTTGTACTTGAGACTTCTTACACCATTATGATTGGTTGAAGAGATAGCCACGTGGCAATAAATCCACCAGTTTTTACTGTATACATTGACAGTTACAAGATTACGTGAATATTACTTTAAATGACAAGATATAATAATTGTGTGGTTGGCTGGAAGATATTGCCTGCCTATTTTATAATGCACTAAAATAATAATACATCAATTAACATATAATTTAAACAAATTAAAAATTGTATTTAATTTCAATACATTGCAACCAAAAGAATTTATTGACATATATAATCGATAATTTTTCAACCAACCGACATGACAATAAAATGTTAATTGTAAAAATATGTAAGAATTATTATTTTCGAGCATCAAACCAGAAACTTTCAGTTGGATTACAAATATTTTATCAACAATCTACGCTTGTCATTACATTGGTTTAATGTTCTCTTTTATACACGTGAGTTGATTATGATGGTAAGTTTTTAATCAAAAATGTTTTAAATTATTTGATTGTATTCAAGCTGTGATGAAAAAAAATCAACACATTTATCGTCTGTTTGATTCTTTGCACTCCCGTTAGAAATTATCAAAACATGTTTTATAGGATATGATATTTTTTTAATTCAGTGCATTAACCTTTGGAACATAGTGACACATTGCATAATATAGTGGATTATGTTTTACGCATGAAAATGTAGCGATTTCCATTTTATGTCATTTTTCTGTCATTTTATGTCATTATATGCCATTTTGTTCAATCTAAAAGTTCAATGATTTCTTTAGTCAAGCTATTTTTCTCTTAGGATTGCGTCATGTGAAAACTTATGATTGAATTTCTCCTACGGTTAAATGTCTTATATTCAGTTATGGCTCACGCTTCAAGTATACTAGTTTCCCTTTTGAACATATATTTTCACATTTCAAAATCTATCGTAAAATGATGAAAGTTGGAAGAGGGAATGAAAAGTTTGAATGAATTTTTGAGAAAATCGAGAAATGCTGAGCGATTTACACGTCTCATGAAAACTTGAACAATATTGCTTTGCGACTCACTGAATTTATTCAAATAAATTATTGATCCCCGCTTCAAACTAGAAGTGTTTGATGTTCTTACAAGTGTTTACATCAAACTTCACCACCAGTTTTTTTTCTGCTTTTTATCTCTCATTATTACAATTCTTGTTTAACATTTTGTACGCAGGCGGTGACAAATCGCTAATTACACGTGTAGTAGTTAGGTTAAAAAATATAGAAAATTTACCGAATCTTAAATTGTGAAATATGAAAGCAGAATGTAATAAATAATGTTATTTAAAAAATATTTCTCATTTATAAAAATTCTTAAATTTATAAATTAAATAAATAAAAACTATGAATAAGACGAAAAAAATACTTTGTCTAAAAAATTAATAAACGAGTACAATATCTTATTTCTCTTCCTCCAAAATACTTTTAAAAAGATAATATCACTAACTAAAAACACCAAATTTTATAACTTTGTTTATGTTAATAAATATACTATTTCGAATCACTTTCACTTATTTCAGAATCACTAGAAATACGTTATTCCCTGGGCTTCTTCTGGAACATGAAGGAGGTTGCAGAGTAGATCCCGGCACTAATCATGAAAATCAACGAAAGCTGATGGCTGTTTTAAATTCGAACCACCACATTACTAAAAAGATTACTGTAATATTCGATTCCCGCTGTCGCCACACAGCCGTCGTTAAATTGAGGTTTAATGAGTGGCGCACTCTTGACTGTTATTCAAGTCTCCCGCAATCGCGTATTTAAGTGTTATAGAAATATGAAAAAAAATCCTCTCTATAACTCACTTAGTCGCTGTGAATAAAGTGAAGTCTATATCTTACAAACTTATATAATATTTGAGCCTCAATATTCATAATTTGCCTTGAGTTAGTTAAGTTTAAAACACTGGGTATGTCAATAACGTTGTGTTATTTTATAAAATTTATTAATCAATGTTGTATTTTATTTTAATAATAATGCACAAAATATTTTCTTTACAAATATTGTTTAGCTTTAAAATAATTACACAATAAAAAACGTATTTTAATAATTACAACATGTATTTCTTGTAGTGTGGATATTGTTGGTATGTAATACAGAAAACTCCAAGTATTAAGGTGTACAGAACCTCAATGCCAATTTAAGTTGCAGATAATACAGGATGTATCAATTGTTACAATAAATATTTAACTAATTTTAATAACTCAAATAGTACTTTGATCATTGTATAAAACAAAAAAATTACACTTATCTGAAAAAAATCATTTCAGAACGTCAAAATACAGATAAACTTAAATAAACACGTATCTTGTCTTATTTTTATGGATTTATTCATATTTGTTAATACCACAACATATTTGTATTCAATATTTTTTTTAAATTTTGCAATTAACATACAGTATTCTTCAATCTTGATTTTTTTATAGTTGACCATCCAGACTGTTCATCGGCATAGTATTGTATTACACTTTCGTTTTATACAGTACAACCTGGCGGGCTTATCGCCATGTGGCAATATCTTCCAACCAACCAGAAAGATGTTAAAGAGGCCTTAAGTGATAAACCAACGAGAATTTTTTTTCTGGGTTCCAACGGGAATCAAACCCGCAACCTCCAGGCTGGGAGACAAGTATATTTCTAGGCCACTAAGGTCGGCATTGTACAGCAATAAAAAAATAACATAAAAATTGCAATCGAAATTTAAATATTTATCAATCAACATTTTTTTATTGCTTCCATATATTTATATTAAATATGTAATTCAAATAAAACAGTTAACATATGTACATTAAAATAAATTTAATTGAGATATAAGAAATATTTAAATGAATGTACAAACATTTTTTTGTAAAATATGAAACTATATTATTTCAACGAAAGAATAAAATTACAGATTTGAATCATACATTCTTAACAAAATAATACTAATTGATAGATTGTATTTAATTTAGCTAAAGTCGACATGTATCATATAATTGGCACTGTGTATAAAATTTTTAAATGAAAAATAACGCATCGAATCAAGGTAACTGCAGTTGAAAAATATTTGGTACAAGTATTTCCTCGTTTAGATTATGTATAAACGATAATAAAAATATGAATTTTTCATACTTGAAATTGAATACAACAATAAGAATGAAGATTTGAAAAAATTGTCCGAAAGAAAACTATGTAACCAAGGATGTCTTTTAATTGAAGATTGAATGTAGCAATAGAATCTTCCTTTGAATTTTGACTTTATCTCCTTTTAATTGGACCAGGTGGAAAACATCATGTCCTTCGAAAGGAAAAAAGATCAGGTGAAGTAATTAGATAATATGAGCAGGCTTTAGATTCTAAACGGAAGCCCTAATTTTAAAATTGAAAAGGTTGCTATGTGAAAGGTTCTCATCTTAAATGGTAATTTCAATTTTCTCTTTTCTTTGTATTTATTAAGCTCAAATTATTTAATCTCCTTTAATATTTAACTTTGATAAGATATTACAATGATTTTACGCATAGTTATTAAACGTATGTAACATACATTTTTTTATAATGCTATAATTAAAACGATGTAAAAATTAGTTTAGTTATCCCAGTTTGATGAGCTAGTGAAATAATAGTTCAATGAAAAAAAAGTTGCCTTTTTTTTCAATTTAATAATTGTATTATAGATACATGTTTCAAGTAAGATGCATTGCTGTAGAATAATAAAACAACATTGAGATGGTCCGGTCTCGTATAAATAATAATTGATGAAATATTAAAAATAAGTTTGGCAAAACCTAAAAATAACGTGATACAATCAAATTTTATAAATTTTGAAATAATGAAGCGTGAGAAGCCTTTGT
Organism: Odontocerum albicorne; assembly: GCA_949825065.1. Lineage (NCBI taxonomy): Eukaryota > Metazoa > Arthropoda > Insecta > Trichoptera > Odontoceridae > Odontocerum > Odontocerum albicorne. The sequence goes on along the minus strand of OX463842.1, from coordinate 20,650,858 downwards.
AATACGACAGTATGCATGACGAGATTTATAAACGTGGCAGAAGAATGAGATAGAATGAAGTGGAGATCTTGCACGATGGTCATGATGATTATTAAACGGCATTTACTTAAGACATCACCTTTAAAGAAGCCATAAAAAGGCAAAATTGTCAACATAAAAAAATGTAAATTAGATTTTTAAAACGTGATGACCAATGACCACCGAGACACTATGATGAATGGCGGGCAAAAGAGGACAAAGGGTGACTGGTAAAATGGGTAATAGGTTTTTCTCAAAGGAGGGTTGCTTTAAAACGTGACAAAGTAAATGATGTAAAGCTTATCGTGAGACTCGGAAAACTACATTTAAAGGAGATATTTGAGCGCAAATTTAACTCTGCACCCCGAACTTTTATCGTATTATTCAGAAAATACTTTATTACGCAAAACTTATTTTATTCAATATCATTCATCGTGTAATTGATGTTCCTGTATTTTTCATTAAAATTACATTTACGAGTACAATAATACATGCAAACTATTACACCATTTCCGAAGGACATTACACTGAATAGAGTACAGAATATTAAAATTTTCTATCACGGCTTATTTCCTTCACTTTATCTACATCCATATATACTCGTATTCTCATACAACTCCTTCAATTTATCTGATTCTTTATTGTTTCCTCTTTTAAAACAAGCTACATATATTTCTTAGTGCATGCATTTATAAAAACCAAAATCAACTAGCCAACACGAAAAAAAAAGGATCTTCAAAGCTTAAAAATTTCATCATGTTCCACCGATAGACACTCCGTTACTCAAGTTAAATATTAAGCATGGGTAGATTACCTTTTGAAAAAACAACTTTCTTAAAAGTTTGAAAATGAGTGAGCTGATAAAAAAATTAAAACATTCTGGGCCTAATCAAGTAAAGTTATTGGAATAATCCGATTCTATGTTATTGTCACCAAAAAATGTTTATGCAAACGATTAAATATATTTATTCACAATTGTTACCCATGTAAGTATAACAATAAGTATTTACTTAGTGTTTTCGCACGTTTTTAGACGTTATTTCCAGCAAGTATAGTACATAATTTGGTAATAATGCCAAAATGAGCAGTATTACTGCGCACATGTTCTAATTTTGAAATACATTACGTTACCAAAGTAAAAACTCGATACAAAAGCTAGGTAGGTGTATATTAGGTACTTGCATTGTTAAAATAATTTGCTTTTCCCAAACAG
>OX463842.1:20501202-20649427 GCA_949825065.1 Odontocerum albicorne | reverse complement strand
AAGCGCAAAAGACTCCAAGGTCTGTCAAGGTCTGGCTCCTCAGAGGTATGATGCAGGTGGGTTGTTCTTTTAACTTACTTGTCATTTCTAAAAAATATTTTCAGTTTTCATCAAATTTAAATAAATGTGTTTTATTTGACACCATTAGAAAATGAAAATTTAAGTTAATATAAAGGATACTAATCTGAAATGTTAGAAACCGAGTTTATTCATTGAAAATTTTTCGGCAATTGGAGCAATAAAGAATGTTTATATATACATTTGAAATGCACATGTCGAAGTAAAGTGCGACGAAAAGGTAGACCGAGAAAATAATTAGAGGTAGTTGGAGAAATTTAAACTGAGGAAAAAATAAGTGTTATTAGAAATATATGACGCGGTGTATAAATATAATGAGTTGAAAGCTGAGTGTACGTGAATGGAAAATTGTGGAGATAGATTAAGGAACTTTGTTTGTCAAAGACGGACTTTAGAAATAAAATTTGAAGGCAAAATTAATAAAATGAGTTGAAACACTAAACATCTGGAAGTAGCTAGGCAAGATTTATGTAATGAGTTGAAACACTAAACATATGAAGGTGGCTAGGCCAGATTTATAAAATGAGTTGAAACACTAAAAATCTGAAGGTGACTATATTTATATAATGAAACACTAAACATATGAAGGTGTCAAGGCAAGACTTAAATAATGAGTTGAAACACTAAACATCTGAAGGTCGTTAGGCCAGATTTATAAAATTAGTTGAAACACTAAAAATCTGAAGGTGGCTAGGCAAGATTTATATAATGAGTTGAAACACTAAAGATCTGAAGGTGGCTAGGCAAGATTTATATAATGAGTTCAAACACAAAAAAATGTAAAGTTTATACGTAATTTAAAACTAAGGATAAAATGGTAGTAGATATTAGAGAAAAATTAGTTAAAGTTGAAAAGTATGAAAAACATGAGATCATATAGATGTTTATTATTGGCATACGTAATTATCTCTCTTTCCCTCTCACAGATCCAAGGAATGAATTAGTTTCCCTTACTGGGGATATAGTCATACAAAAGAGCTCTCCTCAGCTGGCGTCACACAGGAGTGTGAAAAATATAGCGGTGGAACTGACAGAAGATCTTATATCAAGGGCGTACTTGAAAAGTAAAAAAAGGTGTTTGAGAAAACCATAAGAGGGAAAAGTATGTAAAACATAAGAGCATATATGACAAGATATATGGATGTAAATGAGACAATACATCTGTGCGTGATTAAGAAGATATGAACATAGTTCTATCTGCCGAAAGCATTAAACACATAAACGTTAAGATGTGAATGTATGTAAGATGTGCCTTATCTTACAATTGGTGCTTTGAATTTTGTGAGTAGAATTATATACTCGTTAATTTAAAACCCGTACTTAGCTGCTACTTTGGATGAAATCAATAATTTTTCCGATTAATTTCCGGGTGTCAAAAGTTGCCTAGTATTTCGGTCCTCAATGACGAAAGCTGTGCCATAAAATATATTGTGCATTTAAAAATTTTATTAACCCTTTCCAAATATTTTACTCGATTGTATCACTGTCACTTATATCATGAACACATTCCAAATAAAAACAATTGTATCACTGTCACTTATATCATGAACACATTCCAAATAAAAACAATTGTATCACTGTCACTTATATCATGAACACATTCCAAATAAAAACAATCTGAAGAAAACCCGTTATTTCTTTCATTTTTAGCTACTTTTGAAACGTGCTGTTACCGAGGAATAAACAAGTTTACGTCATAAAAATATGTAGTTCCTAAAAGGAAACGAGTATAAACACATAAACTTAAATTAATGGTGTAATTTGGATTACCAAATTTCTTTGTTTTTATTTCCATCAGAAAATTTCTAGTACTCGTACACCTTTAAAATTAAAGCACACCTCTTTAGTATCATGTTTTATTTCCGAAATAACGCGAGATATTTCAAAAGAAAAAGTTTTAGCTTATTTGTAAAGGTGTGTTTACTCGTACTTTGATTTAAGCCATCTTAATAAGCACAAAACATTCGCGAGGCTACGAGTATGTTTGAAGAAAACTTTTTTTTATTCAACCTTAATATAAGTTTATCATTCAAAGAAATAATAAAAGTTAAAGAAAAATAAACACCTCACTGGTATTCTAGAATATAAATGATTAATCGCATTAATACTTTTGCTACAGTTTGTGTTTTTTAATGTTGATAATATAAATAAATTTACCATGAGTCTACTTAAAGCGACACGTCAACTAAATTGTAATATGAGTCTATGAAAATTGAAGTTTTAATGTAAAATTAAATGATAAAGTTTTTGCACCCTCTGATAGCGATATATATCTTTCAGAGCCTCTCCACCTCATAAATACAAAACATCACGCCACGTCCGTAATAGGGTAGGCAGAGACTTTTCACACTCCTGTGTGACGCCAGCTGAGGAGAGCTCTTTTGTATGACTATATCCCCAGTAAGGGAAACTAATTCATTCCTTGGATCTGTGAGAGGGAAAGAGAGATAATTACGTATGCCAATAATAAACATCTATATGATCTCATGTTTTTCATACTTTTCAACTTTAACTAATTTTTCTCTAATATCTACTACCATTTTATCCTTAGTTTTAAATTACGTATAAACTTTACATTTTTTTGTGTTTGAACTCATTATATAAATCTTGCCTAGCCACCTTCAGATCTTTAGTGTTTCAACTCATTATATAAATCTTGCCTAGCCACCTTCAGATTTTTAGTGTTTCAACTCATTTAAATCTTGCCTAGCCACCTTCAGATTTTTAGTGTTTCAACTAATTTTATAAATCTGGCCTAGCGACCTTCAGATGTTTAGTGTTTCAACTCATTATTTACGTCTTACCTTCATATGTTTAGTGTTTCAACTCATTATATAAATATAGCCACCTTCATATTTTTTGCGTTTCAACTCATTTTATAAATCTGGCCTAGCCACCTTCATATGTTTAGTGTTTCAACTCATTACATAAATCTTGCCTAGCTACTTCCAGATGTTTAGTGTTTCAACTCATTTTATTAATTTTGCCTTCAAATTTTATTTCGAAAGTCCGTCTTTGACAAACAAAGTTCCTTAATCAGTTTACTCCCCATCCAATAAAACATTTGTATTTCAAAAACTATTAACAAGTTATGCATTTACAAGATCGTCTTCATTATTTATTCTTAAAACAATTTTAAATATTTCAATCCACTAGAAAAATTCATTTATATTAGTTTAATTTGTATTTTTTCTATTTTCTATGAGTTTTTTTACATCCTTCAATTTTTACAGGACTTGTTTGTTAATTCAATTATATAGACGGTGTTTAAAAAATACTAGATGATCCACAAATAATTTCTACAAAATTCTATGGAAGTGGTAAAGGTTTTAATTTGACAAGAGTTTAATAATTTTGAAAACATTAAATAAATTAATAAATTTCAAATGTTTCGGCGCCATAACACAGTTCAACTAATTATTATGGTACCAATAATTATAAAATAAGGCGGCTTATTTCCATGATAATCTTTTTTAAAGTCGCGAATAAAGTCTAAATTTTGATTCAAGACTGATAATATAAATTTTCTCTTGGGGTTTGAAGAATGTAACTTATTTGGAAAATAAATTTCCTGAAATCGATGTAAATGAATATTTCAGAATATGACGTTTTCGTTTAAGCCTATTAATACATACAATTATCAAAACAAAATGCCCTCAATATTTTTTAACAAAATACTTAGGGTCCAGATTTTAATGGATATGGGACCAGAAGTAGAAAATTATTTTAACCATCCCAAGACTATTTCGCACATTATTCAAATGACTTTTTAATACTCATAGAGCAAATGGTGAAAGAAATCATCTTTGCCCTTGAAAAAGCGGGTGAATATGTGCACCTTCGAGTATATCTGAACCAACATAATTTATGATTTTTAATAAAGCAGTAAACCTTTTTTATTTTATTTATTTTTTCTCTTTACGCAGATGATATTTTCTAATCATAGGTCTTAATATTTTTTGCTTAAATATTATTTTTCTTATGTTTGGATTTTGGATCTCCACGTATTTTCTATATATGGTACTACGAAGTTATGTCTATATGTACGAGTATATTATGTTTGTGCTTGTCTATTTTGAAGGTGTGTATGAGTGCGGGTGTTCGAATATGTATTTTGTATGTTTATGTATATACATCTTTATGTATGTGTATTCATAAACATATATTAGCATTTGATTTATACAAGGTATGCTAGAATTATTTTTGAAAAGTATATATCGTTATATGCTTACGATGTTATTTGGATAAATACTTTAAAGCTATATTTTTTCAGTTCTTTTAATGTGCACTGTAAAGATTATTTCGTTTGCCCTGGGGTGACTTAATCGGAAAGGTCATACAGTAGGAGACTCAGACTTTTTGGCAATATTTGATGTACCTTATTTTTTACATGAATTCTAAAAAATCTTTTTAAATAATTTTTTCCTTTATTGCTTTTTTTGTTATCAATAAAAAATAATTTGTAATACTTTTTGGCATAGGAAAAACACGTACTAAAATTGCAATTGAAAAAATCATTAAGTCTCATCGTTTCAGCGTGTAAACTACATTGACATAATTAATTAATATTTCTCTTTGAATACCCGACAATGCAATATCATGATAGAAAACTAGTACACAATGCAAAAATCCGTTAGAAAATACTGCACAATGCAACAAGCCGTTGAAAAATACTATTCAAAAATATCATCCAGTAGAAAAAATATTTAATGATGAAATATTTGGAATGGAAAATATTAGCTAGTGTAACATAGCGTAGGAAAATTTCATATCAAGCTTGAAGCTATACAAAAAATATTGTTATTAATTAGTTCATTTTACAAAATCAGTGAAATAGATATTTTACTCTGATTTATTGACATTGATTAAAAGTTAAGTGCGGTGTTCTCAGGAAACCCCTGTTTTAAAATTATTATGTAAAGTAAGGTCAAAAAACCGTCAAGCAACCACGTGAGAAACTAAATTAAAGAGATATACGATTATCCAAGATAAACTCATTTTGGAATAATGCGAAATGATTTAGAATTATTGCTATTCGTTAAAAAAATATTTAAATAGGCTGTAAAATCAAAAGTTCAAGGAAACGTAGAATTCCATGATTTGAATTTATGACAGATATGTATAGTATACCAATCAATGAATAATAATAAAGAGACGCATATGATTTAATTTGAATTTATGACAGATATGTATAGTATACCAATCAATGAATAATAATAAAGAGACGCGTATGATTTAATTTGAATTTATGACAGATATGTATAGTATACCAATCAATGAATAATAATAAAGAGACGCATATGATTTAATTTGAATTTATGACAGATATGTATAGTATACCAATCAATGAATAATAATAAAGAGACGCGTATGATTTAATTTGAATTTATGACAGATATGTATAGTATACCAATCAATGAATAATAATAAAGAGACGCATATGATTTAATTTGAATTTATGACAGATATGTATAGTATACCAATCAATGAATAATAATAAAGAGACGCGTATGATTTAATTTGAATTTATGACAGATATGTATAGTATACCAATCAATGAATAATAATAAAGAGACGCATATGATTTAATTTATTTTTAAAACAAATAAGACGGAAAGTCAGAGAGGAATATTTTTAAAGATAGAGATGTAATCGAATATATTTTTGAATTGGTACTGATTGTAAATGCGTTCCTATAATTTAAAAGATACCCACACCCTCGTATTAAAACGGTTATTTTCTACTTGGAGGTTTTCACTCGGGAGCTTTTTTCTATTCGAGGGCAAAAATATTTATTGCACCATCTTCACGTGATATCTTACACAATAGGTTGTCTACTATTACAAATATTTTTCTCCCAACATAGGTTTATTTTTACAAAAATATTTCTTAATGTGTTATGGCAATCCTCCGTAATGGAGTATAACTGTTAGTCATCATATTAAGGAAGAAGCCTGTTCGTTTATTGTGTGCAAGCGATTACACTTTAGAAAATGCATAGTCACGACAGGTCAAATCCAAAGTTTCAATGGCAAGGAGATTTGATTTCCTAGACGACCGGCATGTTTAATCTGCTTCAGCTTTTAAGGTTGGCAGATTTATATGATACTGATTTAGTGTTGTTTAATAGCGCTATAAAAATGTATAAGTTAAACGGTTAATTTGTTTGCAAAAAACCTTAAATTAAATGTGATATGGTATAAAAGTAAAATATATCTGAAAGTGACTCCACCAGAAATCAAACATGGATCCCAGATACTTAGCTTTGACCACAATCGCCGTCGGCTTAATGTTATAACCGGTATTAGAACTTCTTTATAATTAGAAGAACTTTCTTAGTCAAACGGGAACTTTTTACTTGCAAATATTTTATGAATATTCCTGATTAACCTTGTAAGCTTTGTAAAACTTGCCTTATGACGTGGCAATATCACATTATGTTATAACAAATTTTCTGACATAATGCTAAATTCATCTTCCTTATATTAAATGTAATTACACGAATCATGCTATGTTCTATTGAAAAATTGTCTAGCGTGGTGCAAGCCATTTTCCGGTATGCTTTTTTTAAAAGGTTGAAAAATGATGTCAATTTAAGCATTATAATTAATTAAGTTTCGGGAACAATACTTTATCTTTTTTTCCAATGACTTAAAATATACAATGAAACAAATGCTATACATATTTTTTCAGCCAGAAAGAATAAAAAAATTCAAAAATCTTTTAGATCGAAAGATTCACATTGTGGTCATAGCTGTGAATCTTTCGATCGATGCATCGTAATCGAGGATCACGATATTTCAATGTCAATTCGGTTTTAACAAGTTTGGTTTTTAAATGAGTGAGTCGTTGTACACCAGTAAAATTACTGGCAAACACGCCGCTGTACTGAATTCGATGACACACCGAAATGACACGATCGGAGCACACACCTGGATGTTGTGTATCATACACCTACACCTACTCAATATCCATACATGTATAATATTTTTCCGTATTCCATTTTCTTGTAGTTGACGAACCTAAAAACTTTCTAGTCCTGAAGATACTTTTTGAAATTTCCAATATCTTATTCATATTATGCGCTTAAGAAATTAAGGTTCTTGGAATCTCAAATGAATTGCTTCAAGTAATTAAATAAGAACTAACAAACAAAAATAGAATGACTATATAAAACTAGGTAAATACCATCGGAATTAAATTCATATTGAAAAAAATTTTTGGATACAAATTAAGGAAGAATGTTTTTCATATTTTTTTCTAAAGATCGATGAAAAATAATTAACATCAACATTTTAATGCAAATTTTATAGAGGGAACGAGGAATGAAAAAAAATATATATAAAGAATATAATTAAAAAAATATTAATGTACGTTTTATAGGTTGCTCTTGGAATTAAAAACATATACTCACATTTAAGGGTACAAGAATCGATTATTTTTGCTTTGAAGGATTTGAAAAGGCTTTGATTTCAGCAAAGATTAGTGCGTTTTATCTAAAACTACATTAACGTATCAGGTATAAGGCTAACGCGTTTCAGAAAAAAAACACCTTTTACAGTCTAAATCCAACGAAAAGAAAAATTCCGTACACATAATCTTACAGTAAATTTTATGAACGTTTTTTTTATTTTATATATGCCTTATTATTAAATATCTTTATTTTTATTAAATTAAATCAGGTCAGCATCCCATCTTCCCGCAAGAACCAACAGGCGAGGATGTCAGCTGATGCAGTGTGTCCAAATAGAGATGGATTGGACTCTCCAGCGATTGCTGACCCCGTGGAGACTACCTACACCTTCACACGTCATGCCATTCGGTCAAACTATATGGACAAGAGCATCGAAGCTAAGAAAAATGTGAGTGTTTATAAACACTTGTAAGAAACATTATTGATCCCGTGAAGTCAGTTTATTGTTCAGAGTAATTTTGTGTGTAAAACAACTCATCCCGGTTAGTGTTTGTGAAATTAGTTTAAAGAATGGTGAAATTTCAATTTACAATTGGGATTTTTTTTTAAATTGTGATGTTTTCAAATAGATTCAACCCACATTCTATATATCTATCGAGAAAACATGACGGCGCCTTCTGTGGTCTATTTAAGAACGAAAATTTTAAAAGGGGAAATTTAACCATGCAATTTAAATAAAACAGATTATTTAAAAAATATATTACTAAAAATGTAAATATATCAAGTAGGTTTGATCATTTTTTTTACTTATCTATCTAAAACGTTAATAAGCACATTTAATGATGTTCTATAAAAAAATTCATGGACCGTCGGAAAACAGAGCAAGAAGAATACGACCTCTATCTTTTTATGGAAGTCTTTTAAGATGATCTGTAAGAGGTTGATTTTCACTGATAAGACTTTTTAGGATTTTCTCTAGACCTTGTGGCCATTGGGATGAAACGCCAATGACCTTAAAATAAAAAAAATAACACTAACCAAAGATTGCCTGGGAGTTAGTTTGACCATGGTTCCAAACGACGTAAAGTGCGAGTCTGGGGACCGTTTTATGACATCCCTGTGTTCCTTATGAAACGTATAGGATGATAATGTAAAATTATGATCCAATAGAAAATAAGGAATATCATGTTCTAGTTGACAAGGCGCTAGATTGCCCCCCTAGAGTTTTGGGTAAGATTACTGATTGATAGTACCCGAAAAGCATTGGTTCGAGTCTAGTAAAATACTCGTAGTTCGTCAGATAGCAATACAGGAGCCACTAGACGTGTTGTGCGACGGTTATAACCGCATCACCTACATACATGCCATCACGCCATTTTCTCGCTTGAGTAGGTGGAGAGGACAGAGCGTCAGACTTGCTAATCTCGTATATTTCGCCTTCTCCACATCCAGACACCCTCTCTTACAACTTCTATGATTTCACTCCCTACAAAAAATCATTCACTTTATTCAACCATACTTCCCTCGGTCTTTCTCTACCACGCCTACCATTCACCTTTGCACTGTATATTTATTTTGCCTTTCTTCATTCTTTCATTTACCGTGCCCAACCATCACAGTATATTTTTCTTTATCGTACTGAACACATCAACCTTAAGTTAACTTTATCCCTAACCATTTCGTATTTTGCTTCACAGTGTTATCCCGTGTATGTAATTCTACAGCATTTATTCGGCTCTTTTCAACCTTTACGTTTCACTACCACACATAAAAGGTTGCAATAAATTACTGCTGTGGACTATTATTTTTAAGGTTTTGATACTGCCCGGTTCATGTATTAATAAATGGATACGGTAATAATGCCAAAAATATATATTTTTTTATGAAACAAATTGAAATCAAACATACACACAATTGGAGTTCCAAATATGAAAACTTGGCAACACCCCATTTTACCCATCAAATCATAAATTGAATCAAACAGGATTGTATTTACATCTTTTGCTGAAAAAAATTTATTCGAAAATTTCTTAGTATTCCAATTTGTTTTGAGCTACAAAAAACGTCACCGCAGTAAAAGCAGTAAACCACATTATTTATTTGACAAAATCTCGTGGAAAAGAAATTACTGCTTAAGTTAACGCCTTTTGAATGCTGCAAAGAAAATATACTGAAAAGCTGACTGTGTGACACTTGTGAGACTATATCATTGTAACATGGGCGTTTCGTTGGACTTAATTCAATCTAAGTTTTCAAAAAAATGATTATTATAAGGTGATAAATTCACACTTTTTCATGATCGTTGAAATTATTTCCGATCCTACTTAGTTAATTAATGACACCAATTTAAAAAAAATATATTTAAATCACTGACTTAAGTTTTACAGGTATTTCTATCAGTTTTTACATTAATTTATCAGTGATGTCATTATGAACATAATTTTTTTAAATATTGTATAATATTAAAGTTGAATAAATGCGGTAACAACCAAGTAGAACGCTTGTTTTACAATCGAAGGTTTTGGTTCAAAATCCATTTTGATCAAAATAAAATACAATTTTTAGGTCATAATTCATATTTTTATTCACTGACATTATAAAGTAATCGACATATTTTAAATAAAACAAATGATATCCATTCAAAATTAAACTGCTTATAATTAAACATTGGAACAAGTTGAGGAATTCTACTATTTAGGTAGTATTTTCTAAGATAGGGAAAGAGTTAAGAGGGATGTTGAACGGCGTGTAGCCATAATTAACAAAGTCAACGAGACTTAAAAACATACATCAAAATAGTCTACAACAGTATAGTGTTGCCATCTTAAATGTGTGAGAGTGAAACGTGGCGAGGAGAATAGAAGCCGAAATAATGCTGTAGAAATGCGTGCACTGAAAATAATACATAAGGTGATAATGTATGACAGAACACGGAATATTCTAAACTAAAGGCTGATGTGTTGAGTTAGATGAAGAAGAGCATTGTGAGAAGGTTTGGTCATGTAGAACTAATAAATGAAGAAAGACTATCAAAATAAAATACTTAGTGCAAATGTAAACGGACGGCGTGAGAGAAGAAAATCAAAAAAAGTACGGTTGGATTACATTAATGACATTTTGAAAGAAGGAAACTTGGAATTTCAAAGACATCGTAGGAGTTGTATAAGAAAGTGTATGCATTTGGAACAGGCGAAATGTGTGTTTCGAGATATTAAAAATTTGGCCCTAATTCCTCCGTTCCAACCCTACAAGATCGATGGTGTAATGGTATGTACGAGTATGTTTGTAAGTATAAAAATGAGGTGGACTAAATTTAGTTTTGTTTATACTCAATTTTAAAGCATTGCCTCAATTTAATTCATACTAAGATTTTTTTACCGAAAAGTACATTTGATGCACTGGAAATAAATATAATACGAGTATTTCTTATAATTATGAAGAATTTAATACCGGCGGCTGCCCTTTGTCAAGTTTCTAGATGTTAGATTTTTTTTGTTTAAATTAAACTCTGAAAAATATAAATCCGTTAGATTCAACAGAAATGCTATTTTACTAACAATACAATGATTTATTTCGTTTATCGTTAAATAATTAAGGATTGTTCCCGTTAGTTTTTCTTACACTCAGAACTTTCAAAATTTCTAACTGAATGAAGAAAATTTTTTCAGCAAAAGTTCGCAGAATATACGAGTAGTGCAGAAAATCAAAGAAATAATGTATAAAGATTTTCGTTGATGGCATTACTACTGCACGTGATTCGGTTACAACCTTCGCACACATCTAGGGTGTGCTGTATTTCTATCAAATGAACTCTTTTCCCAGATTCCCAGAAACTTTCAGATGGCTTTCAGCCATATTACCAACTAGGCCACTGATGTTATAATTTGTCTTGGAATTTTTATTTACTAGCACCCTATAAGTTCCATAAAAAATATAGCAAAGCCATATAAAGTCTTTACCTGGTGACCTCACAGTCTGACATTTGATGTACTTCGGAGTCGTGACTGATCGATTATTATTGATTAAGGTCATTGGAGAGCCAACCGAACGCCTCCAAGGCTTGGTAAAAATCCTAAAGATTACTCATCTTGAAGTCACATTCATAAAAATCTGCTCCATACAAACTATTGAAAGCCTAAATTGGTAAATTTTAATCATTCGGTTATTTCTTGCACGAAGCTGCAAATTTATACAGAAAGAGTAATGTGATGTTACCAATATGACGACAGTAACACAACTGCGTGTCAAGTTCTGACTGATTGTGATTCCAACAACTTAAGTTTTTTATTAACTTATTTAATATCATATAATTTAATATTGTTGCTAAGTTGAAGACCTACAATTTAAAAGTGATGTCGTTTATTTTACTGGAAATAATTCTAAAAATGTGTTTTCTTCTTTTTAAATGAAAAAGAGCAACATAGTGGAAATAAAATATTTTATTTGAAAATAAAATACATTATCTTAGCTCTTCTGTTGATTTTTGTGAGATATTTTATAATATAAGATCGTAAAGAAGACCATATCAGGTGTATCTGTATTTTTAGTGGCAAATATTTATCCCCTCTTCAACCGGTTTTATGATTTGCGGCTTCCTGATTTTTTTAGTAATTCAATGTTCATTTGTTTTTAGTAATTTTAATGAACCTAGATTCATTTGTTTTTCAGTAATTCAATGAACCTGGTCCATCGCCTTGGTTGGAAAAAGTTCTATATTTTAACTTTTAAAGATTGGTATTTTTTTATGAAACGCCAATGGTACACAGGTTTAAAAAAATGTTGGCAAACAGATACTAGTGTCCTTCTTAGTGATGTTCAACAAAATAATGTCTTTCAATGAGTGTCTATAAGATGACATTAAATGTTTTCTTTTCACAGGTTATCAGAATGCTCTTTGTCATCATTGCGGAGTTTTTCATATGTTGGGCTCCTCTTCACGTCTTGAATACTGTAAGTATTATAATTTTTTTTCTAAATATTATTAAAAAAGTTTTACTTAAAATTTTACGAGATACTCTTTTGTCTATGTATAAACAAACAAAGAACTTATTGGGTGTACAAATAAGTCACCGCCGTTTGACAAAAGTTGGCGCCACCAGTAAGTTATGGTTAAAATTGTCAGATGTAAAATGTCATTATCGTAAGGTTGGACATTTGTCAACAACATGACCTTGAAATATTAGTGAATTTTTATCAGTATAACATATTTTTTTGTGTTCGAAAATGTCAAGTTTTGAGCCGAATAAGCGTCATTTGCGGGAACTTTTGATTTACTTCTTCAATTTGAAGAAATCTGCAGCTGAGGCGCATCGATTGCTTGTAGAAGCATATGGTGAGGCTGCCTTAAGTGAGAGAAGTTGTCGTGAGTGGTTTCAAAAGTTTAAGAACGGTGAATTTGACATCGAAGACAAAGAACGTAGCGGAAGGCCGAAAGTGTACGAAGACGCGGAATTGGAAGTATTATTGGATCAAGATTCGTGCCAAACGCAAGAAGAACTTGCACTTACATTAGGAATGACTCAACAAGCAATTTCACATGGGTTGAAATCATTGGGAATGATTCAAAAACAAAGAAATTGGGATTCATATGAACTGACACGGAGAAACTTTGAATGCCAATTTTCCACATGTGAAATGCTGCTTGCCAGGCATAAACGAAAGGGTTTTCTGCACCATATAGTCACTGGTGATGAAAAATGCATCCATTATGATAATCCAAAAAGGAAGAAATCATGGGGATCCCCTGGTCATGCTTCAACATCTACGGCTAAGCCAAATATTCATGGAAAAAAACTCTTGTTGTGTATTTGGTGGGATCAGCTTGGTGTCGTGTATTATGAGTTGCTCAAACCGAATGAAACCATTGCTGGGGCTGTCTACCGAACATAATTGATGAGATTGAGTCGAGCACTCGAGGAAAAGCGCGCCCACTACTACGCCAGACACGACAAAATTATTCTCCTGCATGATAATGCTAGTCCACATGTTGCGGCACCGGTCAAAACCTATTTGGAAACACTCAATTGAGAAGTTTTACCCCACCCGCTGTATTCACCAGACATTGCTCCTTCTGATTACCACTTGTTTTGATCGATGACGCATGGCCTGTCTGAGCAGCACTTCACATCATATGAAGATACCAAAAATTGAGTCGATTCGTGGATAGCCTCAAAAGATGATGATGATGACTGACGCGGTATTCGTATGCTGACAGAAAGATGGGGAAAAGTAGTGGCAAGCGATGGGTACTACTTCGAATAAAACATGAGGTTCCGTTCTTTCACAATAAATGCCCATTTTTTTATAAAAAACGGCGGAAACTTATTTGTACACCTAATATATAATATGAGTGGAAAGAAAGCGTGGGCGAAATATTGATTGTCAAATATTCAAAACTATGTGTGAAAAAAAAGATACAGAGAGTGATAAAATCGTAGTAAATGCGGTAGAATGTCTAGTATTTTAATGTTTGATAAATAAGAAGTACCTATGAGTCTGTGTCACTTTAAGCACGAAAGTGATAAAAGCGGAGTAAATGCGGTAGAATGTCTAGTATTTTACTGTTTGATAAATAAGAAGTACCTATGAGTCTGTGTCACTTTAAGCACGAAAGTGATAAAAGCGGAGTAAATGCGGTAGAATGTCTAGTATTTTAATGCTTGATAAATAAGAAGTACCTATGAGTCTGTGTCACTTTAAGCACGAAAGCCTATTTTTTTATTTGTTTTTTTTTTCATTTTCTAATCTAACTATATTTAACAGTATTTTTTACAAAATACCTTATTTATCACCTAGGTGTACCTGTTCTCTCCAGAGCTGCTGTACAACTATGTCGGAAGTACAGGAGTTGCCTTAGTGCAGCTTTTGGCTTATGTCAGCTCTTGCTGCAATCCAATTACTTACTGCTTCATGAACAAGAAATTTCGACAGGCTTTTCTGGCAATATTTGACTGCTACAGGTGTATGAGGTAAGTTTGTTTCTATCAAAACACATAAACTATATTACACTCAACTGAAAAGTTTCAAGTTATTAACATAATTTTTTTAAACTCATTAAGATTATCATTACCATTTCCCACTCAGAGTTTTGAAGGATCACCGTTTTGAAATATCAGAGTTCTGATCTATTGGGATATATGTAATTCATATGAATTATTTTTGTTTCTGAATGTAATATTGGAAATTTGTTTATTTTAACTTGGTGCCACTCCTCCATCAACGCCAACCCCCCCCCCCCCCCCCCCTTTTGCTCTTACGACCATCGACAGAACGATAATAGTATGTTTTCGATAGAACGACATGTGATATTTTTTTTTAACAACACGTTATTCTCTCCCTTTTCCTTGAAGTGTGTTCGTTTTACTGTTATTGTATTACAGAGATATTATTTTTTTAAATGCGTACATGAAGCTTATAAAATTCCACTAAGATATCGGGGTTAAACAAATAAATATTATGATGACCATTTTTGAAATGTTGAAGTATTATACAATACTTGAAAAACAAACTTATATAGTATGATAAATGCAAACACTCCTTTATATAATATTTAAAAACATTTTGGTAATCAAATTCTACTGTCAGTGATTATAAGCAAACATAAAAATTATTTGTAGAAAACCTGAAGTAGTAGTAGAAAACAGGGATATTAAAACATGAGTGAAACAGAATAAGTGTACAAGTTGTTTTTCATTTATTATCTCAAATTGATCAATACATGCGGATATCAAATAAGAACGTAAAAGAGTATGCAAAACAAAAAAAAAATAAGGTGTGACCTCGTATTTTTCTTTAGAAATTCGGTTTTATGAGTTATTTTTGTAGGTTGTGATTTTTAATACTTTCTGTTTTTCTTTATCCGTTTTCCATATTGTTCGTTTCAAATTCTTAGTTGAACTTGGAACACTTAAGTGGTGAATTTGAATTTCTATTTTGAAAAAAAATTCATTACCTTTGTTATCGTACTTTCACCAACAAGTATTTTTTTCAATTTAGAACTGGTAGTATTTAACTATTTTAGTTATGTTATTTATTCCATTGAGATTTTATTTATTTATTTAAGAAAATATTATTTAAAAATTAAATAAGTAATCTTCCATCTGAGTTAAGTTTACTCATATGATTATTACGTGATATTTATATTAAAATATTCTAAAATACACAAATTTTTCTTGCCGAATAAAATTATACGGATGATTTTACTATGTTTAGAAATAAAATACAAAGCATATATATGATATTTTTGCTAATCTATTGAATTCTTTGAAGAACAATAATATAATAAGTATGAAACTGGCTTTAAATATTACAATGAACGTATTCAACAATTCTATTTTAAATAATATACAGTTAAAAAAACATTGTTTACTAAGAGTCTAATACTTAACTTAAATGAGTAAAAGTAATTAACTTAATAGTGTTATTCATAGTTAAAGGTATAAGCACTGCGGATGTTTAAAGACATGGTTATTTGTTTAGTCCAAAACTGCTTACTCCACTTTATATAACGGTAGAACCCTACCGGTCTCAAGGTTTTCCCATCATCATCAATCTTGTTTGTGATCCCCTGATGATGAGGTGAAAAATTTCAAACCGGTAGGACTATACCGCTATATACAGTAGAATAAACAGTATTAGGCTAAATTACAATTAGTTATTGGTTTTTGATAACTTTTTTTTTAGTTTTTAAAACACTCCACGAAGGAAGTGAAATCGCGTTTATTTGAGTAAAAAACTAAATAACGTGTTTTGAAAATGTAATATTTTGATTTTGTGCCTATATTATATTGGTTTATTCAGGATATAAAGTATTTCCTCTGTGAAATGGTGGCCTTACAGCGTTCTGCATATTGATTGAAAATATCTTTATTTTTGTAAAACAATTTCCCTTAGAGAAATGATAGAAAACATTTTTTTAAATTTAATAAATCAATGTTTGAACTGAGGAAGTTTTAAAATGTTTCTGTGAAAATATAAATAACCCATTGTGTGAAAGCAAGTAAAGTTCATTGGGCCGGAAACAGCAGCACATGTAATCAAGTCTTAGAAACATTCAGAGACTTACTTAATATAATAAGACAATATCAAAAGTTTTATCATCAAGACTAGACTCACATACCAGATCTTCAATAGTAAAATGATTTGTATTAGTACTTAATACCCAGCACGTAAACAATACAATCTTTGTAGAAACTCCTGTTCTGTTAAATCTAACATAATTAAACTACGGTATCATTAAATGAATTAGTAGATTTTTCATAAATGGAACTTTTGATAAGCAATTTATTCTAATCACGATACGATTAGCTCCAAAAATCTTGTTTGATCTAAAAATGAATAAAAAAAATTACCGGTAATCTTATTGATCACATTGCCTTAGCTAGAGAACCATCGCATCCATTTCCAGAGGTAATATTTCCATCAACGTAGAAGGAGAACATTATTATTATTATTAATATAAATATTAACTTTATTATAAATACGAAATATTTTATATTTTGTTATTATATGTTCAACCAACACTTTATGTTTTTACATTGACTTGACCTTTGATACGGGCTCCTCATTCTAAGCGAAGTTTATTTCCTATGTACTCAATAATTTATTGTTCGGAGAGTATGAACATTTTCCAATTATATTTATTCTTATTTGAAGTAAAGACGTGCAGATATGAACAATAAAAGAAAATAATAAAAAGAATTTACATTTATTTAAATACTTCATCAAGGAAGATGTTTGTGAAAAGAAGAAAACAATTATAAAAAAGACAAACAGAACTAAACGGACAAGTTCGAAGTGGTTTTACAAGGGTTCATTATTATGATTGCCGGGCTATTAGATAAGCTAGAGATTGATAGTCTAAATATTGGACTACTGATATAATGGGGCAGCTACTGAATGTGTATTCAGCTTCACCGACGTGGCGGACCAGAGAACTTAAAGTCGGGGCCAGTTCCATTTACAGGTGCAGGCTCTTGTTGTCCTTGACGTCGCGACGATTTCCATGATAGTGTTGTTAGTCATCCAGTATAACAGTATAATAAGCAGGAGTCCCTTAATCTTGAAGCTGTATTACAGACAGGTGAGAGACGCCCTTCTCTGAAGCAGGTCCCTAGTCAAGTGAACAAAACTTTTCGAGCCTCTCCAAGGATTGTATTTCGTCCTCTTCACCGTTGGTTTTCGAGCCAAGTCATTTCGTTCTAAGCTGTCCCTCTCATTGGTCGAAGTTAATACGATTCACTCCATACCATCACTTAGACGAAGATAATTTTTTTAGATCGTTTTGCTGAATTTGAAGCAAAAGCCGTCATATTTTTTTTAGCATGAAGAATTTAAAAACAGTCATTTAAAAGGGGCTCGGGGATAATCCCTTAATAAATTCTTCGTAAAAAGGATTATAGTATCTGTCGAAGGAATACCCCCGTGACTTGAAGGTACAATCCAGAGATCGCATGGCTGTGATATCTTAATAAAGACGCGAATAGATTATTATACGAAAAAAAAAAGAAATCTCCTGTTTGGAATCACCAAAAATGGCCGCAATACCTTCAATAAAAGATAAATGTTTTCATGTTATTTTTTAAAATTCGAAGTTGCTATAAATCTTCAAATAATGTTTGTCATTACAACTTTAAATTTTTTTTTATCTTCTCGTCTTCCTTTTTACTGTTATTTTTTTACATCCTATCCACTAGCATTACGACATTTTTTACACAAATCGATTCTTTTTGACCTATATAATTTGATAAAGAAAGTAAACAAAAAAGTTTTGATTCGTACAATTTATGACTCCGACATAAATAATTTGACTTGGGGATTCAAGAACATTTTGGTTTTCCCCAACAGCACCAGGGGTAATTTAGTACTTGGTCGTTTTAAATATGAAGACATCATTTTGAAATTTCATGACAAAACGCTGTTTGTAAACGTTATTTACATATTTTACTCATCCGAGAAATTGGCGGTTATTTGGGTGCAAAACTTTTAAATTGATGAAAATTAATCAAATGACATCGACCTTATCATTGTCTTGTACTTTATTACATCTTCGTTGTATAAAGTACAACCTGGTGAGTTGGTATAATTGTTTTCTGGTGGTTTTTATCTCAAAATTATTATGAGCAACACAAATATTATTAAGATTAAACGAAGAAAAAACAATATTTCCTTTTTAACCTGCAACAGTAATAAATTCACAATTTTATATTGGACAGACTTTTGTTTAGATAATTTATTTGACAGTCAAGACCCGGGAAATGAAGAAGAAGAATGGCCAACAATATTAAAATGATAACCTACAAGAAAAAATATCAACATTAATATCAACATATTTCACAGCTTGAATGAAAAATGTGCGATCAGAAACACGCGAAGTGATTGAATTATTACTCCACGCACGAATAATCAAATATTTTATCAAGTAAAAACACGAATATTTTTTCCACAGTTCAATGAAGGAATGTTTGGGCGTTTCGATAAGTTTTTATACCATTGAAAAATTGAAGTTAGAAAGATTTTACTGGGTGAAAACAAAAGTCGTAAACCAGAGTGACCGGGTTTAGAGGAAATAAATAATGGGGTTTAACTTTCTTTTTTTTTCAAGGCTATGAATACACAAGGGAAAATTCAGAGCATTCTTCAAGTCAAATATTTATTTGAGATTTCTTTTTTTTCACTGTTGTCGTTCCTTATAATTAAAAATAGATATTTATTCACTATTTATTTTACTTAAAAGCGATTGAGAAATTGAGGATTTGTTGTTAATTTGATCGGCCTTATTCATTTGATCTGCCCATCTCATATAACACATTTATCTTGCTCGCTTCCACTCAAGAATCCCAGTAATCACCAGATTCTTAAGATTTTCATAATTTTCTCTGGCAATATGTTCAAAGTATAGTATGTTAAGTTTTTTTCCTGCATGTTGTAATTTTTTTTTCGGTAATCTCTAATTCTTGAATGATAGAAACGTTGGTGAGATTTGCAGTCTATGGAACATGAAGTATCCGCCTCTAATGCATCTAGAAGATAGCTATAAAATTATCAACATTTATTGTGATATTTAAAATAATATTATTTAAATTTATTATGTTAGTTTTAATGTTGAGCAGAATTCTCTAAAAATCTTCATTGGCCTCCACAAAATAGTTTAATCACCAAATAATTTAATAATCTTTAAGTAGATATGTTAAAAATATTCAATAATAACAATATTTGTTAAGTTTTTACTTTTATATTTCTATAAGTCACTAAATTACCTAGTATAAAGCTTAAAAATCATAAATCTATTCTAGTCGACCTGTTTCTTATTACATTTCTTATTCTAGTGTAATGAATTCCATAAATGGTTTTATAGAATTTCTAAACACATAAAAATATGAGCACTAGCTGTAAAATCATAAACATGTTCTACCCAAAATGTAATGAATCCCAAAAATGAGTTTATGGAATTTATAAGACCATCATTTTTTTGGGTTCTAGCATCATTATTAATAAAATAATGATTTTGGCCTTTTTTCACCTGAACATATAAATAAAGAAATGTTTTATTTTTTAAATTTATAATGATATAGATGATTATCCAAGCAGTGCAATAAATAAGACCTCTTGAATTAAGTATACCTTCACTATTAAATATTCTACATCCTTTATACAACGCATTTATCGAAAATAAATATATTTTTACATTAATTTATAGTCCTGGGCAAGGAACTTCAGTGGTCACCATTGAACATTTTCCACGCACATTTTACAATCTTCCAATTCGATTATTAATATACATTTTTGGTAAACTTTCAAGAAAAAAAAGAAAAGCCTTTTTTGATATTGTATCAGAAAAGTTTATTTTCGTCAGCGTACAGAGCGATCAATGAGATCAGCAGAGATTGCGGATTGCTCCATGATTGATGGTGCGATCCACCTCGCTCTCCGCGGTTTCATTATCGGTAAAAATTTTGAGAACATTGCGTACTCGTTTATAAATGACTCGCCTTGTTTATATTACCTTTCATATAATATTTTACCATACTTTATCTCTATTTGAAAAAAAAATCGGTACTCATTTAAAAATTTAAAAGCAACCATCAACTATTTCAATCACCAATAAGTTTATTTCTTAACTGAATACAGTTGCAACTTCATGACAATCTAGTTTTATTCCCTGCTCTTTATATATCATTGTGTGTTTATGTATCATTGTTTACGCAGCTTGTTCAATTACTCCAACAAATTTAATTGGTCAGCAATAAAATTTCGAGTCCCTTCGTAGTCTTGTAGGTAATATGCCTGTCTTACAACTTAATTTTTTTAAAATAAGTATCAATCAGATTTACACTTCAGGTCTCTTTAACATCGTTTGGGTCGGTTGTGCGAGATAACAAGTTGCCAAAAATTCATTAGGTTGTACTAGATTTATTTTATTTGAACAATCAAATGATCTTTATGATTGAAAGATTAAACAACAATAAATAGAATTTAACATTGACATATCAGCTGCGTTATACGAGTACAATAGGAAAAAAAGAGCAAAAATTGAACAACGCAACAAAGCAAATATGTATACAAATCAATCAATTTAACACGGCAAGAAAAACTTCTTCACTTTACTCCTAAAAGTTGTCAAAATCCATACAATGCCTATATCAATTACCCAATCTGTGCCGTCTTGTTATGGAAGAGTTGTCCAAATAATAAGTTGCTGCCGCTTTACGATGTAACAAAATATAACGAAAGCGTAATACTCGTATAATACAATAGCGAAATTTATTCAGAAGTTATGTTACGACATAATTAAAAAATGTTAAACACAGATTTAAGAAAATTTGACAAACGTTGATGAGTAACTTAATTATTTACTTACTTAACTACGTGTTTTACTTAAACATCTTAAAAAGTTCTCGAAAACTTTTGGTTCAAAACAATTTAAGGATTAATTGTCGTGTTCGCTTCAAAAATTTTTTTTCGAATAAATATTCATATTCCTTGATATCAGCCGATAATACTAGAAAATCTGAAAAATCAATTTGTCTCATCTTGAAACCTGAGCGAACGGAAATAACAACACACATCGAAAATACTTTTTGAAAACCTATTTACGTTAAATTTTCGCACGGTAAAAAACTTTTGGAAAAGTATCCACAATGTATGTTATTTCCATTTGTTCCGCTTTCAAACATAAACAAAATATATTGCGGGCTTAAATTGTGTTAACGAAACATTTCGAAAGGATTTCATTTTATGTAATATAATATAAAATTAGCCGATCATCAAAGATATTCTGTAAAGTGTTTTTTTTTTATTTTATTAAAAAATTATAAACATGACACCACAAAATGAAACAAACGTCTTTTCAGATTAAAGAAATTAAAATCTTACCTTGAGAAATAGTCATATAATATCAAATAATAATACTTCCATGTTACGTTTCAAACTTGGCCTGATTAACGCATTCTATGAGACTTATTTAACTGACAATACTACATCAAAACCTATACTTGACAATACTACCCGATATTTTATTCTTCCACGCCCTTTTAAATATTGTTTTAACTTTGTTTTGCTGTAAATATATATTTACATCTTGATTTAATTCTTTACAGACTGAAGCAATTACCAGTTTTTCCCCCATTTTTTATATGTTATCTAAACTGGTATTAATTATCATTTATTATTTTATACGTTACTTGTTCTATATAATCGGTGTTTTATTTTTTGCTTGTAGCTTTTATTCAAAAACTGTTTTTTTTATAATTTTACACAGAACTCGCGTTTTCTTCACTTTTCTTTTTGTATGTTTTATATAATAATTTTGATATTTGTTTTTTTTTGCAATTGTTTTCTTGTTTATATATAACATAGTTGTGTTTTTCTCAACAATACCACATTTATTTTGGTTTTTCTGTTCTATATTTTTTAAATGCGTATTTTCTTTATGTTTCTATTTTTTTAAAGGCCTTAGGGCGTATATGAATCAAAAATAAAAAAGCATATATTGACAATAATAAAACCTGCGTTAGTACAAAGTACTGTAAAAGTTTCACTCAAAAGCAGCTTCTTATTTCGCAAAGCCCAAAAGTAATTAGACCACTTCAACAAACAGTGTTTGCCCTTAAATCTTATCACTTTAAAGATTTTCCTGCTGCATAATCAGAGATCCTGGTCATGAATAAACTATGAGGATGCGAAAAAACTTTTTCCTCTGGAGGATTTTGTTATCTTGATAACACAAAGACCTTTATCAAAGACTTTCATCAAGATATTTTGAATTCAGAGAAAACATTTTTTTTAAATATTCTTTTTTTTTACAGTTTTATCCATTTTTATTGATATATTATTTGTGATTAATTGGAAATTCAGTAAGGGACAAAAAAAGTCGTAATTTTTAAGAAAAAACATAAGATTTAAATTTTAGAATTATGATAAAATTAGTAGATATAAGACGAGTTTCATGTTCTAAGGATTCTGTCACTAATGTTTTTCACCCATTAAAAAAAAAAGAGTTTATTTAAATAAATAATAAGTTTACTGATATCAACATGGTACGTAAATATGTATCATAAAATGACACAAATATGTGCAGACATAAAACAGGCATCATTCCAACGAGACCACGGAGGTATGCTTGTCTTATTGCATGGAACATGCGCTCATTGGATTAAATGTAGGCTGGTAGCTTAAGCTTACTATATTTTAGAGTTTTATGTTGAAACAAAAGCTCTTTGGAATCATTTTTGATAATTAAATGACGCCAGAAAAACAAACACTTGTTTGTTTTTCTGTATATGTATCGATTAATGTTAAATGCATCATTGATAATTTGGTCTCGTTAATATATATTTTTTTGTAACTAGGATGCTGAACAAATGTGCAACATCCAGCTGGGAGGGTTGTATTAAAAATCACCGACCATCCCCCAACGCCACCTAGGGGCCTCACCTTTACGCCGTGGTATGTCAGTGTGAAGATATGAATAGAAAAAACAAATTCGATCAATTTATGTGTTAAGACAAATAAACTGGAGTAAATATTATTTTTGGCATGTTTCTGCAAATTCCATGACATGATAAGCGTCTCGTGATAAAATATACCTTATTATGTAGGTATGTATTTTTGTTCTTAAGAATTATTGGATATATTTAAAAAGAAAAATATCCTACAGAACATAAATATTTTAATATACGAGGTCTACATTCTCCGATTCTTTGAGCTTATAGTTTGAGGCAAAGGATGCAGTTTGGAGAGAATTGTGGTTACTGGAAACTTGGAAGGACGACGCACAAAAGAAAGAGTCCCAATACGTTGGGCTGGTCAAGTGAGAGACGCAACTGAACTACCCTTAACAATTGCCCTTTGAGCCGCGGAGTGCAGAGATGGATGGGGAAGAGTAGTCAGAAGTTATCACGAAAGTCACGACACGACACTCAATCATGAGCCCCACGACAGAATGATTACGGGATCAAAATAAGAATGGAATGGCAGCGGGTAGATTAGCAAAACTTAAAAATGATATTAAGGTTAAATATTGTGTCGAAGGATAGGTGATGGTGATAGCTAAAGAAATATTAGAACTTCCAAATATGATAAGATCTGTAGGAATACCTACCTTAATAAATAAATAAATAAATAATTGTCAAAATGAATAAGTGAATTGTTAAACACAATTAAATTAAATTAATTATTGTCAGATAGTAAACATACAGGGGCAATGACCGATGAAGAATTCAATGATTGTCACACACTATGAACAGCAACAATATTTACTATTTACAACGTCTGCGAATTGGCTAGCCATCTCCAAATATAAATAATTAACCTACCGCCAGTTCATGCGCTAGAGCAAGGCAGATATGTATCGCGAATGTATTCACTCATTGGTATAAATTACTCGGACGCCGGGAAATAAACATATTATTATTGTCATTCATTCAACTGTCAAGACTTATTATTTATCACCCGCTGTCACTTTCGTTTTTTATATCCGCATTCCTGAGTCTATATTTATTTGAATACAAATCAAGATCATCACGACAAATAAACATGTACAACCCGCTATATTGGTGACCCCGCACGAAAACTGAATACATACCTCGACTATATCGAATACCGCCGACTCGATAGCAATGTCAAAACAAGACCAAGAGACCGCATCGGGAAGCATATCACCCCCACAGCACCTCGCTGGTATCGCACTGGCGATGCGAATCACGCCATTCTGGCGCGATAGACCGCGTCTATGGTTTATCACTTTCAAAGCTGCTACTCAGGACCTCCACCGCAGCCAAACCCAGCTGGCTCAAATGGTCCTCGCCCAGCTTGACAAGCGGGACATCGAGCAGATCACCGATCTCCTGTACAACCCGAGCGTAAACCAGTACGAAGATATAAAAAAAAGACTCATCTCCGTCTATGAAGAGAGTGATGCGAGAGAGCTCCAAAAACTGCTGTCAGAGATGGAGCTCGGCGACCAGCGCCCATCACAGCTGTTGCGACGCATGCGGAGCCACGCTCGAGAGATGATCCCAGACGCAACGCTGCATCTGATGTGGATAAGCTTGATGCCAGCCCATGTGAGGTCAGTCCTGGCGATCAGCCACACGATCTCCAAAACTGCCTCCCTCGACGAACTCGCACTGCTGACCGACAAGATGCTGGAGCAGACGCAGGAAGTTGCAACCATGAGCATCGTACCGGCACACCCCGCCAGCACCAAAGCACCGGCACCCTCACAGGCCTCCATATCGGATATCATCCGCGCTTTGACCAACGAAGTCGAGCAGCTCCACCTGGAAGTGGCGGAAATGAAATCAAGGACTACACCCGACGACCGTCAGCGCCAATGACCGCCGTACCACAACCAAGCAACGGCACGCAACACACGTAGACAAACACCCTCCCCGGCCGCATCTACAATCTGCTACTACCATAACAGATTTGGGAAAAATGCCCTCCGCTGCAGATCGCCGTGCACCTTCGAGCAGCAAAGGGAAGCGAGAAACTGAAAAAGCGTTTATGGAACCACAACCACGCTACAACCACGATACAACCACGCTACAACCACGCTGCAGCAACGAGCACCGCAGATTCCACCATCATCAAGCCACCGCAGATCAACCTTCCACATCGGAAGCCATCTGCAACTTGATCTACATCATCACCACCATCATCAAGCAACCGCAGATTAACCTTCCACATCGGACGCCATCTGCAACTTGATCCACACAACCAATCATCGACGATCAACGCAACGACCAACCAAGCACCGCAGACAATTCAAATTTAGTGAGAGACGACCAAACCTACCCCCCGTTCCCGCATCACCCACCTGAACGACAGACCTGGGAAAAAACGCCACGCGCTGCTGTTATCCACGTACCTACTTCACAACGGGAAACGGATAACCAGTCCAGGCGTCAGATGCACTGGAAACCTAACGTTCACGCAGGACACGCGCTCTCTGCGTTCACTAGGAAGGGAGCTATGTAGGAATACCTACCTAAATAAATAAATAATTGTCAAAATGAATAAGTGAATTGTTAAACACAATTAAATTAAATTAATTATTGTCAGATAGTAAACATACAGGGGCAATGACCGATGAAGAATTCAATGATTGTCACACACTATGAACAACAACAATATTTACTATTTACAACGTCTGCGAATTGGCTAGCCATCTCCAAATATAAATAATTAACCTACCGCCAGTTCATGCGCTAGAGCAAGGCAGATATGTATCGCGAATGTATTCACTCATTGGTATAAATTACTCGGACGCCGGGAAATAAACATATTATTATTTTCATTCATTCAACTGTCAAGACTTATTATTTATCACCCGCTGTCACTTTCGCTTTTTATATCCGCATTCCTGAGTCTATATTTATTTGAATACAAATCAAGATCATCATGACAAATAAAGATAAGCAACCCGCTATAGATCTTTTAATTTGTTTTATGATAGCTTTTGACAGTAATTTTTAATTTATAGGAAACAAATAGTTTTACATGTTTCGGAAACATGATGAGCTGTGGAATTTAAGGGCGTTAGACCTTAAAATTGATTTATGTGAATTCATTCTTGTTAAGTCTTTTAATAATTATAATTTTAAAATATTTTTATCCACAAGCTGGATTAATTATATAACACTTTTAATAATCTGATGAGCCATACAATTTTCAATTTATTTTCAATATTATTTTTTAGATTTTTCCCATTCATCGAATCAACCAGAATTGCTTTAATGAGAAAATAACAGACAGATGTTATTTATATCAAAAAGCAATCAAAGTGCAAACTTTTGTCAGAAAACAAGTCTACTATAATATTTGATTATGGTCAAACAAATATATTAATCCGAACAAAATAATTTGTGATTTGAATATCTTTTACTATCTTCTTTTCCTAGTTTTATTGATTTAGTAATTTCTAATTATTTCTAAATCAGATTCAGTTCATTTCTCGAGGTGTTCCTGGATACTAATCACCATATGATGACAATCTTTGTATTAATAATTGTACCTCGAAGTGTTCCTGGATACTAATCACCATATGATGACAATCTTTGTATTAATAATTGTACCTCGAAGTGTTCCTGGATACTAATCACCATATGATGACAATCTTTGTATTAATAATTGTACCTCGAAGTGTTCCTGGATACTAATCACCATATGATGACAATCTTTGTATTAATAATTGTACCTCGAAGTGTTCCTGGATACTAATCACCATATGATGACAATCTTTGTATTAATAATTGTACCTCGAAGTGTTCCTGGATACTAATCACCATATGATGACAATCTTTGTATTAATAATTGTACCTCGAAGTGTTCTTGGATACTAATCACCATATGATGACAATCTTTGTATTAATAATTGTACCTCGAAGAATATTTTCATACGTTCTTAAGTCAATCGATGCGGCGTTATCATATACCATGTGTACCATTTGTTGTTCTCTAGATTATCAGTTGTAAAATAATATATTTCGTGCCTGTTATTGTGTGACTAAAATACTGCCATCTGGTAACTTTACATAATTTTAAATAGTTTTCAATCCTTATTCATACGCAAAAGCTCTAACTTCCCCATCTGTAAGAAAATCTATCTAGGGAGTCTTGAAGACACATTTGTTAATTCACATCTCAAAACCCTGGATGCTACGTGATATTTTCTCGTTTATTATGCACACACTCATTACATTAAAAAGAGTTGAGGAGATGAAGCAGCAAAATATTATATTGTACTAAATTTAAGTGTGAACTATTCTTTCTTCTCATTTAAACTTTATTGTGAGTAATGAAATAAACCATGACCAGATTTTATGAATCCTCGTAGGTACAATTTTCATGTTCATCCAATAGAACATTCAGTCAGTCGGAAAATGGATGTGTTTTGTGCATAACTGTTTAGAAATATTTATGTCACAAAAATATGAATATATGAGGGTCATCCAGAAACTAAGGTTACAAGGGCTCCTGAGGCCGGGGGAAATTTTTTGTTTCAAAGTAAGTGCACTTAGCGTGTAGGGGGGATCCTAACGGGCAGTTTGTTTGGTCCTGCGTGTTTGTCGGTCATTTTGTTCAGTCACAGTAAAATCTTCCGATGGAGAGGTCGTCGTGCGCTCCCGCCAACTCTCGTCCGTACGAGACCCGCGCGGTCATCAGTTTTTTGACTTAGCAGAACAATACCGCCGCGAATATCCATCGGAAGCTCGTGGAAATTTATGGTAGTGATGTGATGAGTCGACAACATGTCACGAAGTGGGTTAGGTTGTTCAGAGAAGGTCGTACTGATACTCACGACGAGGCAAGGCAGTGATTTCTGACGAATTTGTGTAAAAAATTGAAGAATAAGTGCAAAATGACCACTGTGTGACGCTTGACGACCTTCACAAAGAATTTCCTAACATTTCTCGAAGTTTCCTTGGTAATA
Organism: Odontocerum albicorne; assembly: GCA_949825065.1. NCBI lineage: Eukaryota > Metazoa > Arthropoda > Insecta > Trichoptera > Odontoceridae > Odontocerum > Odontocerum albicorne. Next base: position 20,621,000 of record OX463842.1, on the reverse strand, counting down.
TTGTGTCGGAAAAACTTGGTTACAAGAAGTTGTGTGCGAGATAGGTGCCCAGAATGCTCACACCGGAGCACCGTCAAAATCGCGTGACCGCCGCGCGTGAATTTTTGGATCGTTTTGCACAGGAAGGAGAAGCTTTTCTGGATTGTATCGTAATGGATAATGAGACGTGGGTGTGTCACTACACCCCAACAATTTTTCAACAATCAGGAGGTCGAAGAAGTTGTGAAGAAGTGGCTGAAAGAGCTGGCGGCGGAGGTATATGACACTGGCATGTAAAAGATAGTGCCCCGACTACAGAAATGTCTCGATCTCAACGGCGATTACGTTGAAAAATAGTTTAATATATTTGTAAAGTATCCTGTGAATTTCAATTTAATATAATCATTTTTCGATCCTACATAAATGTTGTAACTTTACTTTCTGGATGACCTCGTATAAATGAAATAAAAATATTCGAATGACAAATGTTGTTTTGTTATGAGTTCTGATAACTAGAACTATTTTCTATATATCATTCGTTTCAATATTAAATCGAATAAATAAACAAAACGTATTTGTATTCCCTTTTCATTACAAAAAGTGCACTATTATGTCACTGCTCAACATTTTTAATAATTGATGAATGATTTAATATTTGTATATACACATACTTGTATACATCATCATATCATTTAGTTCCAGTCTGGTTTTCTATCATACCCTTTTTAAATAATGCTTTATAGGAATAAATTCGCAAGATTAAACTGTATACAACGAAAGTGTAATACAAAACATTTTCTTTTTGAATTTAAAATGTCACTAAAATGTGAATTTATGAAATTAAATTAAATACTCGCATGATAAAAATTGTTCTGTTTTTTATTATGTTGCCATTATTGGTTGGTTCTGAGAACGTTGGGAATTATTTCATATATAATGTTTCAATTTAAAATTGACTAAATAAACTAACAGGTAGTCTCGTTCGTTTTTCATAACAATGGGGGCATTCTTTTGTCATTGCTCAGTTTTTTGCAATATCCATGAAATTGTAAATTTCAAAAGTATAAATACTAACCAAAACTGATCTTTAATTCATCCGAAAACTAAAAAAAAATGTCTTGCGCTAGCTGAATAAAATAGTTTAGTGAGAGTTTACAATCAATAATGTCAGTACTTTAACTACGCGATCAAAACATTTCATTTAAATGAATTCATACTTATAATAAGTTTTATGTATTTTTAGGACAATGTGTTATTGTTCATATAAAAAATGGGGTTACTGGTTCAATTCCCATTGGAATCCAACAAACCGACCAGATTGTACCGTATATAACGAATAATATATTTCAATAATACAGTTACGTGGGTCGTCAAAGAACGTTTTGACATAACTAAACAAAAACGAAAGATATCAACACAAAACTTTATTTACAAAGTCACAGTACCTTACTCTATTTTTCAATGTTGTCGTCATAGCTGTCAAGGCACTTATTGTAACGTGGAACCAATTTTTCAATTCCGATGTTATACTCTTCTACCGTCAAAGATTTGAGCCAGGATGTCACTTCTTGTTTGAGGTCTTCATCGTTTGCGAACTGTTTTCCAGCCAAAAATTCCTTTTGTTTCGGGAATAAGTGAAAATCTATTGGTGCCAAGTCAGGGCTGTAAGGAGGATGTCCAAAAATTTCCCACTTAAGACGTTGAAGTTCTCGCTGAGTTCGTGCTGATGCATGAGGCCGCGCATTGTCATGAATCAAAACCACTTTTCCCGACAACATTCCACGTCTCTTGTGTTGGATGGCGCGTCTAAGTCGTTGAAGAGTTTCACAATATGCCTCTGAGTTTATTGCGTGTCCTCTTGGCATAAACCCCATGATCAAACCCTTTCGGTCCCAAAAAACTGTTGCCATCACTTTTCTGGTGTTCAGATTCGGTTTTTCTTTTCCGAGCACACATTTTTTTGTAGCCAAGGTGCTCTGTCACTATTTCATGTAGGAGCGATCGTGAAATTTGTGGAAAAAAATTCATTTACTGTGCTTAAAGTTCCCTATAAATTTGGATAGGCCGAACATTTTGTGCATTCACAAAACGAATGACACTACGCACTTCCCATTTGGCGGGATTTTCGATGGGCGCAGCCATTTTGAAAGGTTACAGAACAAAGACGCCCGACCGTTCAGCAACAAAACTCGGCTCGTACTGAAGCGAGGGAAGGAGCTAACTGGCGCGCATACGATCGCGGTGGTGGGGATCGGCGCAAGGCGTGGTGCGCAATCGTTTTTTACTTTCTGGACGCACCTAGCATATTGTGTAATAATTTCAGAATCAAATTTCCATTACTCATTTGAATCTTTAAAATCTAAAGCTCTATGAATGAAGTTACTTATAAAAATTGCGTTTCTATGAATAAAATATTACATCAAATGCGCTTTAAAAAGATACTGGGATAAAACGACATTTCATGAGATTGTAACTGCACTTTTTTTGGAAAAGTTGCCTCTCTTAATATAAACAAGAAAAGCTTTCGCATATTAAAAACGTTGTGGTATTGAAATAAGCTTTCAGAAACATCGTTTCATTTCACTGTCTTGAAGTAGAGAGAGCGCAATATTATGCTAAATGTCTTCCTGCAAACACGTGAACGTGTTTAAACGTATTTACCAGTACATACATATCATCACACCGTTTCGCTGTTGGGGTAAGTAGTGACAACAGAGCGCCAGACTCGTAAACCTTCTTACACACCTCATGGATTTATTTGTTGTTTAAAATTTCATTCTTTCAAAATATTATTCCCTTTACCCAGGTATAATTTCATGGTCTTCCTCTATGTGCCTTTTACTCTTATTTGAAGTGTATTTTTTACTGATTATATATCTTGAATCTTAAAAAATATTTTGATGACTCAAATTTAATGAAATAATTTAAACACTCATTTCTATACACAGCACTGTTTTAATTATTGAGTTAATTTCCAGTTTCTAAAACCGTTGTCTTCTTTGTCACGTGATGAGTTATTTAAAATATGCGATGATTTATACATAACATTTTTTTTTCAGTATTTTTTCATATACGAGTATTTCTAGTTAAATATCTAAAGTAATAAATTAAATTATTTGTAGGGGAAGTGACTGTTACATGTAAGTAACTTATTTATTTGTTGCTAGTCAAATATCCAAAATATTTAATTTAGTATTAACTAAGAGAATTTTACATTTATGTCATTATTTAATAAAATCCTAGTAAATATCGAAAATATTATATTAAATATATAGCAAGAGAGGTTTATGTATATTAATCATTAATGAATTTATTCCTAATCAAATATCCAAAATGTTGAATTAAATATGTAACCAGCCAGAGTTTTGTAATATTCATGTCACTTTTTGATAAAATCCTAATCAAATATCCAAAATATTAAATTAAATATGTAACAGCCAGAGTTTTGTAATATTCATGTCACTTTTTGATAAAATCCTAATCAAATTTTGTGATAATATTTTGTGTTATCAAAAATCGGAAAGAAATATCGATTTATTTTTTCATGCTAAATATCCTCAGTGAGATACAGGCAAAAGCCTAGTTTACTGGGGATACGACAAATGAAAGGCAACAAACCCAGATCCATTAAAATGATATGTCCAAATCAAATTACCTGTTGTTTTTTCTCAAATTGTGTATATTTCTTGTCATGTGTAATAAAAAAAAAAAATATCCAAAATGTTAAATTAAATATGTAACCAGCCAGAGTTTTATAATATTCATGTCACTTTTTGATAAAATCCTAATCAAATATCGAAAATATTGTATTAAATACATACCAAAAGATGTTTATGTATATAAATCATTAATTAATTTATTTCTTATCAAATATTAAAAATATTTAAATTAAACAACAAATAAGATAGGTGAACGTAAAAAGGCGTTATACACTATCATCGAAAACCGTCAATTCAAACATTTTTGCATCAGCAAAAAAGATAAACGATGCAAAACGTATTTTATATTTTTATTTATTTATGCCATAAATTTAAATCTTAATTATTATCTTGAAATACATTGTTTTAAAAACTTATTGAATTTATTCCCTGTTTATAAAAATCGCATCTGTTTAATGGTATATTGTAAACAAAAACAGATAAGAACAATGCACTGCAACTTTGCATTGCTTCATTGTGAAATAAATTGCAAATATTCCGCACCGAGGCAGAGAATTTTACTACGAGTAGTTCGCCGGGAGAGCGGACATGCATAAAGGTTGTTGTTGAAGGAATAATGCTCGGTATGAACACTGACGTGGAAAACCATTATTTCAACCTTCGCTCTCACACCATTACTTTATACCTTCTTTTTACATACTTACATGGAAATTATTATATATTTCACTGCATGGAAAATATACTACGAAATACTTTAAGCGATTACATTATCATAGTTAAGCTTTTTTTAATGTTTATTCTACAATACTTTGTGTATAATGAGTCAGAAATGAAATAATACTAACAGATAACTTTTCATGTACTGATTCATATTAAAATTTGTATAACACTTTAGTCATATGCCGTACGATTTAAAGGGTTTAATGCCTTATGAAAGCGCATCTCACCAATAAAAACGGTGTTAAATTAGCCTAAAGTGAAAACTAGAATAAAACAATTTTTAAAAAAATGAATGTAGCAACAGGTATCGATCCTGCAACTTCCGAAATAAAATAGCTTCTAATAAGCGTAATAAAGTAAAGTGAGGTAGAATCAGATTTGAAAGTTGGAAATTATTGTCATGCTCAATTGTCATACAGTCAATATTGTCATAATCTCATACATAATTATTGTCATCATATCTCGTACAGTCCTCAATATATTTTTACATTCGTATAGTACCCCAAAAATAAACGATGATGTGAACACGTTGAAGAGCATATCCAAGAGACAATATTACCTTCGGCCCCTATAAAAGTTTAAGGTTCCAGAATTGATCACAATTTGCGAAGTATCTAAAGAAGTTTCTCGCTGGATATCAACAATCCGCGTATCAAAAATATCATACGAGTAGTTGTAGTGACAGCAAAATATCATACGAGTAGTTGTAGTGACAGCAAAATATCAATGTTTATTTTTTTTGTTTAAGTATGTATACATACGGACTATGTGTAAAATATAAAAGGGTTTAGACATAAAGATATAGGGTGTATAATAACTCATATCATATTTGGTTACTTGCATTACCGTAACGTTTTTGCCACGTTCGGAGAAGGCATGACCCTGATGAGTTATTGAACCGCGAGTATGAAAGGGAAGATAACACGCGCCAACAACAAAGTGATCCAGTGATTTCCTGCATCAAGCACAGAAGCGGTTTTTTGGTATTTTACACTTTATTTTCTTCAGCCAAAACTTATCAAATTTTCGAAAAATTCAAGACGTATTCATTAAAAGTATATTATAGGATTAAAATGACATTGAAATGTGTCAAAAAAAACTTCTCAAAGCATTGATGCCTTGGACGCCAAAAACGCTACGAACGTATGCATCAGCCCAATTCATTAATAATATCCACCAGACATAAAGTTACCCGATTGTTGAATTCTCACGATTGGTAATTGGCGGTGTTAATCGCAATTTGATTTGTAAAATGCGGAGTGTTTCTAGTAGGCGTATAGAAATCAATTACATGTAATATTTCAGGGATACCTACGATATTGTGAATAAAATAATATAAAATCGAATATGTACATACATATACGAGTATATGCACAATCTTTATTTTAGGGAGTAATCGTTAATAGTACAATATTCAAGTATAAACCTTCATTTAGGGTGTAATTCAATAAGAGATCGTAGCAATATCAGGTGGAATGACGAGACCAAAATATATTTAAAAATAGTCTACAATCATGATAGTTTATTTGAGTATGTCTTTAAATTTAGTATTTAAAGGCAGCAAATTTACCAGATAGTATTATTTATCATCATATTCATCATCATGAGTATTATATTATAATATATTCCATACTTTGTTATTCGAAACTAAAAAAATGTAAAAAAAAACAAACAAAATTTGAGGAAAAATATACGACTCCCTTTGTGGTTCTTTAAATTGAAACAAAATTTGGTATAAACTGTGCGAAAGCAAATTGAAAAGAATTATTTCAACGGAAATAGCTGGCGACGGTTATTGTGTTCAAAAAATGTGAAAAAAGACATTTTCTTACATAACAATGCGAGAATTGGATATTCTCATTCTGCGAATTCCTTTAAATGTGAGATATTATCGCAATGTAAATGCGTCGGAGAGAAATGGTTGTGAGACCGAATGTTGGAGTGGCGGTTTTTCCACGTCAGTATTTATTTGGTCCATTATTCCGCTAGACACACCCCTGTTTTACAGTCACCAGCGGGCGAGTAACAAATGAACCTTGACAGGGTGATTGGTTCTTGAAGCGAAATATTAAATTTACTTTCCTATAAAGTAGCTTTGATATATCTAAAAACACATTTAAGAACGTCAATTTAAATATTAGGTGTAAACATATAAGTTGTGTCCGTTATTTTCCAATTTAAAAATGAGCACCAAAAGTAAAACAAAATGGTAAAGGTTATACGTCATTCGAAAGAAAATTTTCTGCTCTATAAGAAATTGTGGTTGCTTTTACGTTACATATATTATTTTATTTGATTACAAGCCTTCAAAATGGAATGTCAAGTTGACGAAAGTGAGCATTTTCGGCACTTCTTTCTGTTTGCGTTCAATCGAGGGAATAAAGTTTCCAAAGCTGCTCGCGATATTTGCGAAGTGTACTGTGAAGATGCTATGAATGAAAGGACACCTCGTTGATGGTTTTTGCGTTTCAAAGACGGTGATTTCGACCTGAAAGATATGGAGCGTTCCGGACGACCAGTGGACTTCGATGAGGACCGCTTAAACCATATTATTCATGAAGATCCCCTTAAAACATTTTTCACCACCATTTTCAAACCATTTTTCATCACCAGTAATGATGCGGTAAATGAACCTTTGCTTGTAGCCATGCGTAGCTCGATGACGCGCGAGCAAACCAGCAGAAATTGTCGAACGTTGATTTTTGTTGTTTTCACTCAAAACATGTAGAACCCAAGCGCTGAACTTGTGGACTTTTCCCATTGATTTAAGATGACGGTATGCAGTCATATGACTACAATTCATCTGCTCAGCCAATTCTACGGTGGTTTGAAGGGGATATTAATGAATAATATGGTTTAAACGGTCCTCATCGAAGTCCACAGGTCGTCCGGAACGCTCCGTGTCTTTCAGGTCGAAATTGCCGTATTTGAAACGCAAAAATCATCAATGAGCTGTTCTTTAATTCATAGTATCTGCACTGTACTCTTCGCAAATATCGCGAGCAGCTTAGGAGGCTTTATTCCTTCGATTGAACGCTAACAGAAGGAGGTGTCGAAAGGGCTCACTTTCGTCTACTTGACATTCCATTTTGAAACCTTGTAATCAAATAAAATAATATATATTACGTAAAAACAAACACAATATCGTGAGGAGCAAAACAATTTCTTTCGAATGATTTATAACATCTACCATTTTGTTTTACTTTTGGTGATCATTTTTAAATTGTGAAAAAACGGACACAACTTATGTTAATACCCAATATATCCGTTTATTCGTAGAAAATATCGATACCTAAAAACTTGTTCAGGAAAGTCATCATTTGTACGAGAGGGATGTCTTTATGTCATGCTGACTAAAGAGTCTTTTAATAGATATACATTTATGAATGAATTTTTAAATGCTGTTCTTTTCTTTTAATTTTTTTTTGTAAATGCTGTTTTTCTTTTAACACCAGAAGTTCTCTTTTTTTAAATATATCATAAAACTTCCAACAATGAGTAAAAGTTGATATGTCGATTTTCATTTATTTTAAGAGGAAACAATCGAAATTCCACCAATACTTGAAATATCTAAGGAAATAAAAATGATCTGCTTTTTTTAAAGGTGGATGATTAATGTTAGTAAAAACAATATATAATTAATGATGTTCAAATATACTTGTCGTTTGATTCCTTCTCATTTTTGTTATTTTTATGAATAGTGGAAAGTTTTTGTGTTCAAGATTAAGTTCTGGAAGTGTTTGGCTTTTGGAAGTTACTTTTGAAATTAAAATAATATGAGTGGGAAGAGAAAGACTTGCAATATTTGGATTGATCAAAGTCAAAATAATAAGATACTTTTAAATATCATTCAATAAATATTTTAATAAAGCTGTTTAACATAATAGGAAATATTTGCTTAATTTACCTCAACAAGGTGATACATATATGCGGTGAGACCCAGACAATTTCAACGAACCACGTCTTTCAGAGGACATGTCTATAACGTATGTGTTCCAAAAAGTTTTTGTCGGAAAATCGATACAAGCATGAATTTAAGAATTTTGATGACCTTCGTAAGAATTTTGATGACCTGGTTGGCAAGACATTTGACAAAAACCAAAACCAGAAATCATAAACCTGTTATGCTCTGTTTTTTAGTAAGTTTTGCCTCAGTAATACTTTATTTTACTAAAAATAGAATTTTAAAAGCGTAACAAGTAAATAAAGGTGGAATCAAGCTTGAATTTAGGAATCAAACCACGATTACAATAATTATTCAACAACTTCCATGGCTTAGTTGGTAAGATGGTTCCGGTCCTAGTCTAGTAAAAGAGTTCGTCAGGTAACGATTCTCGCAGTCGTCAAGTATGTGAGCGAATGAAGTTGTCTTTTGATTTGCGGTAGAGAAACCAAAACACGAAATGACGATCCGCGAATTCTGTGCATATTAAAGTTTCTAAACCTGAAGGCTCGATTACTTGGTCCTGAGATAATATTACTCTGAAATATGTCCGTATCGCCAATTAGAATATGTTGAAGGGTGTCATTAGAATGCAGAAATCAAAATCCCCCTTTTTATACGATACGAAAGGAAAAAAATGCATAATTCCTTTACATTTTAAAAACGTTTCATTTTAATGACAATATGAGATAAATCGTAGAGAACGTATAATAAAAAATAATATGCCACCAACAATAAACGAAATACAATTGTTTAACAAATGAGATGAAAACCTACAAAAACTACCCTTTTGACATTAAAAGTATGTCAAGGTTCAGGCAAAATTAAGAAAAAAAGTGTCGTAAATATTAACAAACTCTCAGAAACTTATTTGAAGATAAAAAAACTTTTCCTTTTATTAAGTTTTGTGGAAAATATGCTTCATGAACTTGCTTACTTTTAGTTGAACGAAAATAATAAAATGAGCCGTAGTCAAGGTTTTTCCACAGTTTTTTTTTTGATTATATGAAAGGCCAGAAATTACAGTAAACATGAACTTGTCAGTTTTGATGAAATGCACAAAATATTTAGATCAGGTAGATTTTCAAGTGTAGTATTTTGCTTTCAAGCACATTAAAATAAGAAAAACAATTTGAACCCCTATGAAAATAATCTGTTTTAGAATAAGTTTTAGTTTTTTTTCATACATTCATATAGCAACTTTCACCGTATCCGAATTGACGATGTGTATATACGAAGAGCATGGTGTAGATACATTATATCCTGTCCCATCAATCAATCCTTCGGTTTTAAAATCACTGAAGTAGGTAGGAAGTTCGTAGTTCGCCAACACGCGTGTTGGCAATATGATAACACGCAAAAAAGCAACAACACACGTATATTTCTAGCGCACCCGAATGTTGTTACCCCTTTTCACTAGATTGGAAGTTTTTTTTTCGGGTATCAAATCCGAAATCCTCGGATGGAGGTCAAGTATCTTACCAACTAAGTCACAGAGGTCTCAAAATAATACACGTTTAATACTTAATTAGTTCTCTTTATGATAATTAAAGGTCAATTCTAGTTATCAACGATGACTCCTTGTTCACGTTGTCCTTAACTGTCCATGCCTTCAAACTCTGGAACCAATTACCAGCTTCCGGGAGACTTTGTCGACTTGCTTCAAATAGCGACTGAAAATCTTATATATAACGTCTCTCTTCAGTGACGAAATGTTTCTCCAAAACTCCTATTTTACTCCTTTCGCATCAGCCTTCTCAGTCTCCGTGTTTAGTCTTTGGTGGAATTTACATGTTTTTAAATTTCCTGTTTTTATTATTATTATGTGTTTTTAATGTTTGAAGAACGTTATAGTATTTTTTTCTTTTCGGAAATCAAGTTATAAACTTTCACTCAGGAATTTGCACGAATCAGCGTAACTTTTATTTGCTTGGTTGAAAGAAATGGCCGTTTGGTAAGAAACTTTTCATTTGTATACCTTAAAATAAAGTATCTAAATAAAATAAATTCTTACTCCACCCTGAAGGTAAATGATGCTCATTAATATTTCATACCAATGCCGTCCAATATCAATTAACTTTTCTGAAATTGGCAATTACTTAAAATATTCATGTGAATGAATAAATAAAAAAATAAATGATAATCGAAACTGTTGCACTTCTAAGAACACGAGCTTGTTAAATCACACAGATAACTAAGAGAGACAAAATAAATGATAATCGAAACTGTTGCACTTCTAAGAACACGAGCTTGTTAAATCACACAGATAACTAAGAGAGACAAAATAAATGATAATCGAAACTGTTGCACTTCTAAGAACACGAGCTTGTTAAATCACACAGATAACTAAGAGAGACAAAATAAATGATAATCGAAACTGTTGCACTTCTAAGAACACGAGCTTGTTAAATCACACAGATAACTAAGAGAGACAAAATCATAGATGCACATACGTGTATACTCTATTATATATTTGTTCTTTAACATCAAATACTTGAAAATATTTATTTTTTTCGTATAAAAAATTCAATACATTTTATATTTATCAGACTTGCTCAACACAACAGGATCATAAGTTAAACTTACCGTGAGAAAATATTAGTTTCCATAGCCGTGCCGTGTATTGACACTTCAGTCCTGTTTATCTTGCTTAAATAGAGGATACGCCTTTGTTGGTCCCTTTCATTATTCACGGTCGCATGACTGATATTTGGGTAAAATTAATATGTACATTCACTTCTACATATATTCTACAGAAGAACCTCGAGGTTGTTGAATGAAATAATGTCCGTAGAAAGGGGGGTGTGGAGAACTTTTTTCCTACCCCAGAAGGAACACCGTGCGATAAATAGTATGTGTTATCGTTACATACGAGTATAATTGTCCATTCTTCCTCATTCGTTCATTAATAATGTTTTTAATAATGATTTTTTTGTGTACATATTTTATTCCTGCATATTTTACTAAGTTTCATTAACCTTAGATTTATCACCAAGATTTACTCCTAATATTCATAAATAACGTTTTTTTCCTATAATCAATCTTGTAGACGGATTCATAAAAATATTTTTATGATAATCTTCTTTCTCTTGACCGATCCCCCATGACTAAGGGTCGTAATCTCTGCAGTCTTTCTGCCCACGATAATTCTTCACCCCATCCATTTTTGTGTTTTTTTGGAGTGCCGTCGTCCTAGAGGGCATTGTGGCGTTCCTGACTTGTGGTACACCTCTGCCTCGCTGTACCTCCACATTCCCCGTTAGCATAAGTATTTCCAAATTCTCCTCTTCTGTGCTTTTTATATGACTAAATAATTGGAGTACTCGTCGTAGATAATAAATTCCTGAATAATAAAATAAATACATGTTTTGGTTTAAATATATTTAGAAAAAAATAACGTGAATAAATATTTTAAATATTTTTTTTAACCTACATCTAAATAATAATGGTAGAAACAGAGGAAAGAAAATTGATCAAGGATAAGGAGGGGAAACAAAGGAAAACTAGAATGAAAGGATATTCTGAGTGATGCAAATCTGGCAAATCTTGGAAGTTTGTTACACAGTCGTGCAGAGTGAACCAAAAATGATAACCATGCAAAGGAATCTCTCATCGCTTGATCAAAGAGAACGTCCGTGTTCTGAAAGAGAGTAGATTTTTTCGCGAAGACGTGAAAGAGAATTGGGAATGCTAAGCACGAAAAATGATTTCGACAGAACGTGGAAACTTGTTCGCTTTCTGATTTTAAGCCGTTGAAGCCTGCAGTTATTTGTCTTCAGTTTACTTACAATCGTCAACATCAGATAAATTGAAACGAGGTAGTTCATTTTGCAAATGCGCGTATCAACGCTGATGAAAGCGACGTGATGCATTTGACAAGATTGTCGATTTTGTGAATAATACAGAGTTAACTAGCTATTGCTTCTATCTCGACGATCTTAGTCGTTTTGGCTAAACATTCCTATAAAAAACTTTAATATCATTCATTCAGAGTCATTATAGCACACACAAGTCAGCAGAATTTTTATATGAACCGAAAGATTATTGATATGTCAGGTCAAGAAGAAGTTTAATATAGCGTCAACTTTGTCATCTCAGATGACCCCAGTGATGCGCTTAACTATCCTATTAAGCTCTTAAACAATCAAACTCCATCAGGCATGCCACCACATATTCTACGGTTGTAAAATTTTGTGATCATTATGCTACTGCGCAATTTGAATCCTAAATAAAATATAAACAAAAAAATCCAACTAATCCTGAAAGATCTTCATTGGAACTTCATCTTTGCGAAAAATATTTTCGAGTGTCACTTCGGTGACATTGTTTCTTTTCCACGTATAAATATGGCTCCGACTGATAAGGCATAGCAATTTTCATTGAAATAACGACAATGCCCCGCCTTTCTTGCATAACCATAACCATCAACAAGTCACAAAAAAAACTGACCTATAGACCGCGGTTTTTTCACAAGACCAACTCTGTGTTGGATAATCATGATCTGGAAATCCACATCAGTTGAAAGTTCAAATAATAGAGAACCTACAAGGATAACTTCTGGGAGACGTACATTAATAAACACGGAATGTGGTATTAATTGAGGTGTTTGAAATGTATGAGTAAATTAATTTAAAAAAAATCGGCAAACCTATGAAACACGATATATTTTTTTTTATTTGTAACATATATTTTCACATATTTGACTAATCACAACTTCTAAGGATAGACTTAAACCCTATGTTATATATGAAATAACACTAGATTATAAAATATATACAAGTACACAGTATCTTAGAATAATCTAACTCCTAGTAAATTAGCATCAACATATTAAGAAATATGAATGGCGCTTCAATTTCCCCAACAACAATATGTTGACTACGAAAAGGCAATTTCCTCCAACTAACCATACAATCATGGTTGATTAGAAGATGTTGTTTATCTTTTAAAGTTTGTTTAGCTATTCATGCATAATATAAAGATAACACATGTCCGTACATTCAATCATTGGTTAAAATAATATTCGCAACTTCTTAGAGGCAAAAGAACATCCTACAGCTTAGCTGCTCGTATTGTTTTCACCAGAAGTATTAAATGTTATTTCAAAATTTTATTCAACCGAATTGTTGTGCTATCTTATTGATAACATTAATTTCTTCAGATGAAGGAATGAATGTTATCAACGTTAAACTTGCTAAAAAATTGAGGGCTGCTGGTAAACACTGCTTGAAACTTCTTTGAATTTTTAAGTAGATCATGATTCTTTGTTTATCCGGAGATCTACTGAAGAGCAGTACTCATTGCCATCTAAAAAAAAGGGGTCAAATCCGGATATTTATGTCATCTATTTTTATATATTTCCGTTTGTATGTTTTAAACAAAGAAAATTTTTAGTGATAGCAATATGAATTTCGTATGCCCGAAATTTTATGAATACTATCATGTGCCCTTATATGTAGTATATAATATATACATAACATACAAGTAACAAGTACTTTTAAAACTTTAAATTTTCAATCAATATGGTTTAAATATTAGATGTTAACATAAGTTGTATCCGTTTTTCTCCAAATTTTAAAATAAACACTAAAAGTAAAACAAAATGGTCAAGGTTATAAGTCATTTGAGAGAAAATTTTCTGCTCTACAAGATATTGTGTTTGCTTTTACGTTACATATATTATTTTATTTGATTACAAACCTTCAAAATGGAATGTCAAGTAGACGAAAGGGAGCATTTTCGACACCTCCTTCTGTTCGCGTTCAATCGAGGGAATAAAGTTTCCAAAGCTGCTCGCTATATTTGCGAAATGTACGGGGAAGATGCTATGAATGAAAGGATAGCTCGTCGATGGTTTTTGCGTTTTAAAGACGGTAATTTCGACCTGAAAGACATGGAGTCGGATTGGCAAGGCGTCATCCACGAAAAATGCAATTCAAACGCTTGGTTTGGAAGTCCTGCCGCACCCTCCATATTCTCTTGACCTCGCGCCGTCAGTTTCCACCTTTTCCGGTTACTTTCGAACAATTTGCGCGGCGTTTCTTTCAATAATGACGTCGAATTGCGGACATGATTGGACGAATTCCTCGAGTCAAGACCGGATGTTTTTTATCGCACAGGCAAGACTTCAATAATGAAGGAGAATACATTATTGACTAATTTGTTGTACTTTTTTTATTGTGTCCTCTTGTTCTCTTCATTTGAAAAAAAAACAGGCACAACTTATGTTAACACCCAATATATAATTTATTTAGAAAACCCTTTTTCTCTCAAAGTTTAGGGTGTTTCTAACAAATATTCCCAGTTTATTGAACATCCGATAATCCTCGGTCAAGTTTTGCAAATTCTCCTCTGTTTACAATCTACTATATAAGAACCCTCCGTTGTTCTCATTTGAATTGTTAAACTTGTTATTGCCATTGGCTTTAACTCGCCCTTTGAATAACGCGGTACCAAATTATAATACTCCTTATCCATCTTCCATTGTTGTTTTTGCTCTGTTAATTATTTGCAATTCGTTTGTCCGATGTCAGTGAATGAGTTAGCACTTGAATGTTAGACGTCTAAGTTATCATCTCTCAAAAGTTGCGGAAGTATACACTTAACTCAATTCAATGTTCAAAGCATTTCAACAAATTTTGAAGAAAATAAACAAATTTTGATGAAAATTTTAACAAATTTTTAAGAAAATAAACATCTAATGTTTATGAAGTAACACAAAAATATTTTCAGCGATATCCAAAGTAGGAGTCGCAAAGCACTGGACTTCCGTGCGGAAGGTTGTCGGTTCGAACCCCGCGCTGTGCTACTCCCCTCGAACGACACGGGCACTTTTTCCGCCTAGTGTTCGAGGGTACCTAGGATACCTAGGACTTCAGTCATATATATTCTTAAAAAAAAAACTCTCGCATTTAACGTGATCTTCATTTTCGGGAACTCGAACACGGTTTATCTTGTTTTAAATGTATAAAAGTGAATCAATATTTTTCTATCGATAATTTTATATACAGAAGAGTCATCCAGCGTGAGTAGTTTTTAATAGGTGCACCAAATTGTAAGTTCCGTAATAGTTTCTTTGTATAAATAAATTAAGCTTCCGTTAAAATGTACATTTTATTAATTATCTATAACAATTTATATAAAATTCATAAAAAGTATAATAATTCTACTTGGTAATTTAGTAATCAGAAATATATTTGAAAATACATAAAAAATAACCTGTTTTACAAAGTATTCCATTTATGCGCTGTTTGCCTAAAAGCAATAAAACACCTGCTTAAATAGAGGGATCACTGTATTTGTGTTAGCAAAAATTTTACAATATGTTTTTAAAAGCAGTCAACGTAAACCACCTCCAACCAATATGTATCAATAGCGGTTTTTGCATGCTTATGACTTTTTTAAGAAGAACTAACCGTTTAACTTATATTTTCTTTCTTTGATTTCTTTTGTAAAAGTATCCTCCCATTTTCTTCCTTTTGTGGAATATCATAAAGGACTCTTATTTTATACATTGAATTGAAACATATTTCCATCGATTTTTTTTACTAAAAAATATATTGAGGAAAAGTATAAGATAATTTAAAATCCCGACGACCAACGTGATGTCGTTGGTAAATGTTGCTGGTTTGTCAGGTTAAGTAAGACACTTGTAAGGTTGGCTTGTTTCGCAACTCGGATTTCGGGTACAATTTGGGATGGTAACCAATAATGTACCAGTTTTATACAGATCGTCAATAAGGTAATTATTGTCTTTATGTGTTCAAAAGTGTTACAATAAACAGCGATTCAGATGCGTACGGATAATTAAATATCAGTCAAGAGTGTATCACTTATGATGGGAAGACAATAATCTCAATTTACTGTACGGCGACAGCAGGAATCGGAGATAACGGTAAGGTGTTTTTTGTACTGCGATATTTCAAATTTTACACTGTCAATCCTTACCGTTTAGTTTTAGTGCAACAATCTGCTCTACCGTCTCCTTTACTTCCCAAAAGAGCCCGATGGGAACGTTTTTCTGGATTCAGAAATAAGTAAATTGTAGTGGTTTTTTTTTATTCACAAAAATAGCTTAATGAAATATGATATTTTTATAAATAATGATACACTGTTTATTTAAGATATATTGAAGGATGAAGAATAATGCCCTCCATGTTTTTTTTATGTCACAACACAAATTTTATTGAAAAAAAAAGATTTATTATAAATATGAGTTACAAATATTAATGTACATTTTTATAAACCAACATACTTTATTACATAATTCTTTTGGATTTCACAATTTTGGACAGTTAGTTATTTTTCTATAATTGACTATTTAACAGTTATGCGTGGTCTTGATAAGCCCATACGCGTTACTCTGTGATTGACTAACATATTTAGCAGTTATGCGTGGTCTTGATAAGCCCGTTACGCGTTACTCTGTGGTTAGGCTTTGCCGCCATAGAAAGTGTTAAAACGAACATTTTAGCTAAATCCATAGCAAACGTTTTGTTATGAATTTATTAACATAAATATTATGTCTGGCTTGTGTTAGTAAAATACATCGTTATATCGATTTAATCAATCTGAGGAACTATCAGACACTAAAAAAACCTTTTACTATCAGACACTAAAATTTTAATATTTTTAAAGAAAAAAGTTATTACCTGGGGTTTCCACGTGCCCTTTTTTCGATAATTTAGAAAGGGGTTTATTTGAAACACTCCATGTCTAATGAAATTTTTTTTTCCAAGAATTTAAGTAGAAAATTAAAATAATTCAAATACTATCGTATCTTGTCGACCTAAAAATGTATGTAATATTGACTCCTGAATTTCTCTATTTTTTGGCTAACTTTGTAATTTTATTAATTACAAAGTTAAATTATTTTAGATTTAAGTCATAAAAACTTTCTGTGTAGATATTTTTATTGACGAACTTCAAGGGCCAGTTGTTTGATTGACGAACTCCAAGGGCAAGTTGTTTGATTGACGAAGAAGGCCAAGGGCCAGTTGATTGAATCCTAATTTTCCGCTAGGAGTTGACGTATTCAATTCTCACTACTCGAAAAAAAAATGTAGGGGTTTGATTTTATCAAAACTGTATTTTTTACTGAGGCAATAACCCTGCTGAGAATATTATTTATTTTTTAAACAGTATTTTGATATCATTCTTACTAGTTAGGTAAAAATAAGCACACTCAGTTGTACTGAGATGCAATACACTATAATACGTTACAAAATCAGTTTTAAAATTCATAAAAATTCTTCAAAACAATCAACTTAGAGGAAAAACTAAAAAAAATATAAAACGCCTCATTTCAGACACTATTTTTTTTATTCAGCACATTAAATATTCCATTTCCATATTTTTTTCCAATAAAAGGAATTCATCCAATTCATCCTATTTTCGTGCCTCTACATTACAATTCTACGTTTAATATTTTCAAATGTTTTTGAAGCGTTAGTTTTGGACATATGAGTGAAAATCTAGTTGCTCAAAGGTTTTAATTTTAACTGTGTGATACTTCAAATAAGAATAAAAGAAATAATAAATTTCCTTGTTATTTCTTTTTCTTGCTTACATTTAACACAAAACTCACTAAACCGATTAATTGGCTTTTCAAAATTTGAGATGAAATCGTACATTACGAAAGATTTGTCTTCCGTTATACATATTTGGATTCGATTCCCAGTCAAAGTTCAGCCAACATATACGATTATTATGAAATGATATCACAGAACAGTAAAATGGAAAAAAATGCCCAGTAATAAGAATTGCATCATAAAAAGCTAATATTTTTATTTTTGCTTTATTCGCCAAATATTTTCATTCATTTAAATAAAAACAAATGACCCAGAACAGTTAAAATTAAATATGCGTGCGGCGTAAAATTAAAGAAATAAACTTTTATAAATGATTTTTTTTTCTCTTCGTATTTATAAACATGCATGAATTGATCGATGTGTGATTCAAAACCGCTCTATTTCTTTCTAGCGCTTTTAGTATACTTCATTGTTGGGTTTATTTTGAATAATGATTTAAAACTATCATGGTTAATTTCTTTAGAGTGGACCTTTCTTTAAGAATACGCGTTTTTTTAACTTAAGAAAGATAATCTTAGTGTTTAAAACTTAAAAATGATGATGCTAAAAATCATTGGTGAAAAGAAATTATTAAACACAAATGTATAAAGTTTGCTGAATAAATTTGCGTTATACTCGTACATATAACATATACAGAGTAATAAAACGTATCTAAAGAATAATTTGAATATAAAAAAAAAAGATTCGTTCCCAGTATCTTAACCATTGAATTACGTTTTGAAAATCTTGAAAAAATTTCCACTATACTCATATATGTTAGTTTGTCAACGATAAGTTTACTGGTGACAAATATTTAAAACAGAGTTTTTATACATTATAAAATCCTTTTCAATTATTTACAAAATAGTAACATCAATGAAGTGTATATAAGTTCTGCTTAAACTAGACTTTTAAATATTTTATTTTTTCATCTTCAATAGAACAATGTAGTTGTCACGCTTTTCTACACAGTTCTTGCTGTCCCTGCTTTGGGGCCTCGACCCGAGGTCCAGGCCGGAGTGCAAGCAGAGTAGCAGCGGGCCGTCGCGGTGGGCATACCCCTCAGAACGTGTCCGAAGTCTCTGGAAACGATTCCACCGTTTATCTTGGTAGAGCTAGTACGCTCTGCAGGTCTGGTAAGTAGTAGATGTATATTTAACTTCAGATCATCATTCATCATCTTTCTTTCACAAGATAATGGATACTTAAGGCAATATATTAAGAGTTGTAATACAAAACTACCTTTTAGTATTTGTATCCTCTTTCAATATGTTGCATCAATAATTAGTATCACACCGTCAATCTTTTAAGTAGCTTTAATTTTTCGATTTCTTTTGATTAAAGTACAAATACAATGTTTTTAAGTGTCTTATTTTTTGGTAATAAATCCTGTATAGTGATTTTTTTCGTTATGTTTTTTTTTTGTTTTCTGCGCTCGTTATTAATATCGAAAAATATGCCATCTCGGTTTTTCTTGCTCTGAATCAAGGTTTTTGATGAAAAACTGTTAAGTTGGTGATATTTTTTCAATTAAAATTACATTTAAACTGAACCGTTGGCTCGTGAAAAGGTTAAAATTTTGAAATAAGATTCTGTATAAAAAAAGTAATTATAAATGTTATAATCTAAGCATATAAACATAAACCCATTTTTAAAACCATTTCGTTTAATGAAATTCGGTGAGGTGAGCTGAAATGTTTACATGAAATTTGAATAATGCATTAAATTTTGTTTGTTGTTGGTTTATGTAAACAACAATATTTTTTTCTTTCTTTTGAGCTATGCTAGACTATTTAAATAGACTAGTTAAGTGAACAAAGGAATATAGATTTATTACAAAGGAACCTTTTGTTTGTTTCGTACGCCGACCCTCTGTCACCGCAATTTTGAGAGTATATCTTACGAGACATAAAGAAATGTCGTTGACCACTCCCGTTACGGGCATCGTTTCTGTGCATTGCATTATACTTATTGATATCAAGATATATCGTGATATCAATAAGTTTGCTTATAGGGGACTAGAAATTATTTTGATATAACCTATTTATTCAAATTAAAAATCTTAAAATCAACAGTTCAAAAATTTCAATATTGTTGTTCAAAATATCGAAATATTTCCATATTTAGATTATCCAGCGTGTCATACATGGCATTGAAATTTTATTACAAAGTAATTTGAAATTCTATTTTGAAAAATGTTTGCTAAATTTATAACTGCGTATTTACAAGTGTAGTGTAATTTTAAAGTGTAGGATATTGTTGTGATGATTTACAGATCTGCTCTTAAAATTAAAATATTATCAAGCTCACATTGATGACCTTTATTTGTGCAATTTTGAATATGTAATAGTAAAAGAACAATTTATATAGGTGAAAAACACTCCACAAGGGTGAAAATGTAACGTGGGATTTAACGAGTCGAGATTGGCAACAACTAAAAACAATAGTTTACCTATACATATACAAAACTATAATAATTTTTAACTTTCGACAATATTCATATAAGTGTGATCGAATTGTTAACATTTTCAGACAAATAACTTTAGTAAAAAAGGTTCATGGTTGATTTAATACTAATATAGCATATTTGTATTGGTTTTAAGTTTAGAGAAGTCTTATTTAGTATAAATAAAGAATATTTTAAAATGAAGTTAACAATTACGTCTTATATTTAGTAGTTTATCAAGTTTTCAATAATCACACATGTTATAACGATTTTATAATACATCTTTTAAAGTATCGAGTTACTGGGAAATAAACATGATTTGGAAAAAAAAAACTTTAAACATTCAGCATGGGTTTTTAAAACTAAGTAAACATAATTTGGTTCCATTTTCTAAAATATTTTTTTAGCCTTTTTTTGCTAAGCAATTGATACATGAACAAAATCCTGAGAATACTTTCTTTTAATACTCGTTAAATTTTTATTACCATTCCTAATACATTTTTGAAGGTAAGGAAATAAATTCTGAGTATTTTTTGTCGAAAATATGAAACAGGCAAGAAATGAAACCAAACCGATTTTATGTGTTTATTATTTATATCAAAAGATTAAGAGTTTTTATTTAAAATTTGTAGTATAATAAATAATAAAATATCTATTAAGTACTCGAACCTGTACAAACATCAATTTTGAAATGATTATACAGTTGGCATTATTTTAACAATAAAATTATATTGTTTTCTAATCCGCCAAGTAGGCATTAATTTTTTTATGATTTTGTCAGTAAAAAGATTTTTATTTCGTAATGACTTTTTTGGCATAGTTGATAACAAGCCTGTCTTACAGCCCGGGGGTTTTGGGTTTGATTCTCATTGAAATCCATTTTTTTTAAAGGGAGTCCAATCTGTTTTTCTCTTAAGGCATCTTTAACATATTTCTGGTTGGTTGGAGATTGCCACGTAAAGTTGTAATGTATTATACATAACAAAATTTTAATAGTGTCAAATCTATTGTAAAAAGTTATTCGAATTATTATCCCACGTGGTTTAGCTCATCATGCCGACGTTTCGAAAACGATGTAATTTTCAAAACTGCAACATTTTCAATACGTCGGCATCATAAGCGCGTAACAACACAGCAAAAAAAAACATTACTCAACTTAACGAAGAACTGCAAAAACCTCAAAACATAGTTGAGAGTACAAAAATGCTCAATGCAAATATCGAAACTTTTATCATTATTTAGAGAACATTTAAAATAAATTATCTTCATTCTTAAGAACAATTATAATAGATCAATTAACACACTGAAGAATATATGTAATGCCATAAATTTAAAATCATGTTTAATCTATTGAATTTAATATTTTCACGCTGAAGTTTTGAGTATTGGTTCTGCGACTTCCTCACAATAAACGTGAGTAATATAAAATAAAAGTTAATGATATTTACTTACTTCCATATTTATAGACAATTTTCCTATTTAAATCTAATAAAAATGACAATTTGTGTTATACAAACTTATCTCATGAATAAACCATAGTTTACTTTAATATAATAATGTTTATTTAAAGGTTTCGAATATTTTTTTAAAATTTCACTAAATATTTGCTTCCATGTTGGCGAATTCGAATTGTGCAAAGCTGATGTTTAAAAATAAAACTAACAAAAAGACAATACTCTTAAAGACATATCAAGAAGCACTCACTCATTACGTTTTGGAAAATATCACCATTAGCATTCTAGTTACACTGTGAGATGGAGGTATCCCAATATCACCATGAGCATTCTTGTTACACTGTGAGATGGAGGTCTCCCAATATCACCATGAGCATTCTTGTTACACTGTGAGATGGAGGTTTCCCAATATCACCATGAGCATTCTTGTTACACTGTGAGATGGAGGTCTCCCAATATCACCATGAGCATTCTTGTTACACTGTGAGATGGAGGTTTCCCAATATCACCATGAGCATTCTTGTTACACTGTGAGATGGAGGTCTCCCAATATCACCATGAGCATTCTTGTTACACTGTGAGATGGAGGTCTCCCAATATCACCATGAGCATTCTTGTTACACTGTGAGATGGAGGTCTCCCAATATCACCATGAGCATTCTTGTTACACTGTGAGATGGAGGTCTCCCAATATCACCATGAGCATTCTTGATACACTGTAAGATGGAGGTCTCCCAATAACGCCCACGTTCATTTTGAAGGATGCCCTTTCTCAGAATTCCACTTCAATGTTTTTTCCATAGCGTTAATTGGTTGTTGTTATTATTTCTTGATGAAATATAATGTTTGGATTTAATAATAGCTTGTTGTTTTTTAAATCCATAGGTATATTACGGTAAGCATACTAATTATATTTTTTCCCAACTGGGTTTGATACACATAATCGTTACGTATATTATATTGACGAGTTCATAATCGTCAAATATATATTTCATTATCTAACATACATAACGATCGCCATGATTTAGTTGGTTAGATAATTATGCTCCAACTTGTGAGATGCGAGTTCAATTCCCGCTGGTAATGTTTTTTTTTGCAGAATTCTAATATGTTTTTTCTTTGAATCTATCTCGTTAGTTGAAAGCAATTGTCATATGACAATTAACCAGCTACCATATACAAAAAGTGTTATACAATGACACAATACTTAAACATTGAAATATTTATTCCTTCAATTATAAAACTTCAATTTTCAATCGGAAACTTGTAAAAATTGACAAACGACAAATAAAAAAATGTTTATGATTATTTAATGAAATAAAAAACCAAATGCTTTGAGCTTTACACAGGTTCAAAGAGAAAAAAATACATTTTTTCTGCTTATTAAATATATTTTTAACGTACCTATTATTTCAGACATAAACATAACATTATATAACAATTGAAATTTTTCAATTTCTTTTGCACAAAAGTAAGTAATAATAACGGATATTTTGAAACAATCTCGATTCTACGCTTTTATCAATCGCAATTTTATTTTTTATGTCCGTAAAAGCCCACAAAATGTTTTTCTCTTATTAATTTAATGATATTTTAGTTTTTGTTAAAGAAAAACCAATTTCATTCGGATCGTATCGAATTTTTTTCCATTCATTTTTTCTCATGTATATAAGATTCGTAATGTGGTTCTTTGAACGATGCCGTAAAAAGTATGACTTTCTTCCTGATTTTATTTACATCTTCCGTTTTGACATTTAAAATCAATTTAAAATATTGAATTTTAGGTAATGGTGTTTATGATTAAATAAAAGTATATTTCAGTATATTAAACAATGAAAAAAGTCGATATACTATCTATATGTATAATCAAATAAATTAATTTAACTTTAATACGATTTATTGCATTGTTACGAAAGGTCAGAGTAGCGAACTAAATAAATATATGAAATCAATATTTGATTACCGTGGTTTTATTTTAAATTTTAATAACGAGAGTGTAGATACTGTGTTCATACTACTAGTATATATTTTATATTATCAACAATTACTTACTTACAACATTACATTTCAACTTACAACATTACAGTCGGGGAACACCCAAATTTGGGTAAAAAGTAAATAAAAAAGAAGTTAATTGCAAACACCAGTTTTTAAAATCCAATATTTTTTACTAACTGTTCATAAAAAAATGGATGTTATTAGTAAAACAAAGAGAGGGTTAGCTTGAGATGGTTTTGCTACATTTAGAGAATGAATGGTGAAAGACGTATGAATCAAATATTAAGAATGATGAACAAGGAAGTATGAGAAAAATGAGAGCGTTTATAGCGAGATGTATGGATGTGTACGAAGCTAGAGGTGATAAGTATGAGATATGGATGAACGTGTTTGACAAAAGCTCTGTACATGGAAAGAAAAGCGAGAGGTATGTCCTCGCTACCTACACCAAAAAAGGCATGGCGTGATGTTATGTATGTATAATATGTTTAAAATGTTTAAGGTGAAATAAAAGTTGTGATATTTTAATTGTTAGAGTACGGAAATGTTTTAATTTTCGTTTTTCATTTTACACTTTTATATTCGAAGAATATTTGGCCTTTACCAGCCCTGAGAAATGTTTAAAATTTCCAATTTATATTGAAATGGGTTAGACATTTTCCCTTCTTGTAAATATATGTTGACGTCTTAGACCTACATTTTATATTTTTAGAGGTTTTTTACAATCATATACGTTGTTGTATGGTTTTTTTTAAATGTCCTCACATACAACAAATATTACTGATAAAAGATTATTAGGAATCTTAATTTTGCAAGAAAAAAACATATTTTGCTTATAAAAGAGATATACGAGTACGTTCAATATTGTCAATATGTAAGGAAAATAATAATATTTTCAATACAATGGCATTCAAGAGATATTAAATAGTCCACATACTTTCAGAAGTTCTAATTCCTTATTTTGCTATGCATTGTTTTTTCACACATCCTGCACAGCGCTCTCATTTTAACCGCATTTATCTTACTTCCATAACTTTATGCCACGTCCAAGTTTCGCTTACGTAACTAAATTTATGAGACCAATATTCCATTATGAGCTGCCAGGTTTGCTGCTCTTGAAATGTATTAGTCGGAAAACACATTATATATGCATAACAAACCATTCACTCTCTTGTCTGCTGCTACTTTTATTAAAAACCCGTCGTTGTCTATTATACTACGGCAACGCTGACTTTTATTATTGCTACAGTCAAATTACTATATCCTATTGTGTTACCACTGTTCTTTCAAAAGCACGCCTAGTGCGGCCATCCAATGTGGAATATGTAAAATATTTTCATTTTAAAATTTTAAATTCAAACAAATTTTAACATAAAGTTTAAGTGATTTTTATAATTTCAAAAATCGTAAACATTTATCTCTAATACTAAACGATATTGTTAATAATACGAGTATTTCGCAACGATAATTAAAATTGATATCATCGTTCGTTTGGTAGTTCACTTTACTTAACCCTTAAAATTTACATTGACAATACGACAAAAGAAAACAATTGATTTTGCATAAAATTCTGTCACAAATTGAATAGTTAACGCCTTTATATCTCAAACCATAAAACTTACTTCTGACGACCAGCCCGACCTGTTTCCGCCACAGCTCTATATTATCGTGAACATTACTCGTACCTTTCCTAAAACCATTAGTAACACGTGCTTGCTACCAACGATAGATGGGTCAGCCCGATAATATCCTTGTTTCGAGGATAATATTCATGAAACCATACTTGATGATGGGAAAGATTCTATTGAAATCAATTTGATCAACGCTTTCTCCTTGTTTTGACTTAACACAATGCTTATAAAATTAAGGTTAAACATGCAATACTTTAAATCCCTTTCTGATTTTGGTCTAATAGCCTAGAATAACGAAGTTAAGAAATTAAATGCGTTTGATATTTGATGTGGTGATTGCTAATCCTATTAAAATTTTAAAAAGGCACCTGAAAGTGTGT
This sequence comes from Odontocerum albicorne, assembly GCA_949825065.1. Taxonomy (NCBI): domain Eukaryota; kingdom Metazoa; phylum Arthropoda; class Insecta; order Trichoptera; family Odontoceridae; genus Odontocerum; species Odontocerum albicorne. Next base: position 20,595,221 of record OX463842.1, on the reverse strand, counting down.
GAAGAATAATTCTAGCCAACATCATATATCCACAACAAATATGTAGGATGTCAGTTTGCAAAGTAAATAAACAAAAAAATGATCATTGATCATTTAAGTGAGAGTAAAAATTTTTTTTTTTTAAATGTTATAATTAAGTGTGTTAAGTGCCAAAACTAAACATGTAATTTAAAAAAAAATTGCGTAACATAAATAAATTTGTTCCCTATCAAACGTTTCATGTGACAAAATACTTTCACCCTTTTAAATGTTTTACCTTGAAACCTGTGTTATCAAAGTGGCATTTCTCAATCGTTGGTTCGCGTGTACAAAATGTTTGACGGGTTAATTGCAAAAGGAATGCTGAATAAAATATCAAAAGTTTTTCTTCTAAAAAGCGTCCGCTTTTTGGTGATACATTAATACAAAGCAATAATACTAATATATTTCTTAAACCACATTAGAAGTAAATATGCTTTCTGACAGTTCATATAACCCACATTGACATTTTACGAGTTTTATTTTGGTGTGATGATCAAAACGTTAAAGTTTTCAGTCCCACGGGTCGCCGATCCTTGTCGGATAAGTGACAGCTGATTATATGGATGACGTTTTTTTTAACTTAAAACAATACAATAGAGTGCTGAGGTTGGTATAGTGTATTTCCGATAAGAGGAGAAGATTCTTAGAATTTGGTTTTGCATTTTGTGGACCGTGGGTTGCAATAGATTGTTTTGGGTGAGGATGTTAATGAGATAATTTAAGTGGCTTGAAAGAAAAGCATCAAAGCGATTATTTAGTAAAACAATGAAATATACGACTAACGTCAGTTTAATGTCGTTGTTCAGTGTTGTGTTTCGTACATTTCAAAAAGCCATACGAAAGATCTGGTTTTCTCCGACTGCCGTACGAAGGATCTTGTTTTGCACGATTTGTATTTTACTTAGATGTATGGACGCTGCTGTATCCCAGATAACAGCAACATATGATAGTAATTTGGTAATGATAGTTTTACATATAGTAACCTTTTTGGTAATGATAGTTTTACATATATGAAATGTGTCATCAACGGGTGTATAGCTTGTTGTTTCTGGATTGTAATCGATACAAGACCGCGAGAAAATCTTGAGCTTTTTCGATTTTATTGCGAATATATTTATTTCAAGTCCGTTATTTTAAGGTGACACAAAGTTATACCACATTAGGTCTCCACGTTATTTCTCATCAAACGTTGGAAATCTTTAGAAACGTTGTGCACGACATATGTTGAAAATTACGATGACATTTTTTGTGGCCAATCAGTATTCCAGGGTTCAAATGAAGGAATATTGTTTTGTATTAATTGTGTCACGCGTTTTAGAAAATAAGAGATAAATAGGAGATCCATTTCATTAACATATTGAGCGGATATCATGTTTTCCTCTGGGGTTGAAATGTAGGGCGAGAGAAATGCTTCTTGAGAAACACCGGCGTGTATTAGATGAAATGAATACATAAATTTAACTTTAACGCAAAATTGGTGACTATTTAGGAAAGGTAATACTTATTTGATCATTTTTAGCGAAATATCGGAATGATATTTTTATATAGTCTACACTTTTGTTGTCTTTTCAAAATACTCTTCACTGACAAGAAAGTGACAAAATATCAGGCATATTTGGTTGGCGCATAATTCTGATATTTTTTATAGTTTATATTTCAATGTTATCGGGGATCAGCGCTAGAGGTGTTGCAAAATTGGAATTCAATGCATTAACATCTATAGATAATACGACAGTCGGTTGAATTGTATTGAAGTCCATTGATCGTAGTAGGTTTGTTGAGGGAACTTGACTCAGAGAAGGGTGAAAGTGTTTAATTTTAGCATTATCACATTTTTTGTTATACTTGTTCCTCTGAACTCAGTATAGCTCACCGTGTAGGGTATCTTGAAAAACGAGATTTTGCATTACCTCTTAAAGCCATTAACTTGATTATTTCAGAATTAATCCACAGAACAGGAGAGTGTAACTTTGAAGATTTTCCTAAACCTTTACAGATTTTACAATATGTAATAGCAACACATTCAGTTGTAGGGGGAGTATGTTGCATGTATGTAGTGTTCATATGTTGAGATGTTGCCGGATATGTTGAAACGTTTCGTACAAATGAAAAATAATTCAAATTTAGAAAAAAATTGTAATGAATAAATAAATGTTTAAATTATTGAAGAAGGAAAGATTTCATGGCGTAACGGAAGTTAAATATTCACCAAAAGACATTGTCAAAGAAAGCTATCCAAATAAATTAATTTATTAAAATCGTTTATTGACTCCAAACTCACCATGATGAGAACAATAACTATAAAGATCCGAAGATACGATACGCCCCTCATGAATATTTTATGTTATCCGCCTTAAGCATCCATCTTTTGTTAGTTTTAAGATTACTTTTCATCGTAATTGTTGGCAATTTAGAAATGTACTAGACGATTCAGTTTTTTTAGTTTTTATTGATGATATCTTAATTTTATTGATGGTATCTTAATTTTATTGATGGTATCTTAATTTTATTGATGGTATCTTAATTTTATTGATGGTATCTTAATGTTTCTCTTACGATTTTTTTTTAATAGTAATATTTGCCTACACGATACACTCGTGTTACGATAAGGAGATTTGCAGTGTCGGCCTGATGTGAAAGGATCAAGTGCCGAGCTGTAGACTGACAACAGTTGAAGATTAATACTCAACAGTTGATAAATAACACTTGGAATAATAGTTCATTCGAAGGACACCTTACTTCTAAATCGGACAAGTAAACGAACGAGAGAAATAAAGTATAGGATATAAGGTATATATGGAAGTGAGAAGGATAACATCAAAAGATAAAATATTATAGAAATTGACGATGTTTAATTGTATTGATAGGTTATGTGCGTATGTTACATGTTAATAAAGATATGTTTTTTATTTATCATACTCATTTATAAACAATGTTTATTCTTTAACCTCTTGTAGTAAGACCTTTAACCTTTATAAAAATAAACCCCGACTTAACCAACAAACATCTATAAGATAAAGAAATTCTCCATACTTAGTTCAATTTTATTTTAGTTAAGACCTTAACCTTCTCTGAAGATTTGGTTTCCTCGAATCGAGGTCACAATTTTCATGCAGTTTATCATAATATGACGCATATTCATTATTTAACGAGTGTCTGTTGATAAATAATGCAACATACAAATGGCAATCTGAAAATTCAATATTTTTAATACACATACACAAAAATTCATTGATTTTCCCGGATATCGATGGCGCCTAATCAGTTGCCATCGATACAACTTTATTAAAAATAACTTTCATCCCTTATTTATATTTTATGGAAGCACAGTAAACATCTACACCTCATGTTTTCTTCTTTAGAGGTAGTATTAACATATTCATACTCGTATCATTACAAGCGATTCTGTAGTAATGTTTTGTTTATACTCGTGTCCATTACAAACGATTCTGTAGTAATATTTCGTTCATACTCGTGTCCATTACAAACCATTCTGTAGTAATGTTTCGTTCATACTCGTGTCCATTACAAACCATACTGTAGTAATGTTTCGTTCATACTCGTGTCCATTACAAACCATTCTGTAGTAACGTTTCGTTCATACTCGTGTCCATTACAAACCATACTGTAGTAATGTTTCGTTCATACTCGTGTCCATTACAAACCATTCTGTAGTAATGTTTCATTCATTGTAATTTATTTTAACAAACACTGTTTATTCCACTTTTTTTTTATGACGGTATAACCCTACCGGTTTCAAGGCTTTCATCTCATCTTCAGGGGAGCTTGTTTCTTGTTTACGCTCCCCTGAAGATGAGGTGAAAGCCTTGAAACCGGTAGGGTTATACCGTCATAAAAAAAAAAAAAAAAAAGTGGAATAAACAGTGTTTGTTAAAATAAATTACAATGTCTTTAAACCTCCACAACGTTAATGCCTTAACTATAAACAACAATGTTTCATTCATACTCGTGTCCATTACAAACCATTCTGTAGTAATGTTTCGTTCATACTCGTGTCCATTACAAACGATTCTGTAGTAATGTTTCGTTCATACTCGTGTCCATTATAAACCATTCTGTAGTAATGTTTCGTTCATACTCGTGTCCATTACAAAACATTCTGTAGTAATATTTCGTTCATACTCGTGTCCATTACAAACCATTCTGTAGTAATGTTTCGTTCATACTCGTGTCCATTACAAACCATTCTGTAGTAATGTTTCATTCATACTCGTGTCCATTACAAACCATTCTGTAGTAATGTTTCGTTCATACTCGTGTCCATTACAAACGATTCTGTAGTAATGTTTCGTTCATACTCGTGTCCATTATAAACCATTCTGTAGTAATGTTTCGTTCATACTCGTGTCCATTACAAAACATTCTGTAGTAATGTTTCGTTCATACTCGTGTCCATTACAAACCATTCTGTAGTAATGTTTCATTCATACTCGTGTCCATTACAAACCATTCTGTAGTAATGTTTCGTTCATACTCGTGTCCATTACAAACGATTCTGTAGTAATGTTTCGTTCATACTCGTGTCCATTATAAACCATTCTGTAGTAATGTTTCGTTCATACTCGTGTCCATTACAAAACATTCTGTAGTAATGTTTCGTTCATACTCGTGTCCATTACAAACCATTCTTATCAACATACAAAGTTAAGAAATATAAATGTTATCAGTGGATGTACGAGTATTAAACTGCAAGTAAAACAAATACATATTCTGTTATCTTCGATCAGTTGTTCAATAATATCACAATTCTTAATTTCGGTTTGACGCGTGTTCTGCGCAAAAGTGGCACATCTTTAATTTCGGAAATTCAAAAATTTCTATTTTATTATAGATTTAATTAAAAAACGAATCGCTTCTACTAAAATAATAAAGCGTTTTCTATATTTTGCTAATAAATAAAGAATACGATATGACGCAATTGTTGCTACTTGAGATCTAATTTTACACAGATTAATGAAATATTATTGTTAGTTGGTTAGTTAGGACTTGAATTCCTTTGCGTGGTTCCATTTTTAACGGATAATGTGTATCAAATTTTCGACGCAAATGTTTTACATTATTAACCTTTTTGAAAGTGTCACACTTCCATGACATATATGAAAAAAAAACTGATCTTCGCACTCTATATGAAAATTGCATGTCTTTCTTTTCTTTGCACATTTTACCCCTTTTTAACCGCGATAAATTGTTTAAATCAGCAGTATTAACTATGCACCTGTGACAACAAGAAACACAATATTGACACCCTTCTGCGGACTGTTCCACCAATTACACACATCGTGTGGTGAGCGCACCGAATTGGCAATTCCATACCGCGCGTTGTGAATTAATGTATGTGAGTAAATAATAAGAAAATTATTCGGTTTTGATATATTTCCACGCAAACACATTTAAAAAGAAACAAAAAAAAGATACTCACGGAATCAATTACACATTTTACCACCAAGGTCACTTAAATTGGCAATTTTGAAAGTTTGGATTTGATAAAAATATATTTTGAAAATCACTATGCTTTTTTCTTAATTCAGGCAATCCCCAGTAATTTATTTGCGGTCCGCCGGTGGACCGCGATTGACGTCGTGACCAGGCTAATAAATATGTAAACATAGGAAAAATAGACATGATTGTTGTGATATGATAACATATTACAGAGTAATATACAAAATATATGAGAAATACTTATGTGGACCGACCTGGATAGAGACATTTTATATTATCCCTGCGTTCCTGATGAAACGTTTAGGGTGATGATAATATAATTTTATATTATCCCTGCGTTCCTGATGAAACGTTTAGGGTGATGATAATATAATTTTATATTATCCCTGCGTTCCTGATGAAACGTTTAGGGTGATGATAATATAATTTTATATTATCCCTGCGTCCCTGATGAAACGTTTAGGGTGATGATAATATAATTTTATATTATCCCTGCGTTCCTGATGAAACGTTTAGGGTGATGATAATATAATTTTATATTATCCCTGCGTTCCTGATGAAACGTTTAGGGTGATGATAGTATAATTTTATATTATCCCTGCGTTCCTGATGAAACGTTTAGGGTGATGATAATATAATTTTATATTATCCCTGCGTTCCTGATGAAACGTTTAGGGTGATGATAATATAATTTTATATTATCCCTGCGTTCCTGATGAAACGTTTAGGGTGATGATAATATAATTTTATATTATCCCTGCGTTCCTGATGAAACGTTTAGGGTGATGATAATATAATTTTAAAAAGATCTCCTTCAGCTTAAAAATGTTCAACTTTCCAGTTGTAATTTATTGAAGGCATTACGTTTCCAAATATATATTATTTATTCTATTACACTTCTGTTGTACAATCTAAAACGGGTGGGCTTATCCGTGCGGTAGTTTCTTGGCAATGCTCATAGGAAGATCTATTGTGAAGATAGAAGACTGACACTCATTTTTGAAGCACCATTGGAAATCAAGTTTACACAAATGATTATTTAAGTTATTAATACCCATAGAGAACTTTTTTTAAATATCTTCCCAGTTATAAATGTTATTCCTCCTATCAGATTTATTTGAAAATATTTGGGGAATAAGCTAAAAAGTAAACAGGACCAGAAGAGATAGCAATGATTTAAATACTTGACATTTTTTTATACGAGTACATTTTAAACCTGAGATTTGGTAAGAAAGTTAAGAGGAATTCAAAATTTAAATGCAATTGTTAAAAACTTATCTCGAAAATCTGACATTTAAAAAAGTATATTTTAGATAGAAAATATTTATAAGCATCACATAAATGTAAATCTACGATTACGCAACGCTAATTTTTTATAAAATATCACATAAAAAATATGCCAATTTCCAATATATAAAAGGCAGATTAGTTAGAAAACGATAAGATAGAATTATTTATTAACTTTATATTATTATAAGTTAGATAAAAAGTTCATCCAAGGGTGTGTGAAAATAATAACTAAACAATTATTACACCAACTTACATCTTATCCCTTCTGATTGTGCCGTACTGCGCTTCCGTTTTTGCGTACAACCAATCATCATACGGCGTCTCTCATTTTGATTTTGCCGATATTCGTTGGAGATCCGTGATCTTCGATCCTCTTAAGAGTTGTCTGTCCATTGTTTATAATAGTTCGCCGTAGCTATTGTCGTTCTGTTTTTCTACGCTTTGCAACAACACGCTCTGCTCCTGTCAATCTGGGTATTCAAAGCATTTTAAAACGGTATTTTTGGTATAAAGTTTAAAAGTTAACAGTCGCTCCAAATATTACTAGCTTGATACATTCAATAAGCCTAGAAAAATCAAGTTTTTTTGCATGTTATTACTTTCAAATATCATCTAATAGCGTGATATTTCACTTAATGTTTACCTATTACCTTATTTTTCAGTACGTGCGTAGTTGAAATGCAAATAACAATAAATGTACGAGGGTTATCCAGAAACTAAGGTTACAAGGGCTCCTGAGGCCGGGAATTTTTTTCGTTTTAAAGTTGGCGCACCTGGCGTGTAGGGGAGATCCTAACGATCAGTTTGTTTGGTCCCACGTGTTTGTCGGCGATTTTGTTCAGTCACAGTAAATTCTTCCGATGAAGATGTCGTCGCGGGCTCCCACCACATCTTGTCCGTGCGAGACCCGCGCGGTCATCCGTTTTTTGACTTTGCAGAACAATACTGCCGCGAATATACATCGGAAGTTTATGGTAGTGATGTGATGAGTCGACAACATATCACGAAGTGGGTTATTAATTGGGTGCCCAGAATGCTCACACCGGAGCACCGTCAAAATCGCGTGACCACCGCGCGTGAGTTTTTGAATCGTTTTGCACAGGAGAGAGAAGCTTTTCTGGACTTTATCGTAACGGGGGATGAGACTTGGGTTTGTCACTACACCCCAAAAAATTTCCAACGATTAAGAGGTCGAGGAAGCTGTGAAGAAGTGGCTGAAAGAGCTGACGGCGAGGGTTTATGACATTGGCATACAAAAGCTGGTGCCCCGACTACATAAATGTCTCAACTTGACGGCAGTTACGTTGAAAAATAGTTTAATATATTTGTGAAGTATCCTGTGAATTTCAATTTAATACAAGCATTTTTCGATCCTACATAAATGTTGTAACTTTACTTTCTGGATGACCCTCGTATTTTCATTTTTTTCGTAAAAAAGTTTAAAAATAAACATCCCAATTTAATATTGCAAGTACCTAACTTCCAATAGCCACTTGTTTCATTTTGATAGTACATGTTTCAAAATTGAAAATAACGCTACGCAGTAGCTTCTGTATAAACATTTTGTTTCATTTTCACTTCACGGTCACAGTATGTTTTGTTTCATTTATGATTTCCTGGAAGTCACATTTATGAATCTAAAAAAATATTTAATATCAACGTGTAAGTGGGTTCAGTCGATATTTTGAATAAATAAGTATACAATTTAAAATTAAAATCAAGACGTAGACGTTTCATAAAATAAAATATTTTTCATAGCATTTCTACGTATGAAAACTTCTTCCCTGATTAATTTTTTTTAATTTCACGTTTCAATTAATTTTAACAGCTTGGTATCGTATTAACCTATTGATTTCCAAGTAGGGTATAATTGTTACGATCCCGAAACGATTCTTCCTAAAAAAACTTAGAAATTCTCTGAATGCCAAACTTGACATTGGCGTTATTTAATTAAATGTTGTTAATTGAAATGGTTTCGAAATAAAAGCTCAGATGTTTATGATTTAATCTATCAAGTATTACGAAATGTAGTGAAATTAAATTAAAAACGTGACTGAAAAACTTAATAGGCTTAAGGCGAGGAAATAGGTAATTACGTTGAAACAACGTAATATCAGTTTATCTTAATGCTTTTTCTTCCTTTATTTATCCTTTTCATAGTTGTCGTAAACAAAAAAGCAAAAACATACGAGTATATTAAGACTGATATAGTTTTGGTTTATCTTAATGCTTTTTCTTCCTTTATTTATCCTTTTCATAGTTGTCGTAAACAAAAAAGCAAAAACATACGAGTATATTAAGACTGATATAGTTTTGGTTATGATCCGACTCTTTTGGTTTATAGACTGAGAGTCTGTGAGAGAAGGCTAATCTTACCACAATCCTTCAAACCTCTCAATCTCACGCAAACTTTTTGATCGTCTGAAATCATTTTTCATCCTCATAATATTGTATTAAATACGATGAAGTGGTCCGTATAATGGCTGTTGGATTAAATCTCAAGTATTTAATTTTTTTGAGTATCATCAGCGCACATATAATTAACAGACCACCTCGATCTTAATGAGTTTCACCTGACAAATCTTTTAGAAATAACCGCCACAATATTTGGATGGGTTAAGAGAGATCTCTAGACAACCATATTACGCGTTCCTAATAAGCTTCTTCACTGGTCCAGAAATCCCATTAAGTCTTCGACACTCGAACACATGCACAGATATATTTTTTGAAGTGTATTTTTATCAAACACTGTTTATTCCACTTTTTTGTGACGGTATAACCGGTATAAAAAATACATTACAATGTCTTTAAACCTCCACAACGTTAATGCCTTAACTATAAACAACAGATATATTTTGTTTCGCTATCAGAGTTTGTGTCAGTCTTTTAAACAACCACAGGCTTAATCGTATGATTTAGGATTAGGATTTTTGTGCCACATGAATTTCGAACCATTAGGTTCTCAATAGATTCCCGAAGCAAATACATTAATATTTACTGATTAATCAAAGAAAATTATTTTCTTGAAGGATTTAAAAAAAATTGCATATACAAGTCGGGAAAAGTTTCCTTCCTCTTAAATGTGTTTTTTTTTATACTTTGAAACTTCACGATTTACAGTCCAGCAACACGTTATCTTCTACTCTTGAACTTTGAGATTTTGTCACAATTAGTGACCATTTTAAATATTTTTATTTGCCAAATACTAAATCCTCCGTAGGAGTTTTCCCTTGCGTCGAGGTGCGCTTTTGCTCACCATAAGACTTCCAAATTTCCCACTGGTCATGGACGATTTTATGGCAAACTATTTTGAGCGTCCTTCTCTTGAAATACTTCGGCGGCTAAACACATTGTTTAAACAAGCGCTCACTATATAGCTAGCTGCTTTGTTACACTTCTTTCAATTTCACACTTGTCACGGCTATCCGATTTAAATATGCTTCCAAGATACAAATATTTCCTCAACTTACTCTTATGTTTCATTTTCCCTTTAATCACACACGCTCTTACTTCTAGATTAAGTTTTAAACGGTTCATCTAATTATGATATTTAATACATCTACAAAGTGTCTTAAACAAATATTTTAACTTTGAAATAATACATTTTGAAGCAAATTAGAAAATATTCGTAATATAATTTAAATAATTATTACAATTAGTATTAATAGCAAAGGAGAGAACTATCAAATGTCATAAAGTTTATCTTAAAAATTGAACAATAGATCTTTTCTCGAATCCCTAAAAGTTCTAATAATATTTAACTAACTTCTTTTACATGAACTTTTAAAAGGAGTTCGTGAATATGAATAACGTATAGTGTTTGAAGTACTTTCTAATAATATTTTTAAAAAATTGTTTAGTTCAAACATTTTTTAACAAATATTCTTGATTAAGGAAAATTCAATATTTATTGTACAATTTCTTAAGTCACTTGCACCGTTGGCTCTACAGAACATATGATCTTAAGTTGACTTCGAAGTCGCCTTCTAGATGGGCATATTTTGTGTCACTTCTCTTCAGTCATCAACCACTGTGTTGACTGCTTCTTGTACATCCATCTCAGACCAGGACATTTTAAGGATCAAAATAGTGTATTTAGATTTCTATATGTGATGTTTAAACGTGCATTAGGAATATTTTCTCTTTCAAATTAAAGATCTTGATTTACGTCGATTTACGAGATTTACGAGATTAGTTTTGATCTTCTTAACGTTCTAACCATATATCAAGTGTAAAATGTATACAGTAAAATATAATGTATATGAAACACTATCTATTTTAGTCTTGTTTACTTGAACATTTCGCAAATATTTTCAAATATATCCGGTCGCCTAGTCAGTGAAAAGAAGAAAATAACATTTCCATTTTTATAAAATTATATACTGGAAAGATATTGCGATAAATTTTGTGTACTCCATTAGTACTAATATCTTTAATCTTAGTTTGTGTAAACGATTAACCATTTGTAACCCCCCCCCCTCATCCCGGAACAATTTATCTTGATTGTTTTCTTTTATAATTTTAAATTTTACCTATACAGTACATTTTCTTCCGAATAGTAACAACTTTTTCTATTTGTTTTACAATTTCTGAGCGATAATGGTTCGACGTGGCTAAGTTTAGAAGTAACATCGGCTTCTGTAACCCAGTACTAGAATATGCCGAGAATACCAAGTGGTAGTTGACTCGAATGTGGACACGTTTAGTTCAATACGGTGTGAGCTTAGAAGAATGATAACTGAATTGACTGAGGAATGGGTGTTAAGTGTTATTTTCCACATATTGTACATACTTGGTAGAATTTTTAATGACATGTTGGTATGACGGAACTGTGTACGATATGAGTACTAGTAACTGGGATTTTAATAAATAGTATATATGTATAGATAGTTATAAAATACCTGTTTTGTGTAAATTTAAAGTATTCTTCTTATGAACTAGCTGTATGACGCGTTGCTGTGGCTCAGACTGGTTAAATGTATAAGAAAGAAAAGAGAAAGCACACGTTTCTAATATGTTAAATTTCACAATGCTTGTGGGTATACAATATTTATGACGTTTTTCAGCCACCCTCAGCCTGTCGCGTTCATTTTGTTGAGAACGAAGCAGATCTGAAGCTGCAGAACGCGTTCGCAGTTAATAATTCAAATGTACAATATAAAAAGTAATTTGCATACTAACATACACAAATACATACCATCACATGACCGCGTCACTCTGAAGAGGTCAATTTCACGATATAATTTGAATCCAAATAAAAATCAATCGACACAGTTCAATTTCTCCGCTAATAGCACTGAAAAATAAGAAAAACAGTTAAAAAAATTAAATAAAACAACTATTCTTTATAGCTAGGCAGTAGCTATTCTTAACGACGCACACATAATACAAAATGGCGCATAAAATATTTAGTATAGTGTGTGTTGCATTTACGTCCAAACAGATAGCGCTGTTTTTCATCACGACGTATTTGAAAATTTAATACATATTTAATATTTCATTATTTAATATTTCATTATTTATTATTTAATATTTAATATTCGAAATCAAAATGAAAATAAATCGAAATCTATATTCCGTATGTTGCCGTTACGTTCAATAGGGGGCGCTCCCATTATATCGTCTGTTTTATATACTTTTTTATATACAACTATATATAAAAAAGTATATATAAACATGCTTGTATTTGAATGCCACCTTTTGTCAAAATTTCAAAGCAATCGGTGAAGAGATTTGAGATTTTTAACATACGAATATTTACATTTTTATTTATATAGACTAGCTGTACCCGGCCACGCGTTGCTGTGGCTCAATCTGGTTAAATGGAAAAGAAAGAAAAGAGAAAGCACGCGTTTCTAATATGTTTAATTTCACAATGCTTGTGGGTATACAGTATTTTTTATATCTTTCAGCCACTCTCAGTCTGTCGCGTTCATTGCCGTGCTCGCAAATGATCGCGTCACTCCAAGAGGTCAATTCACGATATGATTTTAATTCAAATGAAAGATCGATTGCACTGAAAAAGAAGAAAGAAAGTTAAAACAGAAACATTGATATAAAATTGCGAAATATTAAAAAAGGAACTGAATAATATTGTTAAGATCGTAGACGTCTTTGTTCTTGGCGGCAAGAATAACTCGTTCACTCAGCCAATCGTGATTCTTATAATTGATTTGAATATTGGGAAATACTTTTTCAACAAATTCTTCTTTTGACGTCACTTAATTGCAGACAAATTTGCCCCAATACGTTTAATATTTGTAACGACGTTCAGTTATTTTAATTATTTTATCGAATTTAATATAAGGCTCGATTCTAATAAATAGCAAGTTATTTAGGTAAATACATTACAAAAAACTAACAATAATGACAAATTAATACATTTTGTTACAAATTAGCAAAAATTTAGCAGTTCGTTTAAATTAAATATGAAATTTGTCAAAAATGTACATACCAATATCACGCCATCTCTCTGAAGCAAATGATCGCGTCACTCCAAGAGGTCAATTCACGGTATGATTTGAATTCAAACGAAAATCAATCAATACAATTCAATTTCACCGCTAATTGAACAGAAAAAAAAAATAAGTTAAAAAAACTTAGTGAAACAGATATTCTTTACATTTTACATTTCAACTACGCACATTACGAAATGAAAATGACGTACATTACGAAATGAAAATGACGTATATATTATTTAGTATTTATTATTTCAATATTTAATATTTATTTTTAAATATTTAATATTTAATTATTAAATTATTTAATATTTAATTATTTAATATTTAACATTCAAAATCAAAATGGAACTGTCAAAATTTCAAAGCAATGTGAATAACTTTCGGAGATTAGAGATTTTTAATATACGAACATTTACATTTTTATTTATATATTGTAGATAGAAGATTATCTCATATGAGTTCAGAATTCAGAATTTATTGTTGGAATTATGGTAGAACAACCTTTGTTGCACACTTTTTTCATTAATATTTTATCGGATAGATAAATCATAACATGTGGTTTCAAATATTTATTCTTCTTTTTTCATATAGTACCCTTAATTACGAGTATATCAACATTGGCAATTTGGATATATTAAGGATAATGTCTTCGGCCCCAGTAACCCTCCCTGCCTTCGAGTGTATAACGACAGAAGAAGGCATGGAAGTCGCAAAACGCCATGTGAAGAGACAGCATTTTCACTGGACACCGCGGTTAATCGAATGCGAAACCCCATTGGAAATCAAGAGTCTTACCAACTAAGCCACAAAGGTCGTCAAATTCTTGAAAACTTGATTTAAGCTCAGACGTAAAATCAAAAAAATATCTGGTTTTTGTTTTTAAATTCTTCAAGTGTTTAATAACAACAAATTATATCAATTTCCACCTACTTTATTTTAGCCACAATTAGAGTATCTTTGAAAAACATGCACACTCAACGCTTCTTAAAATTTGCAACGGTAGAATATTATTAAATTTTCGTCTTTAGCTATCTCCAAGTCGAGGAATGTGACGTGAATAAATGCACGTTAACTGCTAGTTGAATAGCGGCAATCTTGGTTTTGATCCTTTTCCCAAACAAATGCAGCGGCAGCTTTAAGCTCGGAGCAAACTTAATTACCACAAAGATGCTTTGTAAATGGAGGCTCTGCTGTAACTAACGTAATATGTTAATATATTTAAATAATTCCATTCTATCCTGGGACAATTACGCAATTTACAGAGATGAAATAAACCGATTAAAATATCTTGTTCTTTGTGTTGCTTTAGAAATACTGTTGCTTGTTCGTAGTAAAATAAATCTATTTTTATACAAATAAATTAGCCAAGTGAATTGAAAATTATCTGATTACTAGCTTAGTGGAATCAAGTAATGGGGTTCAAAGCAATGTGTTATGTTGAAATTTAAACACTTGGAATTTTAGCAAGATCAATCTAAAAAAGTATCTGACATATGCCCCATCATGCTGTTTTAATTTTAGGTAAGCAAAGAGGACAAAGTGTTATATTTTTTGATCCTAACATATATTTTTAAACTTCTCTGTATTAAAAAATCTTTTCATTCTTTGCCTCTTCGATTTTCCTAATTTTTAGTGTATTGTATTACACTTTCGTTGTATACAGTACAACTTGGTAGGATTATTGCAACGTGATCTGCTCTAGCCAGAAAGGTGATAAACAAGTCTTAAATGAAAACTGGAACCTTTTTTAAAATATCTGGGTACCAACAGAAACATAAACTCCGAGCTGGAAGGCAGCTGTCTTAACAACCAGGTCACAAAGTTTTTTAGTGTGTTCCATTAAAATAAATTACACTTTGTTCAACTATATGCTTGTCCATCTTTTTATACTACGCATTTCACTCAAATTCTTTCCGTGATTTAGCTCCATCCTTATTTAAAACTCAGCTTTACACGGCCAAATGATCTAAAAAATTCTCATTCCACGTTTTTCATCAATTTTTAGTATATTCAAAGTTCATATTTATGTTTTTTTTTATTAACTTGCAATTACTGCAAATCCGTAATATACTATATAATTGACGATGATTAAATACAACCTTGACGTCAAGAAATCGAAAATATCCTTCAATATTAATAAAAAAATCAGACAGGTGTCAAGAACAATTCATAAAAATGTAAAGAAAATTAGTTGAGATAAATAAAAGAAAAGAAAAAAAAATTAAATCCAAAAAAACTAAGTTACGCCTGACTTCCGTGCTCTAGTTGGTAAACCACTATCTTCTGACCCGGGGATAAAGGGTTCGGTTCACCCTAGAACTCAATTCGTTTTAAAAAGGATTCTAGCCCGGATTTCATTAAAGGTATTTTCCACATATTTCAAGTTGATTGGAAGAAATCGACACATCGCAATAAATTTGCTACGTTGTACTGAGAAATTCTGCTATTTGGGTAGATTTTTTAGAGATGATGGAAGAGTTAACATAAGAGGGATATCAACGGCGTGTAGCGATAGGAAACAAAAGCCAACAGGACACCAAAAATATATTCTCGCACCGGACAGTACCAAAATCTGCTAAGATGATAGTCCACTGTAGTATTATGTTGCCAACTCTGATGTATGAGAACGAGGCGTAGACGTGGAAAAAGACTGAGCGGAGCCAAATAAATGCTGTAGAAAAACATTAATTGATAAAGGAATACAAGGAGGGATAATGTATGACAAAATACAGAAGGAAGAAGCTAGAGATTAATGTGTTAAGTAAGATGAAGAAGAGCACGCTGAGATTTTTTGGGCACATGAAACGAATGAATTAAAAAAGACAAACGAAACAGATTTATAGTGCAAATGTAAGAGGAAGGCGTGAGAAAGAAAGACCAAGAAAAGTATGGTTATATCAAGTAAATGATATTGTGAAAAAAGGAAACGTAGAAAGTCAGAAAAATCGTAGAAATTGTATGGATGAAGAAGAGGCTAAGGATGTGTGTCTAGATAGGAAAGTCTGGGGCTTGGTTACCTCTGCTTATCCTAATAGGGAGATGGCGCGATGGTTTTTTATGTATGTATATAAAAAAGATATACGCCAACAAGTTACGCCACAAAAATGTTTTTTGATTGAGGTTACTACTTTGGCTAAATGTAATATTGAAGAGACGGTAATATCGACGACGCCGTCAGATTTCATTTTCAATTTAAAGCGCCTCCAATTTCCTGAAAGGATCTGCTTCGACATAAATATTAACTAACGTTTCAACACGTTTGTGGAAAACGATAGCTTAGAGTAACTTAAAATAAATATAATATATAACGTGTTCATGCCCTGTATTAGACCATTTTACATACTTTTTAGAATAACATTTATTCAGACAGTTAAGTTCAGTACACAACCACCGACGTGATTATGGGAGATAAAAATCTCCATCCAGCGCAATTTACACTAGAAGATATAAATCTATTTTTTAGGAGCTTGATGTCAAGTAATGACACAGAAGGAACTGCCCAAAAGTTTTTCCTCCGGTGACAACACACTTGAGTGTGAAAAGAATGTTAGTGACAACGGACTTAAAGTCCGACGATAGCGTAAGGGAGTGGATGTAGAGTGGTAAGGGATACTCCCATAAGGGAGAAGGAAAATGACTCACGGTGCAGTTAACATAATATACTTATAAATCGGCTTATGGGTCTGGAATTCAGACTATCGTCAGTACCTTTAAAGAAAACTCCGAATTAAGTTTAACTATCCTTCGGATCGGAGAAGCCGCTGAATGAAAATCCCTTCGACAATTATTTTACAAATATAAATTATGTGAAAAGCAAGTTTATTGCGACACAATAATATCTGACAACCTACCAGAGAAGAGTTAAATAGATTTTGGTCAATCGTTGGGTAAAAGGTTACATCGTTATTTCCAAATAAATAAATAATTAAGCATGCGTTCTTTCAGTATTAAAAATCAAAAGAAAAACAGTGATATTGGCTTATTTAACCAAAGGAAATGCCAATAAAGTAAGAGTAATGCAGAAACACAATATGTCATAGATGAGAGCTGTAACATAGTATATGTTATATCTCTGTTTGAAGCGAGATATCGAGGGGAAGTCTTACGGCAGCTCTGGTTCCAATGTACGAGTATACTGCATGGGCAATAAAAGACGACGTGGAAGAGGTGCGATGAACTGATTCATTTTGATTCGGTATAAAATAAATGGATTTTATGAGTAAATTTCATTACATTCACAGGTCAAGATTTATTTCCGATCATATTTTTACAATTAAATGAATATTCATATATTTTGATGGTCTCATGAATATTTTACAAAATCACTAGTGTGTATGTGTATGTGTGCGAGTTGTACATTACGAGTATTTATCATTTGAACCATTGTCTCAAATTTAACGAAGTAATATTCGCATTTTACCGAGTTATTTATTCACCTCATGAATGAAAAAAATCAAATAAATAAAAAAGGAAGGCCTTCAACATTTCATTATTGTGTGACAAAAAACCGTGCTTCTCATTTTTTATATTTTCATCTGGAAAAAACTTGACACGCTTATCATATAATATATTCAATATTATACTAAACTTCAAGTACTCGCATATCATGAAAAATAAGGATTCTTCAATAATTGAAAGCCATTCTGCATACGTAATAAACTTAATGAAATACATTTATTGAAAATAAAATGTGTTAAATACGTGTACATATAATATATTCAATATTATATTAAACTTCAAGTACTCGCATATCATGAAAAATAAGGATTCTTCAATATTTGAAAGCCATTCTGCATACGTAATAAACTTAATGAAATATATTTATTGAAAATAAAATGTGTTAATTACGTGTACATATAATATATTCAATATTATATTAAACTTCAAGTACTCGCATATCATGAAAAATAAGGATTCTTCAATATTTGAAAGCCATTCTGCATACGTAATAAACTTAATGAAATACATTTATTGAAAATAAAATGTGTTAAATACGTGTACATATAATATATTCAATATTATATTAAACTTCAAGTACTCGCATATCATGAAAAATAAGGATTCTTCAATATTTGAAAGCCATTCTGCATACGTAATAAACTTAATGAAATATATTTATTGAAAATAAAATGTGTTAATTACGTGTACATATAATATATTCAATATTATATTAAACTTCAAGTACTCGCATATCATGAAAAATAAGGATTCTTCAATATTTGAAAGCCATTCTGCATACGTAATAAACTTAATGAAATACATTTATTGAAAATAAAATGTGTTAAATACGTGTACATATAATATATTCAATATTATATTAAACTTCAAGTACTCGCATATCATGAAAAATAAGGATTCTTCAATATTTGAAAGCCATTCTGCATACGTAATAAACTTAATGAAATACATTTATTGAAAATAAAATGCGTTAAATACGTGTACATATAATATGTTCAATATTATATTAAACTTCAAGTACTCGCATATCATGAAAAATAAGGATTCTTCAATATTTGAAAGCCATTCTGCATACGTAATAAACTTAATGAAATACATTTATTGAAAATAAAATGTGTTAAATACGTGTACATATAATATATTCAATATTATATTAAACTTCAAGTACTCGCATATCATCAAAAATAAGGATTCTTCAATATTTAAATGCCATTCTGCATACGTCATAAACCTAATGAAATACATTTATTGGAAATAAAATTGTGTTAAATACATGTACACAAAATCTTGAATACTTCCATACATACCTACTATCTCGCCGTTTCCCTATCGCGATAGGCAGAGAGGACAGAGCGCCAAACTTACCTATCTCGACACACATTCTTCATATGTATAAAACGTACAAATTTCTCAAACTTTTTCATTTCCTTCTTTCACTTATTTAACCAGTCGTATTACTTATTTAACCAGTCGCATTACTTATTTAACCAGTCGCATTTTTGCCATGTTCTGCTCTTTCATATATTTTCCAGCCCTTTTTTGTTATAATATGGAACGTGATTCAGTTATCAATGTCGTTTCCTATATTCATTGATCGCCTCAGCAGAGTAGAACTCCCATATGCTACACCCATATGCCTTCTCGTATAACTTCTAATGTTTATCTGACTTTACACGTTTCCTTCTTTCAAAATATCATACACTTGATCCAACCAATATTATCTTTGATCTTCTTCTATCACGCCTTTCACTCACATTGGCACTTTAAATTTCTATTATTAGTATTTTTCATTCATTCGTTTCACGTTGCCAAACCATCTCAAAGTGCCCTTTATCATCTTACTAAACTCATCAACCTTAAACTTACATTCATTCCTAATCACTTTATTCTAAATTCTGTGATACATTGTCACCTTGTGTATTTTTCTAAGTTTGTCACCATTCGTCACATTTCCTTTATAGAACACTTCTATAACTTCAGCTTTTGCAACATACAGTCCTAGATCTCTATCTTCACACATATTCTACATATTACATGTGTAATGCATATTCATTATCCGCTACGTGTCATCAGCAAACAGCATACATCCCTTTAATTTTCATGAAATAATTAAAAATCTCACGTCGTTTACTCCACATTATCATATATACAACATATCCTTGATTGACCATGGTTACCAGGTTGTTTGTTTAATATCCAAAAGATTCAATTCCCGATAGTCACCAAAAAGGGCGTATTTGTTGTCTTTATTCGTCTTTTTATACGATGTTATGGTAATTCTTACTCGAACGGTTGTATAATCAACATGTATGATGATGGACATGTAGTAAAAAATTAACTTCAGTGGTTCTAAACACTAAAATTAGGTTGATAGATCCATGACATTATTATCTTTCGGCCACACTCATAAACGTATCCGCATTCTCGTTGACGATATGTTGAAGATGAATGTACATATAAAGGAAAAATATGCATGATATACACAAATAAACCTCATTTATACATGAATCAGTTGAATACTGAACTCAATTAATAACTTTAGGTCAAAATATATGTCCTATTAGGGTACGCAGAGACGACAGATATCAAAACTTTATTTTCCACACACACTGCATTCTCATACTTCTCATCTTTCCCTTTTACGTCGATTTCATAAAGCAATACGTAGAAACGGTCAGAATTGTGGGCAAACAACTCCAGAATTTTGTACCACTATAATGCACCGACTCTCTCTTCGCTACGAATTCGTGAATTTTTGGCATGAACCAACATATGTCTCCCTGCAACTTTTCGCTGTTCACGACAATTAAGAGGACATTGAAAGGACCATAGAGAAGGACCTGGTTTTGGGACCATAGAGAAGATAAAGGCAACATCGCTGGGTAAGCTAAAAGCTATCCCAAAAAGTGCGTTTCACAAAAGTTTTGCGGATTGGAAAAAACGATGGCAAAGGTTTATTTTATACTATGGGGATTACTTTAAATGGGGCAAAATTAATATTAACGATTATGATAAACAAATATAATTTGATAAAAAATAAAATTCTAGATTTTTTATATCAAACCTCGTATACACAAGCTATTACATAACCTAACGAGTATAACATAAAATATGATATATTTTTTTCTAAACAATCCCTCATTTGTGTTCTGATTTAATTAATGATGCAAGCAATGAGAATACGCAAACCATCCAATTCGTATACAATTTTCACATACGACTACATTAAGCTGTCAAGGAAAACTGACTTATAAAACAAATTAATAACATTTAAAACTTTTTACTAAAGTAGCGGGGTGCCCATCGTGAGGCGGGTTAACGTTTTCATTGGAGCTTTGAAGATTTTTTTTTTTCGTGTTGGATTGTTGAGTTTTGTTTTTATAGAGGCGCCGCGTATGAATCCTCACTAAATGGTGTTATTGTTAAAGCAGGAAAAAGTTATTTAATGCGATGGGAAATAATTTTTAATCACAATAAATAAGAAGTTATTTAACGCAATGGGCAAGATTTTTTCCCCAATACGAAGAGAGTTATCCTATTTGTATAAAATGACGGCGAGCCCTCTTGACTCGAAACGACCTCCCCACGACAATTTTAAAAAATCCTTGCCTATCGCCCCAGATACCTACTTCTTGCTTAAATAATAATACCATCCAGTAATGAGATCTAAACGGCGCCTCCATAAAAACGAAAATCAACCATCCAACACAAAAAACGATTCTTCAAAGCTTAAACAAAACTGTCATCCTCTCCCACCGATACGAAACCCGCCATTCAATTAGATATAATATAAGGATTGGGTGGATTACTTATTAAAATAGGGTATATCGCTACCCTTATTTGTAAATTCGCTAACTCCAGTTTTGTCGAAAAATGACTTAACAATTGTATTTTATTCTCGACATTTAAATGCACATGCTATAAAACATTGACATGTCCAAAATTAATTAAAGTACCTTAAAAAACGTCTCAAGAAAAATTGATAACTCCTATGCTACCAATTTCAACACTGCAAAATGTGTAACTCCACCATTTTGTATGTGAATCCGTTAGAATCAAGTGGCATTGTGGTAGATGTCAAAATATTTAATCTAAAAGGTGAATTTGGTTACGATATTTTGAAAAAAAAAACGCATTATTTCCTGTGAATATAAGTATAAACACTATTTCGTTAAGATAAATACAAATTTTTCCCCTTGTTTACGACTCAATATCACATGTTATTCATCTAAGGGTGTTAGAAATTTTTCAACACGTGTAAAATCAACTTTGCATTTTAATTATTACTAGATGAACTTAAACAAAATTGTGTTTATTTAAATTAATATGAATGTTTGAAGCATTAAAGTACTTTTATAAGTATTGTATATTTTTATAGATGAATAGCAGAGGAACATTTATGGTTGGATTGTGATGAAGAAAATCGTATGAGTGATGGTTTTCAAGAAAGTCCACGGATACTACTCAGTTAGAAGATTTATCAAAAGTAATTATAGAAACACAACCTGACACGGTTCACAATAATATTATAATTATGGAAAGTGCTGATAATATGGATACTGTACACAATTCGGCTGAACTGATAACACAATCCGAGATAGTATTTAACCATTGATGACATTATAAGGGATGATGAAAGCCAAGGAGTCAAAATTTCATTAGTGCCGTATTCAGATTCAAATAATCCTAATGGACCAATTCAACATACTAAAAAAGTAAAAAAGAAAAGGTTTGACGTAGATAGTTCTTCTTGGTTCTCTAGTAAGAACAGGGCAAACAGAGAGAAAGAAAAAAGATATTTAGGCAGAAAAAAGGAAAACAATGGATCATGGAATAATAAAATACCGAAGAATGATAAAAAAAATTAAAAAAGGTGTAAATGTTAAGTTTCTGAAAAAGGTGTCTTGAAGTGTTAGTTCTGTATCGGATAAGGACAGAATAAACATTTTGAACCAATTTTGGAACTTGAATTGGAAAGAACAACGAATTTATGGATATGGGCTAGTGAAAGTTTTACTGGTAAAAAGACCGAGGGGTAAAACAGATCCGGAAAAATCTATTAGTGTCGTCTACAAAATATTTTCTAAGAAAGAATGATTCTAACATACGGGTATGCAAAACGATGTTTTTGCAAACATTAGATTTAAATAGGATGACAGTATTAAACTGGAAGAAGAAAAGCGGTAGTTTAGAATTGGAAAATGCAATTATTGTTAAAAAATAAAGCAACAAGATTTGATTTGTGGAAGCTAATGAGAATCATACCAACTTTTTTAATGAGTTCCAAAAATGGAGTCCCATTTCTGCCGAAAAAGAACTTCCAAAAATTACTTGTTGCCCGCATGGAGGTCAAAATCAGAACTTTATATTTTTTTAAAACCGAATGGTGCAAAACAAGAGATATGACAACACCTTTGTCGTCTAATTCATTTCACAAACATAATGTGATCTAAATTTGCATTTTCATGTAAAATTATTCGAACAATGAAAACTGAAATAGCTACACCAATCACTAAACTTTATTTTTGACTATATGAGTAATAATTTTCTAGTTGCAATTTTTATTTTATTCAACTTGTTTTATATTGATTGATTTTATATTATTTTATCATCACTCTTGCATTGTTTATATCTAAATAAAATACTTAAAGTTATTTGTTTTTCATTATTAGGAGACCTCCACAGTAAAAACGAATATTAATATACAACTCCAATAAGTATCGATAAAATCATGATGTCATAATGATATTTAACTTTTTTTTTACTCGGAGTGTATTTCTTGGTCGTCTTTATATTAAACTACAAAAAAATACTTATAAGACTTAATTTAGAATAGTTATGCAGTTTTATTGCCGCCCTGTAAAGTTTGTATTTATGGAGTTAGTAAATTTACAAATTAGGGTAGCGATATGCTATTTTTTCAAAAGTGCGAAGATGACCTGAGATTTTTTTTAATTGATTCTCGGCCAATCAAGTAAAATTACTGATTGAATTTGATTTAATTTTCAATAAAAACTATCGTATACAATAAAATATGCTATATTTAACTATTTTTAATCTAGATTATTAACAATAAAAGTAAAAGAGTAAACAAGTGTTTAGTTACTGCTTTCGAACGTCCATGAATGGACTCTCAAGCTATTATATATTATTTGTTAAGCAGTTCTTTTGAAAATCTCTCTCTCAAAGTATACTTTATGAAATCGTATTATAACACCATCTGGTGTTTTTTAAAAGAATTAAAATAAACTTCCATTTTAATAACCATTAACGTGAAAAGAAAAAAAAACTATTTTTATCAGATTTGATTTTCAGTTTAAAACGGAACGAAGACACCAGCTGGTAGCAAAAAAGTAAAAAAAACCTTCCACTCAGTAATGCAAATTGTCGTCTAATTGCAATATATATTTTTTTGTTTCGCACATTTAGAATACATTTTTCATTAATTAAATAAAAAGAGAAGGCCAAAAAAATATACATTCCTTTTTTTCACCAAAATCGTATTTATCTTTTAAAATCCTTTTTTCTGGTTTTTATGCCGTTCATCCATCAAAAGTATTCTTATGTAACATAAAAATAGTATGCGAAGTATTATTTATAGATAAACATAAATTTGTTTTCATGTGTGACATAGTAATAAAAATAAGACTGTAAACATATTAAGAGTAAAGGAATAATAAATTGAGATATAAAAAGAAGTTAAATTAACAAATTTAAACAAAATATGGCATTCAAATATATTTTCACAGAGAAAAATATTATCATGTATGTTATTTAAAGTGTGTGTTATTCTTAAGAAACATAATTTTTTTTTGAGATTGGAATATTTCAAGAAACTAAAAGAGTCGACATATTAATTCCCAGTGCAAACATATATACCAATACGCCGTCTCTTTGTTGGGGTAGGCAGAACACGGAACGCCATACTTTTTTTCGCGAAACACATTATTCACCTCTTCTAGATGCATACAACTTCTCGTATAACTCAAATAATTTCTTGCACCTTTTTAATACCTTTTTTTTCATAAAAGCATTCACTTGATTCAACGATATTATTTTTGATATTCTCTTACCACGTCTTTCACGCATATTTAAATTGTATTTTTATTATGTTAGCCTTTCTTCATTTATTCGTTCCACGTGCCCAAATCATATCAGAATGCTCTTCTTCATTTTACTCAAGATATCAGCTGTAAGTTCACATCCCTACTAACTTCATGCAGTATTCTGTCACAGAATGTCACCCCACCCCGTGTATTCTTCACAATGCACGCATTTTCACATCATTTATGTTCACTCCTTTCAGTCTCATGGTACTGGAATATCAAAATTTGAAAATTAGAAATAAAAATTAGGAAGTTTTCTACTTTTAATTTTAACGAAATCTATATTTGCCAGCTTAATGTTTAAATTCTATGACAATATAAAATTAAGAATAAATCTATAAGAGCATCAATTCAAGTATAAACTTAGATAAAACGGTCGGAATATTAGATAAGGACTCTAGATAAAGTGATTGTGACATTTGAAAAAGTAGGAAAATTAATTTTGAAGGTAAAATAAGGAATTTAATAAAACTTCCGTCAGATATTACGAGAGTAAGTATTATAAAATCACGTAGCTTTTTTATTGAATTTTTCATATCATAGCTTAATGTACGTTACAGCAGATCTCCCTTCCTAATGAAAAACGGATAATCCACATTAAGGGATTCATGGTAAGGGCATTCTAATTAATGTCAAAGTTCACCTACGTATTCGTTTTAAAGAAGAGGTCACTTTTTGGATTAGAATTCAGAAAAAAATATTTTATTTTTCTGATTACCTTGAGTAAAGTGAGGAAACCTTGGCAATTATACTGTACCCATGTTGAAAACTGAACAAAAGGCGTTGCTGTTAGTTAAAAATGTTTTACAAACGTGACAATGTGTCCTTTTATGGACTAGAAATACGAGTACGTTAAGAACTTTTAATAAGCACTAAACAAAGTATTAATATTCATAAGTAAATTGTATGAGAGATGTTAAGAGAAAGATCTGAGAATAAATGCTGTGAAATACAAAATCATTATGATAGAAAAGTGTGGAAAGAAAAAGTAAATGCGATGTATGGGTGAGTAATGATAGATTTTGAAGAATTCCGCTATTATGGTAGTATTTTTTTAGATGATGTTACGCGAGATATCGAACGGCGTGTAGCGATGGAAACAAAATCAATGGACACTATAACATAAATAATTGAACCGGACAGTATTAAAATCAGCTAAGACAGTCCCACAACAGTATTTTAGTACGAACTTTGGTGTATATGAGTGAAACGTGGACGTGGAAAAAGACTGAAAAAAGCTGAATGAATGCTAAACAAATGGATGCACTTATGCCACACTGAAATGCGGAGATATAGTAAATTAACCTTCATCATTAATATGTATGTATATTAACCATATTTTTTCCAAATATGTAGATAATTTTCACACATTATCAGTCTTTGACAATAATTCCCTATAAAATAATTGTATAGCGCTGTTTCATAATAAAATATCACCTTATGAACAGTTTTTTAATTTATAAAACGCACTTAATATTTGCCACTAACAAAATTTTAGTTTAGTGACGTGTGAAGGTATATTATTAATTGTAAAAGATTATTGGCCTGTTATTTTCTGCATTGTTCCTGGAATGTGAATTTCCAGCTATCTCTACAGCTCTTTGGGCGTCTGCCTGGTGATCGATTTCCTATAGGGTAACCAAGGGAAATCTAGTTATCATTCATTTTTTCCACTGGATCTTGCCAATAACGTCTTCTCTGGCTTTGTTATCTCTGGGTGTTAACCGGTTATTTCACAAAATCTTCATGTCTTACATTCTTAGGACTGCCTTCGTTTGTGTGTGGTTCTACTAAAATTGAACATATTTCTCGGTTTATTTTCGTTTTCATCACAAATCAGAAACATCAATCTTCTGAAATACGCCCAAATTCTAAACAAATATATCAAGTACCTTTTAATATCTTAAATAAAAGCTATTTTCCTTTAAATAATGAAAAATGTATGCTGAAAAATAAACTTTCTTTTATCTGTCTGACTTATGATATAGATTTTCATGGAAGTTTTTACTAACTTTTTAGTCTGTTACTATATAATCCTGAATTTAACTGTTTTTTTAATTCAAGTTAAAAAATAGGCTTTTAATAATGTAAAGAACATAATTCAAATTATATATATGAAACTTAAGTCTTGTGCAACTAATTATCTTAATAAAATTTTCTTAATTCCACTTTCAACATCCATCTTGAACAAGCATTCATCCTTTATCCGATATTTTTTTATTCTATAAAACATTTAAATACTAGATATTTTACGCAGCGCACTCATTCTTATCGCATTTTTTCTGATCTACTCGTATTATACTCTCTTTCAGTTTTTAGGCTGGTTTCCGTAAATCAAGTTTGACAATAGCGCTCTACGGTTTACAATTATTTTGGAAGAGTTTGATATTGATTTCTTAGCAACAGGGCTAAGTTCACCGATGACATTGTTACCTACAGCAACACGCTTTTCAATATCTTTCTCTATCTTATCATCTCTCAAAAAGTTCCATTGTACCAGTTGAAAAACGTGATGTACCCAGTGAGGAAATCTACATTGAAAGACTTTCTGAAAGACTCATAATATAACTTAGTCTGGGTAAGACGCCTTTACCCAAAGCAAAATTAAACGCCCTACACGAATGTGAATTTTATTACCTCTCCATGCTGGGTTATTTTTCATACATGTACGGTGACCAATTGTAAGTTGTATGCCACCTCAGTGATTTTAACGAGAAGTCTAAAGTAATGGTGCTCCAAGACACGCTCTTAAACATACCAATAACAACAATTCAGATAACTTGAGAGATTCCGTATTAATAAACATGTATACCATATTCTTGTTTGTTTCATACTTTTCACACAGTTTTAAATACATATTATATATATTTCCTTGAGGAAGCAAATCCGATTACCGTACCTACCTAAAAACGGCGACCAAACATCACGGACACCCAGCTCCCCACGCATAAGATACGGCAAAGCGTCGATCAAGTCACAATGAGAGAACTTGTGACCTATACATGTCACATTCTAAGGTTAAAGGCAACAATAGAAAACAAAAAGTACAAGCTATACATATCATCACGCCTTGTTCCTTGCGGGGTTGGCTGAGAAAACAGATTTCCTTTTTTTTATCTTAGCATACTTATTTTGCCTCCCTCACATTCATACACATACATGTCGTCATGCACAATCTTATACTATTCATACTTTTCTTTTGATAAAGGTCTACTGAATCCAGTTATATTTACCTCGATCTAGCTCTTCCACGCACACCTTTCACGTAATTCATAATTTATTCTCTCCACATGTCTAAATCGTCTTAAAATTTAATCTTACACAAAATATCTATTTTATCTTTTTTTTCTTCTTTTTAAAAGAATAGACATGACCGAAGTAGTCATAGATATCTTTATACCCTCAAACACTAGGCGGAAAAAGTGCTTGTGTTGTTCGAGGGAAGTAGCACAGTGCGGGATTCGAACCGATGACCTTTCGCACGGAAGTCCAGTGCGTTACCGCACGGCCATGCACCTCATATCTGTACATTAACTTTCGATGTCTCCATTCCGTCTTCTTTCGTGTTTAACAATACAACTTGCAGACTTTATCATACTTGTTAATAATAAACTACAATATAACTTATTTCAAGATTTCTGAAAGTTTAATTATCTAAAAGAATATAACGAGAACTTTCCTAATTGTATTATATACGAGAATATATACATCCTCTTTACTAAGGAAAAACATTTTTTGTAAAAATATTTAACAAGAAAGGCCTTAATACTCAAATTCAGAAAAATTTTATGGTGAATGAAAGAAAAATTCTTTGATATATTTTTCAGAATATTTGTTCTCTGTTTATGTGCTGAAAAAAATGGTGTGTAGACCCAGCAAATATACAAATGAAAACTTTTAATATAAAAGTCTAATTTTAGCCTTAAATTACAAATGATTCTAGGAGTAATAAAAAGAAGTTTATTTGTGTCAAAAATTACTTTTCGTGAAAATTTTTGAAATTATTCCTTCCTAATTTATTTTTGACAATTTCTATATTTCGGTGATGTTTTACATATAAAAGTATTAATACGAGTAATTAAAAGTATTATTCAACGTTAAAAATATATTTTTATATATATAAGAATATAGTTATAAATATATTTTTATTATAAAGAAAATCCTATTAAAACTTTCACTATGGTATTATAAATTGAACCTTTGATAAACTAAGAGGCCT
Organism: Odontocerum albicorne; assembly: GCA_949825065.1. Taxonomy (NCBI): domain Eukaryota; kingdom Metazoa; phylum Arthropoda; class Insecta; order Trichoptera; family Odontoceridae; genus Odontocerum; species Odontocerum albicorne. The sequence goes on along the minus strand of OX463842.1, from coordinate 20,566,206 downwards.
AGTTGGTAAAACGTTTGTCTTCCAGCTAGGATGTCTGGTTTGAATCTGATGGTATCCAAAGAATAAAGAAATTATTGCAATTAGTTCAATTTATTGATTAGAATATTTTGATCGTATTATATTGTATGACACTTTCGTTGTATATAGTAAAATCTGTCGAGTTTGTTTCTATGTAGGAATCTCTTCCAACCAAGTAGCAAGATGTTCAAGAGGTCTTAAGGGAAAACCAGACTGGAATTATTTTAAAAAATCTGGGTTCAAACGGGGATTGAACCCGGAACCCCCGGATTGGGAGACAGCAACTTACTAACTAGGTCACGAAGGTCGTTCTCTGTTCTTTAGTATTGGCAGCATATGGTATATGATGACTAACTCTTACAGTTACATCTTAACTCAAACGGGCCATAATCCAAAGACTCAATGAATGAGGCTGGAGACAATATTTTTTCTTGGTCAGGTATTTCAAAATGTTCACATTATATTTCTGATGTCCATAAGAGTGGTGTACTAATAAACTTGTTGAATTCTGAAAAAAAAAATGTATTGTGGTTAAATTCAGTCTGATAGGATACCAGACCAAAAAAAGCTTACTCAGCGCATGTACCACATCGGGTATGTTTATTTTAAACTTATAGTCATCAAATGTATGGTGTATTTTGAGTACCATTTGTTTGATCTTTAAACATCAACTGATCGTGACTGGAGTGTTTGATTTTCTAGCCCCACACACCATATAAGTTGTATAATCATTTGATTTTAATTATGTTCTAGTTAGTTTTTATCACAATTATTTAGCGTTGATATAAATTTCTAGTTCCAGACCTTATTTTTTAACCACACTTTGTATTATTGGATATCTTATTTAATCACAAGGATCTCCATATGTATGGTAACACGGGAGAGAAGAAACAGAACATAAGATAAAAGGAAAGGCTGCAGAGTAAGATAGTATAGCGCAGAGATAACAAACGGGATTCAATCGGTATGCCAAAATAAGCTATAATATTTTTGTTTAAACATTTGCGTGCCAGAACCTATACATATACATGTAATATTTATTGAATATTAAGATATAACGAATAATATACAACAAGTAACATAATATGTAGATACCATATTCCTCTCAAAAATTTAAAAAAATTAAAGGAAGAAATATAATATTTCAAACAATCTTAAATACGTTCAATTCTTCGGCGTATCTCTGAAAATCTCTGGTGGGCTGTGTAAGTGTTAAGTATTGATAATATATGTGCATGAGAAAACGTATTAATGTGAATGAGGCGGAACTTGCATGCTTGAATAGAAAATTTTAGAGATCTGTTCTCTCTGCCTACTTCATAAGGGCAATGGCTTGATGATAATATATAACTATTTATTAAGAACGTGTCGGTGCTTGGGATTTGAAAGAAATTTTACTAACAAGCTGACTTGCGTTCATAATGGTATAACAATGTAAATTAAAAAAAGGTACCCTTAGTTAATGTAGTTATTAAAATTTCCTTACATGAAATTTCTGATTTCAGTTGGATGGACTATAAAAATATTATTAAACCTTTTATTTATGAAATCCTTTTTAATAATTATTTTAAAAGATTCATTCTGACCGTAATAACTAAGGCATAATTTAGCAATATTAGAAATTTCGTACTTTCAAAACATATGTTGGAAATAGGCTGTTGTACAGTAAACATTACGAAAAGCGTATTCGCGTCAAGGTTGTATTAGTTTTGGTAAGTTCTTAACTAAAGCAATCAAACTTTCTTATTGGAAAGCGTTAGTTAAAAAGTTTTCTAATTTACTATTAAATATATTCTCAAATTAAATAAAAAATAGTTTTAATCAGCTTATTCCAGATTTCAAAATATCTGAATTTTTTGTGGAAAATAACAAATAATAATGAGTTATATCAAATTGAATACCAGCTGCAGGTTTGTGGTTTCTGCTTGAATTTTGTCACAACGATCGCTCCCGTAATAATGAAACGTTTGAGAAGAAATATTCAGTGGCATTGTTAGTCAAATATTCAGTGGCATTGTTAGCCGAAGGCACACGGCACTGAAAAAAGAGAAATTTTGTACCATATTTTAAGAAATTATGAAAAGTCGCATATTCGTATTAAATTTAAATATACAGGGATCATAATGACTCTTAATGGTATACGGCATGTAAAAAAAAAAGAATTCGCCTTAAAACACTAAATGTAGGATTTTCAAAATAATTGGTACATTTTAATGCTCATAAAAACTACCCCTATACGTTGAATGCCTCATTACTGAGTGAATATTACTGAACAAAAACTTCTCCCCACCTGTAATTTATGTTGGATTTAGAATATAGTTAAATATTTTTTATGATACATGGTGAGTAAAAGGGGGATTATTTACTACGTTTCATTTAATTTTGACTCTTTTATTACGTTGAGACATTCAAAGAAATGTTTAATAAACGGGTATTAATACAATTTAAAAAAATGAATTTCACTCGAAACATTTTGGTTACTAAATATTTCGAACGAAAGGCGTTTAACGATAGGTTATAAGGTAAATGGGTCCCTAAATGCAATATAATCAAACTGAACGATATCATAAAAACATAAATGGTAGGCTATATGGCGTTAATTCCTTTATATGGCGATTATGATATGAAGTATCACAAAAGCTCTTATGTAATTTTTATTATTTCAGGGCGATAAATTTTCAGGGTAGACTTTTTTTCAACTTAATTATTTATTATACTTATTTGAACTAACATTTTTAACATGATTGGTTGGATAGAAAACTGTCTTCCAGCCCGGTGGTTGCGGGTTTGATTTTCACTAATGCCCAAGAACGAGAAAAATAAACGAACGAGAAAACGAACATATTTCTATTGTATAATACCCTTAACCTCCTCTTATCTCACCGAAGTTTTTCAGCGTCTTTCCGTTAATGGACTTGCGCTACGCTCAAACAGATTGCCTTCCCAGTTCACTGCACTTCTCTTTTTTACGCCGTCCTTTAATGTGCATGTACTGAGTTTATTGTCAGCACCGTGACTTGGTCGTAATGTTTGCTTAAAATCCAAGCATTTTGGGCTCAATTTCTAGAAAGTCACATACTTGCTTGAATTTCATTCCATTTTTAGATCGTTTAGGTGCTGTCACTTTTTTCTTTTCTCGCGTTCCAGATCTTTATGCGATTCAATTACTGTGAACGTTAATCACCCGTATTTAGTACAAGAGATATCGTTACTTTTATAACATTTCCTGAAATAAATATTCTAAGTTTTCTTAACTAGATGTCTATCAAATTGGTGCTTGGCTTCTGCTTCTTTTGCCAATCACACTTACAGCCAGAATCACGCCGCGTTTTGAAGTCGTTTTGTTTTCGTATTAAAGTAAAAAAATGTTAAAAATGAGGTCAAATGAATAAATGTTTGCTGTTGTATTGTTGCAGAGGTGATTACGCTAGACGCGGAGGATCGTGTTTAGCAGCGAGTCAGGGTGCGGCGGTTGCGGCGCGCCGGGGGGTCCGGCGGGGGGCCCTGCCGTCGTCGCGACGCTCAGCGTCTCACGCCTAGCGCAGGTATATTATTTCTTCATTGTTCTCGTCTCATTAAGACATTCATTTGAATGATTCTTTTCAACATGTCTGAAGGGTGAGGTCGAGTTTTAATCCGTTTTATCGTAATCGAGTCTTAGTAATCAGCCACTACAGCCTTAGAGCTTAGAGCTTGACTTCCTAATCTTTTTCAAACGCGTTATTTATACAACCATAAACTTAAAAGTAACAGGAAACTTGTAGGTGGCACTTAACTAGGTGCCCAACATCAGATCTAAAAATCTCCTGAGATCTGATGTGGGGCAACACGATTGCAGTTGCATGTTCACTTGAACCTCACTTAAGCAGTATGGTTGCAAATACGAGAATGATATGTTCTTCACGCACATGATTCAATTTTAAATTTAGATTTCTGAGAAGATAAATATCATTTCTTGTTTTGTTAGATCGTTCATCTTCACCTCTAGAAAGCCGTTTCGTGTTTATGCTTGAAGTCAGGCTACTCCTTTTAATAGTGGATAGCAAATAAGTGTCTTATAACGTAGAAATGAAGCAAGAAATTCTTTATACATATACATGACACTCTGTATACATAATATTTGAAAAAAAAAACACGACAGACAAGAACAAGTAATTAGAAGAAGAGAATCAAATAATATAGATTCCGGATTTTAGCCTGTTATTTCTGTCGTGACCCCAGTAAGCTTGGATTTGGCCTGCATACTTTTTTTTCTGTGATATTTTTTGAATAACTTTGTTTTTAATTGTCTACAGGTGATCGAGGCGGCACCCGACGACGCATCATTCCACTACCGCATCAGCTGGGTGCGGCCCGGCCGGGCAGAGCCCACGCAAGCTCTGTACGAGTAGACACCCCGAGGATCCGCAGCTCCTCCGTATAATATCCAGTCTTCTGCTTTCGGGTTTCTCCAGTCAGGATCCCGTCTCCTATTCAACTGACACTAATCCGACAGGACAAAAACAATCCCATTTTTCGGAAGGATGTGTCAAAAACTCGGAGTTCGTCATTTTAATTTGGACTATAGCAAGTAATCGTATCCTAATCGACTTGATATTCATTGATCTAGTCACATAAAGACTTTACCTAATCGATCAATATCTGTTTATCACAGTTTTAAAGAAAACATTAAATTTATCGTTGAGTTCATTCAAAACTAAGCTACTATACTTAGTACTTAAATAAAACTGCTTTCTGAAATTATCGAAAGAAATGTAGTGCTTCCTAAAAACCTGTAGTGAAATACATAAAAAAAAGTTAATGAAGTTAGTTACGTGGTCGCATAAATTACTTAAATGACTATCCATCCCCACGAAATCCATAAACACATACGTGAGGATATGCCCACGAACCCCACAAAGACGGAAAATTACCCGAACATTCATACTAAGTGAAATATCAATCAAAATATAAGGAAGAGATGGTGAAGAGGAAAGGAAAAAAAATCAGGAATGAAACACGTTATGTTACTGACTAGTGAGTTTTTTCAGTCGCTTATTAAAGCATGCCAAGGATGGAGCGTTATCAATCTTATTAAAGCTGACGAACATTTTTATTTTATAATATTTGCACTTATATTTATTATTAATCTTGAAAAATTCCATTTTTGTTATTTAATGTTTCCTAGAATCTGCCAAGCCTAAATAATTAATATGTTAAATAAACTTACTTTCATTTTATTTTTATGATTATTACAACTTTAGTGGGCAGCATTTTAATTTACAAAACGTGTGTTCATTTCAATGTTTGAATATAAAAATATTATTTTTATATTTTTTTACTTTTTAACTTCATTAAAAAAATAAAGTGACAAGTTTTTTGTAAACGCAGTGTTACTATTGCAAAATGACTCTTTAGGCTAAACGATCTATACATGCATATATACTAATCACACCGTTTCCCAGCTGAGCTAGGCAGAGAGGACAGAACACCAAATTTTCTCATCTCGACACAGATTCTTATCCTTTCACAGCCAATTTCATTTACGATTTTTTACATTTCCTTCTTATTATAAACCAATTGGTCTTCATTTAGCACGTTTTTCACTCACATTAGCACTGTATATTTATTTTGTTAGTCTTTCTTAAGTAATTCATTCTATCTATGATATATGCCCAAACAATCTCAGTGTGCTCTTCATTTCACTAAAAACATCAGTATTAAGTTCACGTTTATCCCTTATCACTAACCAATCGCTAAGTTTTGAAAAGTATATAATTTGTGCTTAGCAAATTCTACATTTCGGGATTTTGTTTGGTCCATCCTCTTTTCTGTATCTTTAAAAATAATATATTTTTGCATTTTTAAACAAAATAATATGTTTTTCAAATAACTTGGGCATCACTTTATGAAACTCTATAATTAATATGAAATTCAAACAATGTTGACTGTTTTATTCCACTTTATTGCAAATCACAATGCATTTCCACACTTGCTGTGTCATCATCAGGTGAGTTGCCAAGAACTTTTTTCTTTCAGTTGTTGACAACTCATCTGATATTAACATAACAACTGTTGAAATGCATTGTGATAAGCAATAAATAAAGTGAAATAAAAAAAGCAACCGTATTTTAATGCTATATAAAAAATATATATTTTGATTATACCGGTGGCAAAAATAGCTCAATTAATTAAAAAACAATCCCTCTTAAATTGTTAGGGTTTGTATCACAAATGAATGAAGAAAACTCATAACAACATTAACAGTGCAAATGTAAGTAGAAGATGAGGTAGAGGAAGACCAATAAAAGTACGGTTGGATCAAGTGAATAATATCTTAAAACAAGAACATATAACAAATTAGATACATCGTAGAAGTTGTATGAGAAGGTTTATGGATGGAAAAGAGGCGAACAGTGTGTGTTGCGATAGGAAAGTCTGACTCTTTCTCCTCTTTGCCGAACCCTGCGTGACAGCGTGATAGTATGCATGTTACTTTTTTGTTCGTATTGATAGTATTCATTTGGTAATTTTGATGAATATCATAGGGAAATTATATTGTTTGAAGCTCTATTTACCGTTGGGGTGGGAACTTCTTTAATAGGCACGTCACTCGTGGTTCTTTTATGTGAGTCGTCAACAATATTTAAATTAGCAGCATCTATAGCTTTATCGCAACCCCTGAGTCAGCGGGCAAGTAAAACACTTGCCCTCTGACCTGGAGGTAGCGATTTTGATTCCCGTTAAATCCATTTCTTTAGGGTCCCCCTATTTGGTTTTCATTTATGGCATCTATAATATATTTTTGATTGCTTGTTAAGAGATTTAAACAAAACATTGAGCCACTGTATTGTACTATACACAACGAAAATTGAATACAACTCAATTTATAATTATAAACACATGATGTCAAACTTTTTAACCAGACTTGAACCATCAGGAATCGAACTTGGTGCTTCAGGGTAGAATTTAGGCGTTCTAAAAATCATGTCACGAATGTCAATATCTTAACATTAAGTTTTTTTAAATATTAAAAAAGATATTGCTCTCGTTCGGATATGTGAACTTTGCATGAGTTTTTTAAAAACATCATTTTTTTATTTTTCTTATTCCGATACAAGAACTTAGCATTGAGTTTTTAATAAGTTTAATAGTTCGTTCTGAATAAAACTTCAATGAAGTTTTTATTTTATTTCTATCTGAAATCTTATGATTTTTCTATCACAATTCACGGACAGCATATGTGATCTAGTTTATATGACGCCTGTTTTTTGACCCAGCGGTTTTAGGTTTGATTCCCGTCGCTTATAATATTCGGTCGGTTGATTTCGGATAGGAATCCAGACATGTTTTCACTTAAAACCACTAATCATTTTCCCAGTTTTATGTTTTATTTGAAAAAGATTGCCATATGGCAATAAACCTTTTAGACTATAATGTAAACAATAAAAGTATAATACAATACAAAACATGACCACGTACAGATTGACTTGCAAGGCAATATTTATATGGAGAACAAAAGGACAAAAGCCTTAACAACAATATGAAAATTTGGATTGATACATATTTTATCTGCATATATTCACGCCATCGATATAGCTCCTATTACGAAAATGTTTCAACGCTTTAAAAAAAATCTACTCAGCACCAGAAAATCGTAATGTCTAAAAGACGAAATAAAATGATTTAATGAATTTTTCATGAAATCTCATAGATTTTCAAGGCCTCCGTGTATATGTCAACAACGTCGCTTTAGACAAAATAAATATTTTATTTTTTAAATAGATAAGAACGAACTTTCGAAACTGGTATTTTTCCCTTGAAATTTTAATTCAAACTATTTTTTCCTTTAAATTTCATGAAGAAATTGTCAGCGTTCGTGAAAACAAAAATTCCGGAGACAGCTTAGTAAAATGCTATTCAAATTCCGTAAATTACTTTTAATTTTGTTACAAAATAAAAAAAAAGTATACTTATATAATCAAACAAACGAGTCAAGTACATATTATGATATGAAAATTAGTGTATAGAGAAATTGAAAAAAATCGAAAAATCACTCATCGGTGGTATTATCGCTCATCTTTTATCGCGGTGTACTCGTACCAACCTTGAATTGAAGTAGTAAGAGCTGAAATAAAGTAGTAGAAATGCATGCATTGCATACAATTACATTGTTTGATAGACTAAGATATGATCGGTTAACAGGATAACTATTCGTTAAAGATGAATGCTATAAGAAAACTTAAAAACGAAATCTAGAGGTGACTTGGTCACATTGAGAGAATGCTTTGCTTAAGACTTATTAAATAAATAAATGTATCTGAAACTAAAACAGAGAGAGAGAGAGATAAAAGAGTGGGAAAAGAATGGAGGGAGATAGTTGGAGAAATTTCAACTGAAGGAAAGGTAAGAAGTATGAAAATAAGAAATTATACATTACGAGATGTATCGACGCATACAATGCGAGGGGTGCATACATTGAAAGAAAATCGTGGAAATCTGTCTGATCTGGTCTAACCCAAAAGGGCAATGACATTATGGTATACATTCATTGACATCTGCATCGTTAATCAATAACTTTTATGTTAAAAATATTATATAAGACGTTCAAGGAGATAATCAGACACGTAGCTACCGCAGAGAGTTTAACAAATATTTCAAAAGGAAATTGGATTTTGTTTCAGAGTAAACCAGACGATGGGTAAATTATTGATTGTGTACTTGTCCCTCCCCCAATCTGAACTCGACAATATCACATTTACATCGGTTTCACTTGCCTGTATTGTTTGAGAAGCGACTCGGAGTTACTTCTACTTCTCTCGCAAGATTCGTCTCTCTAAGTTGCATATTCAGGTTTCTCATCCATGATACAGCCTCAGGAATAGTCCGATGAACCTCGTTCATTCTTCTTGGGAGTGAATTTATTGGACATTCCTCTACTATTACCGACAGTCTGGACACTTTCATATGAGCAAAACGAGAAATCAGTGAAACTCCCTCAAAGTTATTGTGTTAGTGTTTTTTTCAATTTCGTTGACTAACCGTTTACCATTTTCGACGCCAATCCTGATGTTCTTGCTCACTGGCCTCTATATATATTGTTTCTAAATTATGGGACCTTTTTTTCGGTAAAATCTGAAATATAACCCAAACCGGGTTTCAAAACAATCGTTTTACAAACTGGACAATGAAGATCATCATGATATTCAAAGAAGAAAAAACAAAAAGGCGACTTTCGCATCAAATTCTACAGCTGACCTGCAGATATGTAAAGTTGACCTGCAGATATGTAAAGTTAGTGGTAATTTATTTATCAATTTTTGTTTAATTGTTATTTATTTCTTTCCGTTTTTTTAATATTCGTTTATTATCAAAAAACATCAATGACTATAAATACAATTTATTCGGTAAAAAATCTAAGAATTTCAAATTAAAAAGTTTTTTCTCTTTTCATTTAAAGAAGGTGTCATATCCGAGTATTTAAAAAATGAGCCTGTTATTTCACTAATTAAATATATTACGAACGCACGAATTTTTACAAAATGGAACCTTGATGTAGGATGTAGAAACACGTATTCTCTGAGATATGCTGCATAAATAAATTATTGACATAAAAAAACTTATTTCTTGTAAGCGTTTTCTTCTATTCATTTTTAGAAATTGAAGGTCCGATGTCATGAGGGTGGCATGTTGGCGTCATACGGACTTAATCGATGTACCCTTTATTTAAGCTTCTGCGTCACCAAGTATGTAAAAATAAATATAATTTGAAAACTATAGGAATTTTATTTTCTTTTTCATTTGAACGGATCAGAAAGCACCCTGATGACTTCTCGTATCTTCAGATTTCTATTTTTTAACCTTTTATTTTATATCAAAGTTTTTATATTTTTTCAAGAAACCATAAAGGTTGTGAATTTGCATGGGAAGTAAATAGGAAGTGATAAGAAATAATTAAATTAAAAGATAGACATATTTTATATTTTCATATTATTCAAATGTAATAAAGATAAAATATTAAATAGATCAGAATTAAAAATAACAATTGTTTGTAAAAAGTAAAATATATAAATGTATGTAATTTGTGTCTTTCTCTCATTATGTGTTTACTTTTAAATTTTCTATAATATTTGTAAGAAGTGAACTGTACTCTAGAATTTGTATTATATCGTACTTAAAATCAAAAATCACTACTTAAAAATGCTAATTGATTTTTTTTGGTAAAATTCATGTTTTTATGTTTTCGTGTTTATTAAATCCCGACAATGACTGTTCGAACTAATCAGAAAAGCATTTCATTGAAAATTAATTTGTTTGGTTAACAACTTATTTAAATAAATTGAAATAATAAGATGTGTAGATGTGTACTTTAAAATAGAAAAAAAAAAAACTATTTACTGGATCTATTAAAAAATCTATATTTTTAACAAAGATATATATATTTTTCCCAAATTTAAAAAAAAATATTTTTGTGCCCTTGGATAGATTTAATGGGACATTGATAAACACACTTTTTTTTTAACTTATGGATAATTGCTTTAATTGTACCCATAAATATATATATATTTTATATTAATCTTTGTAACGTAACAAATCGCTTTTTAATATTTGTCTTTAATTTAATATTTGTCTTTTACTTGTGATTTCAGATTTCGCTTTTTATCATGTGTTTATAATTCTGTTAAATTTTTGAAAATCAATTAATGTTATATCAAAAATAAAGTTTTATCAGTGGTTAATAAAAATCATAAAAAAATATGAAATCTCTTTATTTTTCTTTGAAATATGTCCAATTTTAAATGTAAGACTACTTTTATTTACTGTGCCAAATTTTTTCTGTTTGCTCAGACTAATAATATTATAGAATAGTGTGAACGACACAATAATTGACACTGAGAAAGAGGGTAGTACGAGAGTAAAGAAATAGAAATAATAAACCTTGGTTTTTGAAGAATATCATTTTCTGCTTATTATTCAACGCATCAGAAATATTGAATCCGAATTATTGGAGAACTTACCCGGGAGATATCTTCAGCCTCTTTCATTCAGCCTTCGGATTTAGAGTAACTTAAATAGACACGGAACACGCAGTTGGTAATTTAATATGTTAATAATAATCGTACTACCACGCACATGTAGAGGCAACAAAACTCACACATATCTAGCGCATGTGAATATTGTTACCTCTTTACAAAGACTTACTAAACTGGGAATGTTTTTTTTTTGTATACCATGGCATTCGATCACGAAACCCTCGTTTTAATTATTTCCTGGTAGATAAAATAAGTTCCTCGCAATATGTTAAATCTATTAAATATTCACGTTTGTTTTATGAAAGTAATATGAAGTTCTAGATACAATATTTACTCAAATTCCTTCATTGTCTTGAAGAATATTTCACCACGTGAATATTTCCGTACCACTGTTAATATCTAATTCCACAAAGCACAGCCTGTGCAACAAGTAACTAAAACAAAGCTTTACTAAACTACGGTTCTCTTACATATCAAAAACATGAACAGGAATAACATGTTGTTGAAATATTAAGCATAGAATCACTATCCTATCCACAATGCTACAGAATATTACGACTATAATGGAATTGGTACCAGCATGCTTGGTAGAGAGATGTTCTAAAGTTAATTTTTGTATTATAACATATTTTATTGTGCAACAAATAAAAACGTCTAGTTATTTTAAGAAAATAATATTTACTATGAGCGGATAATAAGGTTTTGACTTTGAAGAAGTTTTTTTTTACAAAGTCAATCAATCCTCATTAGGATAATGTATGTTGTCACTGTTAATGTCAAAATGATTTCATAAGAGAGTTAATACATTCAATGAAATATACAATTTTTAGACGATATATAGCTTCAGCTAATGATATTTGGTGTTATAAGAAGAAATACAAAATGTTTTTACCGCGAAAAAGGTATGGCATTAAGAACATTAAACCTGTCACTTAAATGACAACTGAAAAACGCATTATCTGTAGTATCATCTTCGAGATCACATTCTGTTAGGATATGTTTTATACGTCATAGCCAATGCCAATAAGAATACCATAACCATTAAAATTCCAACCGATGATCGTGAGCCTTAATTACCAAACGGTTCTCTGGCTGCAAAAACAACACGTAGTCCGTGAAAGGAACGGGACTTCCCTCAAATATGTTATGAGTAGCGTCCTGGCTCCAGTCTGTCGTCATTAAGAATAGGTGCGACGTAACAAACCACGATTTAAAACAATGACACCTTTGTGAAGATGTCCGTTGGAGATCACCTCATGCAAAAACCGTTTTTTTCTCTGGTGGCTGACGACCATCAGTGATCTCGTATCTGAAAGAAAGTCGGCGCCCCTGACGTCAGAATCCCTCAGCTTATAAAATTAAGCCCTGAGCGGCGCGGCTCCTGCCCATTCTCATCAGGGTCTTACTCCAATTCAAAGCTATTGTATTTATCACTAGTTGTCCAATATTAATTCTTATTATTTTAAAAGTATTTTTTAAACCAAAGTGACAACTTTAATTCAGTAAGATTTACTGTGTAAAACCTGGATAAATTATCCAAAAGGACGATCTTGATATTGAAGTCCGACTTTATATTTGACAATATCAAGTTGTTCTGACGTAGCTTAAAGCGCGCGGTGAATCCAGGCGTCTTCCGGACCAGCTCAGATCCCAGAGTCCACCTCTCCTCTGCACTCGAGTTATCCGTCGGTTCACTTCTAGCTGAAGACGGTGCCAGGGGACAGCTACTACCTACACACGGTGTCTTATTTACTTCGGGGGTCCTGCAGTTGCGGCATAAGGCCTGGGAGGCCTATAGGAGTCAACCTGCGGTCATACACCTAACGCTAAACATTAATATCATACATTGTGCCAAGTTGTAAGGAAGATTTAAGGTAGATTTATTTTATTTTTATGCTTGTCTTTTTGGTGATTCCGAAGTAAATTTGGGGCTTTTATTACGCACCCTGAGGGTGTATCAATTTAGTACAGGTGTGCAACGAGCTGTTGTGGATTTGCCCTTTCTTGTAAAGAAATCGCTAATCTGCCTGTCGATCTAAAAGGACAGCTGGGTATTTAAGTCCGGCGGATTGGCTTTCAGCTCGTCAAGAACAAATATACTTCTAATTGACAGCAAATACGTGTTTCATTGTGTATTTAATCCTGTCCAAGCACTGACGACTGACTTCAGCCCAACCCATGAACTCGGAGATCCTATAGGGTATTGCTTCTCCATAACTGTACTGAGCTAAGTCGAATTAAATGAAATCTAAAAGAAAGCCCTCAAAGTGTTATAAGTACGAGTATGTATGAATTATGGTAAATTGCAGAACAACAAATAATTGTGTAACAATTGATTCAAAGTGACATAACATACGAGTAGGTCAAGAATACCCGTAATAAAGTTAGTCTCGTGCTGAGAAGCGCGACACAGCTGGGAGGTAAAACTAGCCTCTTTGGCCGTGACCGACTGTGAGGCGTAGCGCCATTCCTACCACAGCGACAGGGCGTCGCTTTAAATGAATAAGTAAAGAACAATTTGTAACTGAAATTATAAAGAGCATACAGCGTAACACAAGGATAAATTAAGTAAATAAGGCATAACATCTTATTAATTCGCAGCCGGGATTCTTCACAATGTCCATTATGTTGAGATGACCAGCAACAAGATTTAATACTTGAATTCGTATTACTTATTCTTCCTTATAAACCTAGGTTATATTTCAATTTGCTATATATTTTATTATGATCAAATGAAGTTTTTTTCGGTTTCTTTCGAAACAAACAAAGGCTAATCCAACTAGAGAGATCGGTGTAGAAAGGTGTATACTGACTGCTGTTACTGTTTAGCACTGCCATAACTCCTAAATATGTGAAATATACTTTCCAAGTTTTTTTTCTCTTATATTTGTAGTCAAACTCTCCGAAAGACAATATTGATTCCGAATTATCGAAGAATTTGCCCGAGAGATATATTTACGAGCCGGGACCTCATTTTTTTTTGCATTCCATCTATGATCATGGAAATCAATTTGAATTAAATGACAGCTTACAATTGATGGAAACTAAGCTAATTGTATATGTAGTTCGTTCGCCTATTGTCGAAAATTCTTACCTCATTTATGTGCTATATGTTTGATAATTAATTGAACAAATGCAATCTGGTTGGTGTTAACAATTGAAAACAAAAATAATATTACAAAATTCCACATGATGGGTTAAGTCCCCCTAAGGAATAGAATACATTGGTTAGTTAGTTTTACTTTAAAGTCAGATGTAATCTTTTCATTAGAAAATATTACTAACTTACTAATGTAAGAAAATATTTCACTCAATTTTTCAGAGGTAGTGGCTGAGAATTGATGTTACCATATACTTGTATGGAAAAAAATCTTTACTCGTATTCCTTTATCTTCTTCAATATTTTTCGTCGCGTTCATACATTTTGAACAAAAATAATTAAATCAATAAGTTATCCAACAAGTACTTTTTAAGGAGTTTGAGATACTCGATCTCTATCAAATAATTATAAAATTACTAATTATATACGAGGCATATCCAGAAACTAAGTGTACTGAATTTTTGTAGGCTACAATTTTTTTTATTTAAACAAAAAAATTACGTGGTTACCGTAGTACATATGTAAGCTATTTTTCAACATAGTCGCCATTCCTCTCAATGCAGGTGGTGAAGCGGGGTATCAACTTTTTGATGCCTTCCTCGAAGTAGTTTCCCGCCAACCCCTCCGTCCACTTCTCCATCTCCTCCTTGATCTCCTCGTCGGTCGAAAACCTTTTTCCACCCATGTACAGCTTCAGCGAGGTAAAGAAATAATAATCTGAAGGTGCTAGGTCAGGGGAATGCGCGGGATGGTTCAGGACATCCCATTTAAACGAGGCGAGCAGTTCCTTCGTGGCGTTGGCCGTGTGTGGTCTGGCATTGTCATGCAGCAGGCAGACTCCCTTTGTCAGCATGCCTCTCCTTTTGTTCTGAATCACCCTACGCAATTTTTTTAGGGTCTCACAGTATCTTGCAGAGTTGATGGTCTCCCTTTAAGGCATATATTCAATTAAAATTATGCCTTGTCAGTCCCAAAACACGGATGCCATAATTTTCTTGGCTGAAGTTGTGGTTTTGAACTTTTTGGCGGAGGGTGAAGAGGTGTGACGTCACTGTTGAGACTGCCTTTTGGTTTCAGGCGTGTAGTGTGCAACCCAAGTTTCATCTCCAGTAACGATGGAGTGGAGAAATTTATCTCCATGGAGTTTGCAGCGCCTCAAAAACTCTTGCCTTTTTACAAAATTTCGCACTTGGCAGGAGATTGATTTGACATTTTTCACTAAACGTGTTGTCGCGTCAACACTTCTCAACGTACTGACCTCAAACCTGTCTCGTTGTGGAGGGGAAGGGTCAGGCTACACGGAAATGTAGCCAACATGTCGAAAATAAAATCCATCCGGTCGTGAGAGCCTCAGTACACTTACTTTGTGGATACGCCTCGTATTTAGGTAATCATTTTTCAATAAATACTCGTACATAAGTGTAAGGATGGGAATGTAGACGATGAATATTTCAGCCGAGTGTAAGACAAATATACGAAATTTGTGATTAAAAGATAAGACCACTTCATCGCAGGCCTTGCCAAATGGAATGGGGTATATCCACTGAATTTAAGAATGTAGCTTCATTGCGTTCTTATCCTCGAAAGTTCACCTTTCCATTTAAACAATATTTATAGTAAATGTTGTATTATATGTTTAAAAGGAAAAGTTTAAAATATCCACTGTTTCTCGAAACCTATAAAAATATAGTTTTCGATCAAGGACGAGCTCTATGATTGGTTCTACTAAGAACTCTGTAGCGATAACTGCACAGTATAATACATACAAACTATATGTTATGCTCTATTTGACTATTGCATGACCATAGACTCGCTGTGTTTAGTACGACGGTGGTTTTTTTTTTTTAAACATTCGAGGTCAAAACTCTCTCTGGTTTTGGAAGCACACATCACCAGGAAACCAGTTTCAATATATCGCTTTACATTTCCCTTAGAACAAAATCCACGCGAGGGGGACGCTGTGAGATATTTATTCCAACAAATCTTTCATCCAAGCAACAAATCATAAACGACTAAACTATTTCAAAAGTCTCATTACGCTTCATTTCTTACGATAAAAACCATATTACCAATTTATTTTGCTAACAAATTATTGATATCCTCGGATTTCATCGTCTCTATAACTTGAAATCATAGGCTAAATCGACGTCTTCTTAATTACAGCTGTCTTTTTAAACTTCGTAAGATTATAATGACCAACTTGATAAAACGCTTATCTTTCAAGCCGGAGGGTACGAATTCGATTATCCACTTGTTACCAAGGGTTAAATAGACATTTTCTTACATGCTGCTGTTTGTTTTTAATCTACAGATTAAACTTTGATGACCTCCGTGACTTAGTTAGTAAGACGCTCGTCTTTGAACACGGGTGTTACATATTTAATTCATGTTGAAACCCGATTAATTTAAAAAAGGGATTTGTGACTGATATCACTTAAGACCTTTTGAACATCTATCAAATTACCACGTGGAAATAAACCCACCATATTTAACTATACATAATAAACATATAAAACAATAAAATCTTTAACAAGTGATTTTATCACAACGTAAATTGTTTCCAATATTGTTAGAAAATGTTTTTCTAGAAATTTTGTAATTTATTCATCGATACCATCTTGCCATGTCTCTTTTGGGATAAGGATAACGGGATTGGGATTGGAATAAAGAATTTAATTCCACGCCTCTCTATACACAAAGTATTTGCCTCTTCCACATTAATAAATCTCGTCATACATGCTCTTCTGTTTTTCTTCTTCGCATACTTCTAATATTTTCGTCAATTATAATTTTTACAAATCTCTATTTCCATTATTTTTATTTTTACTCTTCATTAATTTATATTTGTTTTGTGATTTTTAATTAATTCTTTTAATATGGCAAACCAATCTCAAAATGTATAACCTTATTTTACTGATAACATCGTCTTTAACAGACAACTTTCCTTTCCCAATAATTTCTAGATGTTTTACACAAAGAACATATGTCGACTGCATTGTATTCTGCTCTTCTCACTCTTTTTCAAGGTTAGTTATCGTTTCCACATACTCGTATTAAGGTGGGTACTAGAAAATCTCTGTGCAAAATAATATTTTTAGATTTTGTGATGGCTTTATTGACAAAAAACATTTAAATGCACTGTTGACCTTGTTTCCCATAGCAATATACCTTCGATATATTTCTCTTGCTTAGCATGTGTCGTAAACTGGTTTATAGTTTACGAAAATGTGAAGGGCATTGTGGTAGGTAAATAGAATGGATTAACCCAAGTTTTGGTTCTTCAATATTTCTTGGCCTTATCAAAGTTCCCTATTACCTAATGATTTAAATTTCACCATAAACAACTGACTCGTACATCAAGTGTCGTAAAATGTGATATTAATACCGAATATGGATTAACAAACAAATGTAATAAAATTCTAGATAAATACTCGTAGTTCCGTAAACACAAACCTTAAACCAAAGCACGAGTATTTTTCATATTCAGAATATCGGAATAGAATATCATTTGGAGTGAAAATTTCGTGAGTTTTTATGATGAGCAAACGTAACCTGTTAGTGGTAACGTACAGTCTTCTTAAATAAAAACCAAAATCATTTTTTTAAAGGGATAAATAAACAATTAACAATTCTAAAATAAATATTATGTCAAAACATTTGGCAGCTAAATAATAGTTTTCAAAAACTTGAAAATTGAACTTGACGAATTACGTGATATAACATTTTTATTTGGAAAATTTGGTCAAAAGTACTTGCTAAACATTAAACAATGGGGAACCAAAAAAAGATGTATAGATTTTTAAATTTCAAATTTTGATCAAACTTGTTTATTGTGACAACCAACTTTTTTAATTCAATCAAAGATAATGGGCAGCAAATAATTTAAAGGATCTGTGTCTAATTTTAACTTTTGTTTAAGACGTAATTGAGTGTAAATATTGTTTTCATCTCTATTTCGTGAAACTGAAATATCTACTTGACGAAATAGATATTAAACTGCCTTAAATTTTATGACCCAAAATAGTATTATGAATGAAGTGCCATACTATAAGTTAGTTAAATGGTAAACTATTCGACATCGGGCACAATAGATCAGTAATGGTGGAAGGGTACGGAATAAGTCAACACCCCTTACCATTTTAACATTTAAAGTTTAATAAATTTAAAATAAACTAAACATTTGAGCGATTTCACGAAAAATATAGCACGTACAAACATTATGGCCACATTTTTTTAAAAGAGAATAAATAATTCTTCACCAATCGATCTGTGACTTTAGTAGTCCAGAAAATAAATTTATTTAAATAAAAAGGGACCAATAAATTGTCAAATTTTGATTCGATTACTTGTTTATAACGGGATCATCCCATGGTACTGTAGTTAAACAAATTCATAAATAATCATTCACGCGTTTTTACTTACAGGCATTTTGTATTTGCAGTTACGAAAAATACATTTTCTGCCAAGTCGTATCACTCATTATAAATCCTAGTGATTTCCATGACGATTTCTCTCCGTGCACTTTGCGTATTAATGCCTTTGACGATTCGTCTCCAGCCATCATTTTCCTCTACGGTTTGTATTAATAGCTTTTAAGGGTTAATTTGTAGTCCGTTCTTCTACAGCATTACGGTTTAATTGCATTTATACTGGTGGATATCTACAATAGGGAGCAGCCATAATGAATTTCTCAAGCGAAAATCAACATCTATTCGGACGGTAGTCTCCATAAATTAAAAGTGAAAGCTACAGTTGACGTGTTTCAACGGGGATAAGAGATGACCTCGCGTAAAATCAAACTTACTAACTACTGCTCGTATATAGAGTGATTGTGATTAGGGAGGTCATTTCAAAACAATCACTGCAAAGACTTTTCGGCTCGAGTTTGACTCTTTTTTCGAGTTTTTTAGACCGCGGGAACACGCGAGTTTGAATTGGATTGTGCGTGATTTTTTTTCTATTCTGTTCAAACGAGAGTCCAATACAGCATCATATGTTTTGGGTATATTAAATGCCACTCCCAAAATCTAGGTAACGACAGAGTGGATAATATTAAGAGAGTGGTCAAAAGTCTGTATGTGCAACCTGCATACGATAGGTGTTCAATAAACTTCACAAAAGAACCATTTATTTGTGATGATCGATACCTAAAATATGACACAAGTTTTTGGATAATGAAAAACTATCAAAAACCGTTCTACCTCGAAAAGGATAACTTTTGTTCTCTTACCGGTTCAAAGCCAGCTCTGCTTCAAAAATAAAATAGGTTAATCATAAAAAAATTATTGAAGAGAATTAGTGATATGTATCGTGAGGAATATGGAGAGAAAACATAAGGAGAATACACAAACGATAACGCATAGAGCAACACACACCATAAAACACGGGACTTAATTCCGGAAGAACCATGTCGAAAGACCAGAGTGCCGCCCAATTCGACTGAGTTTATTTCGTTTGTTTAGTCATAAGGCTTATGCCAGGATGGAATGAAAAAACGTCGTGCAGGAACACAGATCATCAATCACAATTCAAAATTGATACAATACCGTAATCAGGTAATACTATTGAGGAATTAACTAATTATGTACCCATAACATTGTACACCATAATCAAGTTCACCCACAACATAACTACTTGCATAGTATTCGTAACACATTTATAGTATATCTCTTCCATAGTCTTCTAGTTTATATCTCGCTTTCATAAATATAAAAGATTTTACTTGACGCATTCTTGCAGTGATGGTAAAGCTTCGTACTTTCTAAAATTACAAATAATGAAATCATGAAAAAAATGTATTTTCTTTTCTTTTATACATAAAATACAAAACCCATAATCTGCGCGATCAACTATTGATAAGGAGATCGCATATTATGTTACATTGAAGAGTGCGTAGTATGTGAATTAAACTTTTAAAAAGTCATTTATTTAGTAGTTGATTAAAAAAAGAAAGTCAAATATCAATACACCAGAAGTTCAATGGGCCTTTTAATTAATAAAATAATTAAAGTTAGTTTTGTGGAAGTCCAGTAAATGTCCAGGCAACCTTATTGCATGGTATAATTAAAACGGAGAATTAGCCAAAAAAATGAGTTTGCCAGTTAAGATGTGCTTGTTGGATAATCAAGCAGGCATCACAAAACTGGATTTCCGTCCATAAATCAGATAAGCTGACAACATAAAATATGACGCTGAACCATAAATATGAGTAAACATAAACAATGAAAAAAGACTGCGTTGAATTGAAAAACTAGGATTTTCATATTTCCTGAGATTAATCAGAGAGATGTTGGTATAATTGAATTTAAGTTTTATTGCAATTGATTACTGTCTCCCAAATCGGATGTTACGGGTTCGATTCCCATCGATACTGTCAGACTATTACTATATAGTATTTAACCTTTCCTTCCCTGTGTTGGGTATCTTCTACACGTTGCTTCTAATAACCATCAATATCTCTATAAATATAATAAATACAAGGTTAAGATTTCAGGTATTCCTCCATAATATATTTACGCATTGATTTAAAAAATAATATTAATAATAATCAGAATTTATCGACTACATCGTAAGTATTTCGTGAATATCGGAAACAAATTCGCATTTTAACGCTGTGAGTGCCTCGATCTTGGGTCTTGACGATAGGTGAAGATTATGCGGGAAGCGCGACACTATATTCGCATCTCACTTTTGCATACGTCACTGAATAGCGAGGAGCTCAATTGTCTCAACCTCGCAAGTGTAAGCCACGCCCGAGCTAGCCACCAACCCTGCCGCGCCGCAGTAGCTGTTGAGCTGGCAACGAGACTAGATCTACGCCCGTTCCGTGAGCGTTGCCAGATGGGTTTTTTTATGTTTTCAGCAAATAAATTTCAATTATTATAATTTTTAACTTCAATCATAATTCATTAAGGGGATTATCTATGAATGTTCTTATTTTTCCGATTTAAAATCGCTAATTTTTGATCGCGTACTCACTACCCAACACCGGAGCACGCGTTTCAATTTTATCACCGTAAGGGAAGGGTTAAGTTATTTAATATAGTTTACGTAAATTGAAACAACCACTCAATAAATCTTTATTAGTCATGACTCGAGGTTAGCTCAGCACTATATAAAAATGAACAAGCTCTCTTTAAAACTCAGGGTTCGGTAGGTAAATTATTGGATATTCTCATGAAGCTGATACCAGGAAGGAAAATGATAATAATTAAAACACATGTAATAGATTAAAAAAATATTATTTATTATTGAAATCGGATCAATGATCTCGATATAAGTAGGTAGATTTTGAATAAGTAAACGGCTCGAATAACTCTACAAATTGGAGGTTAGTTTAAATCAATTTTGGATCAGTCACTCTATGAGCGGCGATCGCACAAAACAAGGTAAAATGGATAGTGAAATTAACAAGAATTACAATAAATAGATTCACAATACCTTTGAGATTATTACGACGTATTGAACGGCTGACGTGTCCATTTCTCCCCAATTCACGAAGTCCAGGACCGGGTACAGATGGCGTGAAGCATGTCGATAGTCCTGGCGAAAATATTCGGATTCAGAAGAGGTTGGATATTTTCCAAGAATGCGTGACGGTAGCTGAGACCTTCCACGGATGGTCTCATAGAGGGCACGCGTATGACGCAACAAGCATCTGCGTGTTAGGCTCCGATAATAGGCAAGCCGAAGTAGAAATGGGTCAGATCCTGACGGAACAGAAGCAGCTTCTGGATAGGGGAGAATTCCTGGTAGGGAATCTCACCTTAACTGAATTATTGAATTTAGACTCGAGAGTAATTATTAATTAAAATAATTACAATATGAAACAAACGGGCGTGAACCATATAGCTACTGGTTCGAGCCCAGAAGGAATGAGCGCGCGCTCCCCCTTTAATACGCGTTCTTTGTGGAGGGGAGAGTACCGGTCAGCCCGCTCCCCTGCCCAGCGCGGCAAACCTTGAGACATCTTAGCCTTTGCCGCCGTATATTTTGCCGACAATCATAACAAACCTTGGCACGAGAGAATATTTCTAGAACGCAATCGAACCTCGTAATTCGTATAGATTTTGACACGTGCTCAGCGAAGGGTAAAAATTAACGATAATTTAAGATTCTCCTACTTTGTAGGCCGACAACTTATTTCGACATGGCGCCCGAGGATTTTTTTCGGAAATTCTATAGCCATTTTGAATTTAGTTAAATTAAAAAAATACTCCTCACAATACTCATTTTTGTGAAGAATTTAACTTTGGTTTTCACTTAACGCCTCGTCAACATCTTTCTAGTTGGTTAGAAAAGAATACTTCATAGTTATAAACCCTCCATGCTGTACTGTATACAACAAAAGTGTAATATATTACAATATATAATATTTTAATATTATTATTGCTGTTGGCGGGATAGCCCTACGAAGGGTCATGACATCTCATTCTGTTCCTTGATAAGGATTTTGTAACATCGCACTGTGCTGATGGTACAAATGTCTTTGTTGTTTATTTTACCTTTGCTTTGTCCTAAGTTTATTTACCTCGAATACTTTATCCTCGACTAAAAACAGGTTCTTTCCCGTTACAAACAAATTGTCGTGAGTCGGTTATTTAGTTTTCCCTACTTCAGGTTGAATATATATCTGTTATCAAAAGAAAATTCCCAGGATGCCTTTCAACATTTACATTTAAAAGCCAACTCTTGACATATTCAATTGAAACTATAGAAACATATTTTCTCAGTTTGTTTTAAAATGAATTTCGAAATGTTTATATTTTGAAATCTATCTAATCTGCACAACGATACTCAAGACAAAAAATTTCATCAACAAAACGACACATTTATGTTTCAAAATATTTTATTATTTTAATTTGAATATTTTTCCCCCGAACTCGTATTTGTATCATTCATTTATATTTCAATTAACCGAACTTCACAGAAATATGATACAATTTTAAAAAAAAACTTATTCATCCAGATTTGCTTTTTCAAAGCATCGCACAAAAACCTTGTAAATATATATTTTTTAATTTATACGAGGGTCATCCAGAAAGTAATGTTACCACATTTATGTAGGATCGAAAAATGCTTGTATTTAATTGAAATTCACAGGATACTTCACAAATATATTAAACGATCCAAAACTTCACGCGCGGCGGTCATGTGATTTTGACGGTGCTCCGGTGAGAGCATTCTGGACACCCATCTCGCACACAACTTCTTGTAACCAAGTTTTTCCGACACAATATAAGACTTTCCGACACAATAGAAGACTTCGAGAAATGTCAGGAAATTCTTCGTGAAGGTCGTCAAGCGTCAGACGGCGGTCATTTCGCACTTTTTCTTCAATTTTTTGCACAAATTCGTCAGAAATCACTGCCTTGCCTCGTCGTGAGTATCAGTACGGCCTTCTCTGAACAACCTAACACAATTCGTGACATGTTGTCGACTCATCACATCCCTACCATAAACTTCCACGAGCTTTCGATGGATATTCGCGGTGGTATTGTTTTGCAAAGTCTGAAAACTGATGACCGCGCCGGTCTCGCACAGACGAGAGTTGGCGGGAGCGCACGACGACCTTTCCATCGGAAGAATTTACTGTGACTGAACAAAATAACCGACAAACACGCAGGATCAAACAAACTGACCGTTAGGATCCCCCCTACACGCCCCAACTTTGCAATTAATAAATTCTCCCGGCCTCAGGAGCCCTTGTAACTTTAGTTTCTGGATGACCCTCGTACTCGTATATGTTTCTGTGAAGATGTGACAAAATATGAGGGTAAGTTTA
This sequence comes from Odontocerum albicorne, assembly GCA_949825065.1. NCBI lineage: Eukaryota > Metazoa > Arthropoda > Insecta > Trichoptera > Odontoceridae > Odontocerum > Odontocerum albicorne. The sequence continues at coordinate 20,542,292 of OX463842.1, read as the reverse complement.
ATTAATTTTGTTGGGATTATATTGTATTACACTTTTGTTTAAACAGTATAACCTGGCGAATGTATTACCATGTAGCAATCTCTATATTTTAATACGTTTCATAGGCCTTGTGTGAAAGTCAGGCTAGATCTTTATTTAATTGGGTAACGACAGAAATTGAGCCCGAAGCCCAGTATTGCAAGTTAGGTATCATAGTAACTATGCCACAGAAATGTTCTATTTTAAGGTAAGCAAAAAAAGGTTAATATTATCGACATTCAAGAACAACCAAAGAAATCTTTTTCATTTAAAAAAAATCCCGGTTCTTATGATTCATGCAATTCTCATCCTTATCCCTATTTTTCTTGAGAGTCATCTGTTTTTTTTTATTGTACATAGCGGTCAATTTTTATCAAGTATCATTTTCATTTACTTAGTTTAAGATACGGTCATTGATACTGATAATAATTATGAAACAAAAACTGGTTGGTATAAATAAATTGCTTCAAAGGAAAATAAATCCGCCAGATGTATTTGCGTGAAAGTGTTAAATCAATAAATGCTATTAAAATACCCAGGGCACCTTAAAAATATCAAATGTCAGTGAAGTATTTTGTAGAAATATATTTGGTAAATAATGCAATATGTCTTTTGTGTAAAAGTTTAACTTAAATATCTTATAAATATTTTTACTGCAGCAAAGTATCAACATTTACTTAGACTAACGCCCTTTCGAGAACATATTATATTTTCAGCTCGTGTAATTTTGTTTTAAGAGACTCTCCTAAAGCCACAAATAAGCTTTGCGTAAACCCTAATTAGATTTTTTATTTAACCGTTAAAAATCGTAAATTACACCATGTGCGGATCGCAACGGTTTTGAATATCAGAAAGGTTTGTCAGTCGCAACATTTAATCGTAATGGTAAACATAAAATATTGTAACAAATATTTGGGAAAAATTAATAAATATTTATAGAAAAAAGCCTTTGGCCCATGTTAGCTGAAATATTTTTTTACGAGAAGTTTCTTAGGAGTTAATCTCATATAGAAGAAATCAGTGATGATTGAGATTGCTTAATATTCAATACAGATAGCAGTTGTACTTTTTAAATTATTAATTCCACTTTTCTGTAACAGAAATATAAAAAGTCTCACCATTCGGACACAAGATGCATGTTATGAATGATTTATTGAAAATAGAAATGTTTCACGGATCGATAAATAAATTAAGAATTGAGGTTCGTAGGTATTTACAAATATGGCATTCAAATTATTAGGATTTTTATTTTTTAGATCATAGCATTTAACATTTGTTATACAATATATTATAAATGTTTAACCCATTGGCTGAAAACACTTAATTCCCAATGATAAAAGCATTTTTTTCAATTTAGAGTTTTTTATTGTAAATCCATCCTTAAATTGAGTAGAGTTAAAGTACGAGTAATTTAACTTAAATGTTTATTTACGTTTTATTTGCAAATCCAGGTAAGTTTACCCTCTTAAAACACGTGATGGTTTGTGGAAGTATACACATATTAACTAACACCCATTTTCACTAACATATTACATAGATGAATATATTTCTCAAACTTTTGTATAATGTATAAATAATATAATGATAGCTCAAATAAATAACGATACAGATAGATAAGTGTTAAATTATGAAATTTCTAAGATATAAATTACTTTGAAACATCATTTTTCATTCAAGGTATTAAGCTTCAAAGGAAATAAACTCCTGACATGAAACAGAAAAGTGCAAACAAAGCGATATTGTTTGCAAGACAAAACAATATCAACTCACCAACGTGTACTGTAAAACTTGACAAATACTGTAAACATTTCACGTCTGATGTTCTTTGCTGTTTCCCTAATCAACATTTTGTAGAAACAAGCACATGTTTATCGACAAATTCTCAGCGAATGTAAAAATCTTTAAATTTTATCAGAAATATTTGTAACTTTTGCCATATAAAGAAATATACCTGTGTGCTTTCATGATTTTTTTTATTACAGTGTACGTAAACCTTATGAGTTTTAATCAATTAAATTACTAAACCAAATCAATTAATATAACTGTGGATTTAAGAGATATTAAAGGTCTAACTGGAATTGGTTTTTGTCTTTTCGGTGGATATGTCTTGTTCCATGTCTTTAAAATTATCAACACCTATTCCTTCTGTATTTTGTCCCAGCCGGTTGGTGTTACATCCATGACAACCAGTTTTTTTTTCTTATCTTTCTTATGACCGTTCAAGATATTTGAATTGGCATTGAGGACATATGTTAATAAAGAAGAAGAAATAATATTATCATCGGCCCTAGTAATCATTCCTTCAAATTTAGAGCCAATAGAGTATGCATGGAACTGGCAGTTCATTATCGCAAGTATTTGCACTTGAAGACACAAAAAAACTCATGCACAAAAATTATAACTAGATACCAGACTGGCATCCTTATTTTATTGTTTTTTACACTACCAGACCGGTTTACTTTTTTACTGTTTTTTCAGGAACCACCGAGAATTGAACACAAACCCCCCCCCTGGGTGGAAGATAAGTATCTTATTAACTAGACCACGGAGGTCACCATATGATTTTTTTATTAAATGAAGGATTAAATCAAACAAATCTGTCACTTAACAGACACTGAAGTCTGAGCCAAATTGACTTTTACCTTGTCTTTCTGGGCGTCGACACATATTCTCGATGATGACAGCCTGATTATCTCTTACGGCACTAGCGCTTGCAACAAAGTATTTTTTTCTTTTTATTCAAATGGTACTATTCAATATATCCGAATTGGTAACATATTAAAGAGCGTGGCTGGGAGGCAATATAATCTTCAACTCCAGTAATTGCGCTTTCGGAATTAGAACCACTGGAGTAGGCACGTATATCGAGGTTTGCAGCAAAAATACTCGCACATGTACTCAATGTTTGCGAATATTGTAACGACATTATCCTTTTTACAGCACAGTGCTTTTTTGGGTCTTATCCCTTAACATGACTTGTCCCTTGCTTATCACTTTGTTTTTTTTTTTGAGAGGCCAGTTTATATAATATTAACGATGTCACAATAATTATCCTTATTCAAAACTTCATTCTAAACAATTGGGTGAGCTTATCGCCAGGTGGCATCTCTTCCAACCAACTAGATATAAATATATAATGAAAATTACATAGTCGCATAAAAAATATACAAATAATTATTTCATTTTACAAAAACAAAAAGTGAGATATCATCGATCAAATAAAAAGGAAGCGGTGGTGGAGAAGAAAGAAAAACCAGGAATGAAACACGTTTTATTACTGAATTGAAATTAAGAGTTTTTTCAGTCGCTTTTTAAAATATACCAATGATCGAGTGAGTTGAAACATTAGTTTGTAATTAGTTCCATAGTCTTACTGTATGGACAGTGAAGAATGACGTAAAAAATAAGAGCGGTGAACTAGGAAAGCCTATAAACATTATCTGTTTCAGCGTAGCGCAAGTCCATGGCCGGAAAGATTCTGAATATTCTCGGTGTGATAAGATACCCACTGAAAAAAAACAGGCGTGTAGAATACCTACCTAAATAAATAAATAATTGTCAAAATAAATAAGTGAATTGTTAAACATAATTAAATTAAATTAATTATTGTTAAAATAGTAAACATACAGGGTCAATGACCGATGAAGTATTTACAGATTGTCACACGCCAGGAACAACAACAATGTTTACTATTTTATAGTATTTGCGACCTGTCTAGCCGTCTCCGAATACAAATAAATATCTACCCGCCAATGCACGCGCTAGAGTAAGACAGAATATGTATCGCGAACTGGTTCACTCATTTGTATAAATTACCCACGCGCCGAGAAATAAATATAGATTATTATTGTTCATTCAACTGTCAAGACTTGTTATTGATTGCCCGCTGTCCACTTTCGCTTTCATCCGCATTTTTGAGTATTTATATTTAAATAAATACAAATCAAAATCATCACGACGTATCAAGATAAGCACTTCGCTACATTGATGACCCTGAACGAAAAGGAACGCAGAATCGACTAAAACGAATATAGCGATGTCGATATCAAAATCATCAGCACGTCCTAATAGGACACATGCTACATTGATAACGACCATCGCTACAGGCGTATTTAATTTCACTGTATTCTTTTTCATTTTTATTCAGAATCTTGAAGAGCAACGATGTGTCTCAAGTATCAGTCATAAGATTGCCTAAAGCATAAATTCACAGGTTCTTCAAGTTTTAAAAGTGAAATTAATCGAAAGGTAATTAAATAAAATACGATCAAATTGTTTCTTAAATTATTTTCCGTTTGAACATTTTAACGTTTTTTCTTTGAAATAAAGAAACACAATGAATTTAAATTAAATATACAATGTACAAAAAGGTGCGCAAAGTAAATGTCTATATTGGATTACTTTTCTCTCTCATTGCTTAAAGATCTTGAATAGCGCACCGCGGTCTTCTAAGTTGAATGATCCAGCGTAGTCTTAATTTATGTAAGAGGCAGCACCACCATCCTAGCAATACAAAAGTCAACCTGGCCTGCGCGTGGTATATCTAGATGCTGGCAACTGACAAAGCCCAAGCGACCGAATTTCGGTGGTATATCCAATGGTGGAATCCAACATATTTCTCCATAAAATGAGAAGTAAATAACTACTTGCAGGGCAGCTCAAGCTGTGCGGATGACCTTATCGTCTCATTTATTCTACAACACCACTGGCAACCACCGTAGAGGTGCAGCTCAAGTTGGATCGGGAGCGTGACCGGTCCAAATTAATTAGTTATGCGCAGCCGGCAAATCAAAGATGGGAAGACGCATACAAGCTGCAAATAATGAAGTTCCTTGCACTTTGTGCAACAAGATTGGCACAAATATCAGGTGTCCCAATCACCCACTTTGTATTGTGCCTTATATTATCCTCGTCACATGTTATGGGCATTCATTCACGATTTGACGACCTCGCCTAGTTAGTAAGACGCTCGAAGATAAAATTTCTCTATTGAATATGTGGTCAAATTTGTAAAATGGTGGGTAATCATTGAAGTATAACAAAAAAATTTCACCCTGTATGAAAAAAACTGCAAAAAATATATAAATTGTAAGGTGGTACACAGGAAAGACACTGACGGCAAGGAAAACTTTGTTCAGCGATTCAATGGACCGTAGGAGAGTTAAAAGACGAAAGGTGAGATAACTACATGGTGTGACAGAGAACTACCACACACTGGGTAAACCGATCGGAGTGTCATTGCTGCAAAGAATTTTGCAGGTGGCCAAAATTTATCCTAGGGGATTCTTATGTTGATGATTATGTGAAACACAGTGAGGTGAAGACCATGTTTGGAAGTGTGTGGAAGAGGCTTAGTAGCTAAGGTAGTCTGTATATCAAAGTTCAACACTCCATATCGATACCAATATAATATAAATAATAATAAATAAATTAAAAACAAATCATCTCTAAGTTGGTTGATAAGCTGCGAAGACTACTTTTTATTTATTTCATCTAACAGTTTCCCTTTCGAGTGAGTTCACAATTTTCGTCTCCTTTTTTAATGAGTCAATGACTCTCGTCATATAACGTTTATATTATACCTTTTAACTTCTATAAACAATACCTTGAAAAGAAATAATCCACAGATTTTTTATTCAAAAAGTGCTTATAAACTTTGAGATTCAAACTTAAGATATGAGAAATATTTTAATTTCTTACTAAACAAATAAACTTATTTTCAATAAAATTATTTTCATGGAATTCTACAGATTTCATGTTACAGTCCTAAAAACTGTTATTATTTTCACAACATTCCGATAAGATATAACGGTGTCTATTTCAAATTAAAATCTTTATTTAATCAAAGGTTTCTGCTTTAACTTTGTGAAATAACATTAGAATATTGAATAACAAAATACTTTGGTATCTCACTGAATATATTAATCCCCGTTATAAACGATGCCATGATGAAACGTAACAACATTGATATCGTTAGTAAAAACATATGTCACAAGGATTAACATCGTAAGTGGAATAACACAGTAAGTTCAAATATTCCACTTTTTTCCTATGTAAAACTTTAATCTATCTTCTCAATTTGAGCATTTATATTTTTCAGTTGGAATTTTTCGACAGTGGATTATTAAAATATTGGATTTTTCGAAATCATTATAAAACGAATAATATGATTTGGTGTGTAGTAGAAATCATCCTAGTGGCGGTAGACTGCTTATTAAAAAATCATTTGACAGGTTATCAGTAAAACAAATAAATCTATAGTATTATAACGGATTTGCTTATGTTTAACTGTTGTGATGATTTTGATTGATATTTGTTTATTTATAAACTCAGGAATGCGGATATAAATCGATAAGTGGACAGCAGGTAAATAGATAACAAAGTCTTGACAGTTGAATGGACGACAAGAAAAGTATGTTTATTTCACATAGTGCGGACAATTTATACCAGTGAGTGAATACATGGGATATATATATATATCTGCCTCGCTCTATCACATGGACGGGAGGTAGGTTAATTATTTATATTTGGAGATCGCTAGCCAATTTGCGCGCTGTAAATAGTAAATATTGTCGTTGTTTGAAGTGTGTAACAGTCATTGAATTCTTGATCGGTCAATGACCCTGTATGTTTAAATCAACAATAATTAATTTAATTTATTTGTGTTTTAACAATTCACTCGTTATTTTTGACAATTCATTTAGGTAGGTATACAGGTAGGTACAGTATGTAATTCAAAAGATAATACGAGTATTAAAATATTTAATCGTACACTTTAAACATTTTATAAGCAAACTCACTTAAAGCAGCAGTAGTTAAAAAGCTTCTCCACATAAATGAATCAAAAGTATTCATATGAGTTTTCCCATCCAATAAAAAGATCAACATATTTATAAAAAGCGATAAAAACTTTACTTTGTAGGCTAATACGATTTTAAACGTGGAGTTCTGCCTTTTTTATATTTAATTAAATTTTCTTTGTGATTATTAAGTTAAATTTGAGCATACATGTATATTTTTTTTGATGTTAATTATTTTGTTTTGAAAAATAAGTATTATATCAGAGTAAGGCATAAAAATGACTGTGCTTATTAAGTATACCAGTAGTTAAAAATATTTACACCCTCAAACATATCATCAAAGGATGGATCTGTGTCGAGGTAGGCAGAGAGGACAGGTCACCAGACTTTTCTATCTTGACAACACGTCTTTAGCCTTCTCCACATCCATACACCTCATTTTTCAACTTCTACCATTTCTATGATTTTCTGCGTTTCCTTCTTTCAAAATAGCATTACCTTGTTCCAACCATACTTTCCTTGGTCTTCCTATCATACGCTTTCCACTCACATTTGCACTATATTTGTTTTGTTAGTCTTATTTCATTCATTCGTTCTACATGCCCAAACCCATCGTGCTGTTATTTATCTTATTCAACACATCAGCCTTGAGTTCATGTTCATTCCTAATTACTTCATTCCGCATTCTGTCATATATTGTCACTACAATATTTGTTTCAAAATACGCATTTCTACAGCAATTATTGGGCTACTCTCAGTCTTTTTCCAGGTTAATGTTTCACTTCCGTACATCAAAGGTGTCACCAATATATTTTTGTGGACTATCATCTTAGCGGATTTTGATACTATATGTTTCAAATATACATGTTTAAGTGCCCCATTGACTTTTCGTATTGCTACATGCCGTTTGATATCCCTTCCTAACTTGCATTGTTAATATTTCAGTAAAATACATCAAAACTTGCATTGATAATATTTCATTATTATAAATCAAAAGTGGGCACAGTTCAAGAATCACCCGCAATCGGAAGTCCAGTAATTTAAAGAAAATAAGGAATAGGCCATTAAATAAAATATCAGGTATTAAATTGTCCATGAAAATAAAGGTCAGAACGTACACGCATCGAAAGAAAACAATGTAATTAAATCAAAAATTTATGTTTCAATATGTGTTTCCTTTATTTTTTTCCGTGATAAACACAATAAATATAAAAATTAAAGTAGTTTCTTAATTAAGGCAAAGCCGTTACATATATTGTACTGTATTACAGTTATATACATTCATTGTTATTACAGTTTCATTGTTATTACATTCATAATACATTGATTGTTATTATTTTTTTAATAATGGAGAGATATTTAGACGCAAATCGAATCAGAGTGGTTCTATTGTATTTTAAATTAAAATCCCCGATTTCAATATAATGCGCATTAAGAAATGAAGGAAGATGGGATATTCCGAGCAGATGGACCCTAATGCGGATTGTAGAGAGAGTTGATAAGACAGGAAATTTTCAAATGAAGTCCTTAAAGACTGGATAGCTCGGATAATGAATAATATCGTCACAGTGACTGCCGCCATTTAAAATGATCCGACGACTTCAGCCAGACAATTGGCATTGGACATTGGAGTCAGTCGGAGGTTGTCCCATATATTGTACAAAGATTAGAATTTATTCCCTTATTAAATTTAACTGACACACAGTTTTAGTGCAGGGGACCTACTAATTCGTCTAGAATTTTTCCAAAAATTGTTATAATTTGCGGAGAAAGATTAAAAACTTAATTAATGGCTTATTTACGTTGGACGAATCCTATTTTGACCTTAACGGCCATATGAAAAAGAAAAACTTCTATATTTCGGCATTGGATGAATTTTAAAAATTGCAAAAACCAAAACCACATCCAGAGCGAGTTACTCGGTGTGCAGTATCTGCCAAGTGGTTCATACTTTTTAACGAAATGGTGAGTGTAATTTTGTGATGATAATTTTTTTTCTTCCCGGAATTGTGCCGATGAAGAGTTGCATTAAACATTTATAATTTCAATAAGATATGGGCACTTGCCACATTATCGGACCCATAATGGATGATTTTTATAAAAAAATTGTTGAAAATATAATCTGACGTAACAGTTCACATTGACACAATTGGTATTCAAGGTCATCAAGATCTCACTGCTCCGAATTTCTATTTATGGGATTATTGCAAGCCAGAGGCGTATAAGACCCTGCCAAACAATTGATGAGCAATTAATAAATCGAACGTAAAGAATAATGTTTAAGTTCGAGGAAGGCGTTACTTCAAGGAGCGTGGGAGGCATTTGAACTCAATCGTATTTAAAAAAAATACTTTTTGAAAAAATACACGAATTACTGGATTTAGTAAATAAAAGTTTTTATTAAATTTTAAATCATAAAAGTTATTTCAATCCATTCAAATATAAAGATTCACTCCCATTCTGTATTTCTAAATATTAAACTATACAATGTTTAAGAAATATTAAGCTTGAGAATGATTAAAAAATGTTGAAAAATTAATTTACGAGGTAATAAAATATTTTCTTCTAAACTTCGACTTAAACAAAATATCCGTGATCATTTCCAGGTGAAAACGTCTATACTGATATAAAGTAACTAATTATTATTAAGAGAACTTTAAATTTACTTTCTAAGTAATTGAAAATTAAGGAAACAAATTATCTAGATCATATTTTTGATACATTTTATCGAATGGTTGGTTCAAAAATATTTTTTAAGCCTGGACCAGACTTAGTTGTACGTTTAACCCCTCAAAACAAGTAGTTTACTTGTGAAAGCTACCCCCATTGCTCCGGTTATACCCATATTTCTGAACAATAATAAAACCATGACTAAGTCGATAGGAAGCAGACCACTCGGTAGAATAAGACAGCACCTCTGCCTCTACGTTGACTGACTGAGTGCGATTAAATAATCAGCTGTTCCATAAATGTTCCATATCGTTTTTATCGCGCAAGCAAGATGTTCATTCAACTTAGAATGCACTTATTTGAAGTCCCGCAAAACCCTCCTTATTGATTCAAAAAATAAAAATGGGAAAATAGTGATATCCGAGTTTCGTCATACATACATGAAATAGAGAGAAGCCGAATTAGTTTAGTTTCTGGTGCATTGTCTTTTATTTCAATGTGGGTAATTTCTTCCTTAAATATTATGATCAATTAACTAGCATAATCTTGTCGTATAGCTCGTGACTAAGCATCGTGACTCGCATGATAGCCTCCGACGACTCCTATCCATCCATCCCTGCATTCCGCGGCTCGAAGGGCAGTAGTTAAGAGTAGTTCAGTTGCCTCTCTCACTTATTCAGCCCAACGCATCGGGATACTTCCCCTTGTGCGTCATCCTTCTACGCCTCCAATACCCATGAAACTTTCCAAACTGTCTCCTTGGCAACGAGCAATATGCCCAAATAATCGGAGAATCACATTGTCGACAAGCTGTCAGTGATTCTCAGTTCTTCGAGAATGGAGGCGTTAGTTTACCTTGTTATCCTTGGAGTTTGTAACATTCATCTCCTGCACCTTCTGCTAATTTCGTATGTGTCTATTCTACGTCTCTAGCTTGCTCAGAACAAGAGAAACTTAAGCAGGTGCATTTTCGTCGTGATGGTGATAGTTCTGCTCTTCCATATATTTCACAGCTTTGACATTGAATTTTTTACCATTCCAGTTCTTCTTTTCACCTCAGCCTTGCATCCTCCATTGTTGATAATACTGGAGCCTACGTACATAAAGTGAGTAACCACTATATCAGGTTTTATATTTCATATTATATTTTCATAAACTTTGTAATAATTGTATTATTAGCACCTACAATAGATATTATATGGTAGTAACCTTCACCTAAATATTTGACTCTTTTACAATTTCAAACTAACTTGTTTCATTTGTTAAGTTCAATTATAGCCTATTATTAGTTTTTCTTCTTTTTCTCATCTTCTTCATATGAGAAAAAGAAGAAAAATCTTTTTGAAATTATTTATATGAGATAGAGCACCAGCTGTTTAAGCGGCTTCCTGGTATGCGAAGTCCTGCGAAATCTCATGTAATGGTATAAATGGTATCTCAGCGAGAATCTCATGTAATTGTATAAATGGTATCCCAGAGGGAATCTCACGTAATGGTATGAATCGTACCTCAGCGGGAATCTCGTGTAATGGTATGAATGGTATCTCAGCGGGAATCTCATGTAATAGTATGAATGTTATCTCAGCGAGAATTTCGTGTAATGGTATGAATGGTATCTCAGCGGGAATCTCATGTAATAGTATCTCAGCGGGTATTAAATTTCATGTAATGGTATGAATGGTATCTCAGCGGGAATCTCATGTAATGGTATGAATGGTATCTCAGCGGAAATCTCGTGTAATACTATGAATGGAATTCTGTCATTGGATATTCTATCCACATATGTTAGTCATCCCAGTACTGCCTTCTCTGACTATATGATATCATCTAGGTCGAATCTCGACCGAATATGCGAGCTTCTAACACTCTCTAAAAAAATATTTCCGCGATGGTACGTATTAATCTCATCTCGGATAATCAAAGAAGGTTTATCGTTCTAGTTGATCTGATAAATTTATATTTCTAATAAAAGTTATATTTTATCCGAAAAGAGAATTATGAAGTGTATTTCATCACACAAAATCTATGTGCAATGTCATTTAAATTTTACGAACATCAGCGTATTTAAGTTTTTCAAATATCAGTTCCATTATATCAATATACTCATATATTCGTGAATCCTTAAAATCTTTATGCTATTTCATTCAAAGTTAAGTTACTATTTACACTCCCAACTACTGAGGCAACTATAACATGTACTAATAATTATTTCTTTCCAGCATTTTAATACCACACCAAGTGTACCTATATGAGACTAAATCACTAGGTGCTCTTCAAAGCTGTTCGGCAGACAGAAAATGGAGGTAGCCACTACCCTTATATGACAAAACTTGCCGGGTTTTACCAATACACCAGGTGAACAAATATGAAAACATGTACGAGTAAACTGGCTAGAATTATGTTATTTTCTTTTTTATTTTTATCAATATTATAAATATTTTTCCCTTTTATATTATTATTAACGTGTTATTGTATTGTAATAAAGTATACATTCATTATATATAGTATGATCTGGCGTGTTTATTACCATGAGTATATATTTTCCAACTGACTAGAATTATTTAAAATAAACCTCAGGTGATCACCCTTATTTAATCCGCAATACCGGGACTGGAAGACAGATGTCTTATCAACTATTATATGTTACGGATGTCGTCATATGTGTATAATTTATGTTTTTTACCAGTTCACAGTATTTCCACATTTTTTTAGTAAAAAGTTTAACCTTTTACTTTCTGGAAACATCATGTTTTAAAAATTATTTTCAAATATATTTTTTTTCTTAATTTAATTTTATTGAAATAAAACTAGGAATATCTTTAGAAAGATCTTTAGCCTTGTGATATTAAATTATTGTTCACATTTTAACTTCGAGACAGAATCATTCGATATTCGGAAACACAGTTAACTTTATAGTTTACGATAAAAGCAGTTTCTTATTTTTTGGAACCTTTTGAAAGAATGTTGACCTTTAACTTGAAAACAATACTGTACTACCATACGGTAACTTGAATCTATGCCAACGTTATCATCGCTTTAAGTACAAAAAAGTCTAATTTACATATTTTTCAAAAATATATTTTTTTCTTAAATATCTTGAAACCAGTGTATTCCAAACTTGAAAGAAATCATTTATGAACTATTAATTGTTACATAATACCCTTTATTGAAAACGTATAAAATAATATACACTCTTAGTATAAAAAAATCTGAATTGAAGTAACGATGTTTTAGAATGTTTTAGTTTGAAAGCGGATTTGAAATACATATGTTTGAAATACTTATGCTTTGTGCCTGGTTTTTGAAATACTGCATTGGGAGGAACAAGCCAAGAACCGAAATCTGTGGAGAATTATTTTTCGCGAAGAGCAGCATGGATAGGCTTAGCTAACTCACTTGCACAGGAAGCAACTATAAAGAGTGTTGTTATATTATATCTAGAGAGATACGGATCTAGAATTGGATTCCACAGCCTGTTCATGGATAGGCTTGGCTAACTCATTTGCATAGGAAACAACAATAAAGAGAGTTATTCCATGTAGTCACAGATGATTCTATCTAGAGAGATACAGATCGAGAATTGGATTCCACAGCCTGTTCACTGTCTCTCATATGGTAGACTCAATGAGACCATCATAATAAAATATGCAAAACTACATAATTTGACCATTTTTTTTAAATATACCAAAAGAGTTGAATATAAAGTATGATTTTAAACTCCGCCTTATCTGTTTTTCAATTGAGCATTTTTTTTTATTTAAAAAAAAAAACATTTAAAAAAAAGTTAGAACTAGTGTAAACTATATTCCCTTTATACGAGAACAAAAATCTATCGTAAAGATAATCAGTTATTGATTTTCAAAAAAATAACTAAAAACAAATACTTAAGGACATCAATTAAACAGCAGTAAGGCGCTTATCTTCCGGCTGTAGTTTTAAATAGTGACAAATATTAACTTATAATTGTTTGCGGTTACATCGGTACAATATTCAACTTAAGTTGAGAATCATTGTTTGACCTCACTCCTTGAACCGCACACTATCTCTCTCAATTCGGGATAAAATTGAACCATCCGAATTACTTTGAATACATTTTTTAGCTTTACACGACAAAAACTTCGTTCTTCAAGACTTGAGCAATAAATTAATGTAGCAAAACTGAAATGGTTTTTACGAATATTTAGCTTAATATTTGATAAAGGCAATGTTTTTAGTAATATTATTATAAAATATACGTTTACTTTATTTCTTCATATTGCAAAATATCTTTAGAAAAACTGTTTTATTTAAAAAATTATAGGAATGAAAAATTCTCGTTGTTTGAACTTTCAAATGAAGTTGTATAATGCCGTTAAAATCCATTGAAATGCTTAAAATAAATAAAGTTTTGTAATGTATTAAACTTTATATTTAGATAATCGTTAATAGTATAAAATGATCATTTTATGACGTTTCAACATATCAGAACGTTTTTAAAAATGTTGAAATAATGTACTTGTACAAAATTTTGTAAACAATTAAACTTTTGTAAGTATATTATTATACAAAACAATAAATATTTGTCATCATGCTATGAGCGCTTTGTAAGTATATTATTATACAAAACAATAAATATTTGTCATCATGCTATGAGCGCTTTGTAAGTATATTATTATACAAAACAATAAACATTTGTCATCATGCTATGAGCGCTTTGTAAGTATATTATTATACAAAACAATAAATATTTGTCATCATACTATGAGCGCTTTGTAAGTATATTATTATACAAAACAATAAATATTTGTCATCATGCTATGAGCGCTTTGTAAGTATATTATTATACAAAACAATAAATATTTGTCATCATGCTATGGGCGCTTTGAGTTATTTATATGATTAGTTTCATGAATACAGGATTCTTATTTTTTGTTAAACTAATGTGTAGTAAAAAAATGTCAGCAGAACTTAAAAATTCATTCTACTGATGTCTCCATACCGCCTTATTTCAATCATTTTATTTTCACATTTTTTTTCTGAGTACACGCTTTTCCACAGCACTAGACATATTCTAATCCTTCTTCTGCTAAGTCCTAGTTTCATTTCCGTACATCAAGGTAGGCACCAACACATTATAATACAATATTTTGTCATTTTTGTTACTGTTTACATTTCGCGGTTGTTGTAAATAACATTAAATGCTCCGTTAACCTTGTTCACTGTCGCTACCCATCTTTAATGCTCTTTTTAACTCGCCCATCACACGTAAACATACTGCCCAAATAAGAAAACTCTTCAAGCTGCTCCAGTTATTCTGAGTTCATACATCGCACATTCTTATTATCACACTTATTTCTATAATCATAATCTATGATTTTGCTACATTCATTTTCAAACCTTTTACTAGATATCTTTCATATATCACACTTATCATGTCTTTTAAATCCCTTTCGTTTTCAGTTATTTTCCTCAATCACTCTATTACAACCTTTGCATACAGTTTACCTACCACACTTAATAAACTGATGGATTTGTAGTGGTCGTACTTCATTCTAGAGACATTTCCCTTATACAAGGACACAACGGTTGCCTTTTTTCAGTCAGTCAACATTTATTCAAAAAACATGTGCATTCATTCACTCAATTTATCCCCTCTATATGCAACATACACAGGGGCTATTTTATCATACCCTGCAGCTTTCTTTTTTTCTTGACAGTAACTTGTACCTCTTCTATGACAACACATATATCATCTACTATCACAAGTATCGTTTACTTACAATCGCATATCTAGTATTATCGTCGCTCATCGTACTTTCATACACTTCCTCGAAGTACTTCTTGCACCTTTTCTTCATATTTCATATCTCTGTTTTTGTCGCTCTATTTTTGTCCTTCACTTCGCTCATTTTTCCTGTATTTGATTTTCCACGAGCTTAACTTTTCCTTCCAGAAGATTTTTATATTCTATCTTAGGTTTGCATGAAGCTTTCTTCTATAGCCTATAATTATTTCACACTTCATTGCCGTAACTATTGCTTGCGTATTCCTCTTGCACTCTTTATACTTTCTCATTTCCAAATTTGCGCTATTATTTGATCTTGCTTCTATAATTTCTCCACTTGTACGATTTTTCTCCTTATTACTCTTTCTTACATCTTCATTCCACCGTGCTTAACATTTTTTTTCTTTCAGCCTTTTTAGCCCCGCGTACTATCTTTTTCACAGTAGAGTATACTATTCCTTTTACAATTGTCCATTCTTCTTTTTTGTTTAGGCATTCATATTTTTCCTTCATTTTTGCTTCAATCTTTCCATAAAATAATTTCTCTTCCTTCACGCCTTGTCGATTTTCACACACAATTATTTCACTTTAAACAGCCTTCTTTGCATTAGAGCGCCACCCCTAAAAAAGGCTTATTTGGTTACTAAAAGATAGAGGTAATTTTCCAGATTGGCATTTCTAAATGCCCGCTTTTCTTTTATTTGTCTCCTGAGATCTGTATTCACACACACACCACATCTATAATTGGCATTTCTTTCCTCCTCTTCCATGTTTACCTGTGAAGCTCCTTGCGAACGTACAGTGTATTTGATACGACAAGGTTGCTTTAAAGACATACTTCTAGCAGCATGTCACCATTGTCTTTCATTCTCGCGTCACCACACTTATTTAATACACTTTTATATCCATTCGTTTCCACTCCCACCTCTCCATTGAGATTTTCCTTTCCATCACTTCTTTCACTCTATTCTAGTAGTCTAATTTTGTTTAATCATCTTCTGAGTTAACCGGCGCATACCCTATAACCATAAACAAATATGTCAATCTCACATTTACCCTTAACCACATGAGTCTAGGACTGACAAATGTATACTCTTACATACTGCATGACACACGTTTTGATTACACCAATACCTTGACACGCTATTTCGCTCTCTTCTACATCTGACCCCTTTATCCTCATTTCTCGCAGTCCAAATTGTACTTGATCGAACTAAAGTACTTAGTTTGCAACTTTATGCAAATAATAAAACACAACATTATTTTTATTGTAAAAATAAACAATTATTCAATAAATTTATTTAGTTGGGGTTTTGATGCTCTTATTTCTTCCGAATACATTAAAAATATTTCAATTGATCAAAAGCCTTAACTGTGTAGCATTCCAAATGAGGTTCATTATAATACCAAATATTATTTTTATATTACACTAATTGTACCACTATCTTTGTTTTTAACGCATATCATTCATCAGTCGGACCTATCTTGGTTTATTTTGAAAGCAAAGTTGAGCATTTATCTTACAAGGAATGAAGTTCAGTGCATCTGAAAAATGCCTCGGGATATGTATCATTGTTGAAACACCTGAAGCGGTAGTGAAGTATATCATAGAATTAAGAATCATAGAATGTTAAGTTTTAATCCAAGAATTGTAAAACATGTTTAAAAATGAAAACAAATTTTCTAACAATTTGTTCATCAAAATAAATTTCTACTCGAAATTCTTCCCGACCGAAACCGTGAACTCAAATGAAACATAGCTAAAGACAAAGAAAAATCTTTTGTTTGTTTGAACGAAAATTATTTAAGACGTTACTTCAAATATATATGTTTTAGGACAAAATTGCTGTCGAAGACCATACAGTTTTTAACGATTTCTTCATAATGCTGGTAGACAACGCTCAACCAATATGAATGTTTTGTAATCAATACAAATTTTACGAAAAAAAAGAACGAGTTAAAGCAGGACATTTATGCTGAGTTAAAACGGGTTTTATTAAAATTTTGCTAAAAAAATCAGAACGTTATCTAACTTTAGGTAACCGTAGCACGTTGGAAGAGTTTAAGAGACTCAATCTTCATTAAATATTTATTGAATCACTAATTATATATTATACTAATGATCTTCTGACAAATACGTTACTGAGCAGTTTTAAAATAATTGTGTATGTGATAACTTGAGATTTAAGTATACACTTATTACGTACCGAAATTCATTCGATCGGTTTTTATTGTAAATGCTGTATAGTAGATAGTAAATTAATACTCGAAATTTATATGATAAAAATAGTATGGAATATTCAAACATAATAAAGCATTTATATTGCGACTAATTTTAAGATATCTTACGTATTATTTTATGTTGCATTTTATTTAAGAACACTTTGCTTAGAGAGTAATTAGGATAAGATTAAATTGAGGTAGCACTATGCCAATTTCACATTTTACTGGACATTGACTTTCTTGAGACAAGAAACTTTCCCAACAGAAACATGCAGGACAGTCTTTGATATCATTTAATTACATTTAAACTTGATGCAGCAACTCCCCTTAAACTTGATGCAGCAACTCCCCTTAAACTTGATGCAACAACTCCTCTTAACTTCCTGTAACCTAATGTTGAGAATGTTTTGGTTACACGTTTATCAAGCAACTAGAATATTTAAAAAAACTGAGCATAAATGCTTCAAGTTGTTTTAAAATATTCGCCATTCAACTATAAGAACTATGTTACGAATAATAAATACTTATATTTATTAAGATTTATGACTGTTTAAAGTCTGACGTAATAATTTAAAGGTATTTATTGTATTAAAATTTCGTGGTTTGCAGTACAACCTGGTGGACTTATTGCCAACCGGTTATCTCTTCCAACCAACCAGAAAGATGTTAGAGAGGCCTTGAGGGAAAACCATACTGGAATCTTATTTAAAAAAACTGGTTTCCGGACTCCGGGCCGGGAGACAGGCATCTTACAAACTATGCCACGGAGTTCGTAAATAGTTTACATAAACTTGAGTTAAGATATTATAATTATGTCTAGTTTAGATACGTGAAGTACGTTTTTTTCATAATACAAGGCATACAACAGAAAATATGTTTTTTTTATTTGCCGCTATTGTCAATAAGCTACCAAATTAACCCTATCCGTTCATATCGATAAGTTACCAAATTTACGCTTTTCTATGATAAGAACGAAATGTCATAAATTTTTAGGAGTATCAGTTAACTTTTTTCATTCTATTAAAGTATCCGGCGGCAATTTTACAATTTAATCCGCTTTTTTCGATTTAGAACTTTGGAAGCAGAACACAAAAGTTTTTTTAAAGTGACCTGGAAAAAACACAAGCTTTTGCAAGGAAGTGTGTAAGGTAAAGTGGAAGTTCTTCATGTTCATTTTCATAAACATTTTTTTGTTCAATATACGTTAAAAAAAGGAGTACATTGAACAAAAAAATATTGATGAAAATGAACACAAAAACTATAAAAAGGACTTAAAATATCGCTTTGTAAAACGAAACATCTCTTACGTTGGTCTTAATTGATACAAAGTTTAAAGTTAATGGCTCTAGTTGTCAATGTAGTGACTGTAAATGGCTCTAGTTGTCAATGTAGTGACTGTCAAACTACGTCATTGGCACCTTTTTCTTGTGTTTACATTTATCAAAGACTTTTAACTCACAACAATACGAGTTTAATACAACTACATATGTTTTCATAGCGTTGAACATGTCTGTTTTTGTGCCTGAAAACTACGATTTACGGAGAGCATTGATTTTCTGTTACCATTTGAAGAAAATTGCTGCAAAATCGCATCGAATGCTTGTCGAAGCTTACGGTGAGCATGCTTTTGATAAATCACAGTGCTTTGAGTGGTTTAAAAAAATCATAAGTGGCGATTTTGACGTGAGAAACGAAGAACGTGGAAGACCACTGAGAACGTTTGAAGACGCCGAATTGCAAGCATTGTTGGATGAGGATGACGCTCAAACGCAACAACAACTCGCGGATCAATTAAATGTGACACGAGAAGCCGTTTCCATATGTTTGAAAGCCATGGGAAAGATCCAGAAGGTGGGAAAATGGGTTCCACATGAATTGAATGAAAGACAGCAGGAAAACCGAAAAACTACTTGCGAAATGCTGCTCGCCAGGTACAAAAAAATCATTTCTCCATCGAATTGTGACTGGCGATGAAAAATGGATATATTTCGATCATTCTAAGCGTAAAAGATCATGGGTAACTCCAAGCAAACCAGCGACATTGACTGCAAGGTCAAGTCGCTATGGACGGAAGACAATGCTCTGTATTTGGTCGGTTCAGAAGGGTGCTATGTATTATGAGCTGCTAAAACCTGGCAAAACCGTTAATATTGAACGCTACCGACAACAAATTATGGATTTGAACCAAGCATTGCGTGAAAAACGACCAGAATATCAAAAGAGGCCACACAAAGTGATTTTGCTTCATGATAATGCACCATCGCACACAGCAAAACTGGTCAAGGAAACGATTGAAGCGTTTAGTTGGGAAATACTTTCGCATGCTACTTACTCACCAGACTTGGCTCCATCCGATTACTACTTATTTGCATCGATGGGACACGCACTTGCTGAACAGCGCTTCACTTCTTACGAAAATGTATGAAAATGGCTCGATGATTAGTTTGCCTCAAAAGAGCAACAGTTTTTTTGGCGGAGCATCCACAAATTGCCAGAGATATGGGGAAAATGTGTAGCTAGCGATGGGCAATACTTTGAATAAAATGTTTTTTACCATTTTCATATAATATGTTAAATGTGTATTCTCTATAAAAAAATTCCGGTTTCATATTTACAGACCTATGTATATTAGTTGATGACGGAATTCTTCAAAATTGGTTATAAATGTCATCGAAAATTTTCTTGAAATATAATAATGCGTTTGACCAATTACTTAATTTTACGTTAATGACTCGGACTAGGGGTGGTATGAGGAATTGAATGGACCAGATGATTTATAACAAGAGCTCGGAGAGGACAAGGTAGATTACTATTGTCAAAATATTAAGTAATGATTGATGAATTTGTGTCTCACGAACAAAGTTGCTTTCTCCATTTAATGTTTAGTATGTACTCAAACCGATGGTTTTCGCTTTGGATTTTACGATCATTAGTGAAACTGAATGGCAGAGAAATTCATCAGATATTTCTTGCTCATTTTAATTCTTCAACCTTTTCCAATGAGTTTTTATTCTTAGCACATTTTTCATCGCATTAAATTATGTTCAGAGTTTTTATGAGATTTACAGTTTGGAAATTTTATGTGATTCAATTGTATTATTAATGAGTGTAATGTATAAAAAATGTGCTTGCTATTGAAAAACTATATACATAAGACTGAGTGATTTAATATTTCGAAAGGGGTGAAACAAGGATGCATTGTCTGGTTGTTGAATGTTTATATAGATTCATTGGTGAAAGTACTAAAAAGGACAATGGGTGGCATACAAATGTTGAATGGGAACGTGTGGGGATTACTGTATGCTGATGATATTGTGGTGTTGGTGGAGAAGGAAGATGAATTACGGACTTTGACCTAAGAAGAGAAAGATCTAAGAAAAAAAAATGTGAAATCCAAAGTAATGGTGAAAGGAAAGTGTGAAAGAAAAAGTAAAGGCGACATATGAGTGATTAATGAAAGATTAGAGCAAGTTGAGGAATTTTACTATTTGGGTATTATTTTCTCAGGTGGTGGAAGAGTTAAGAAGGATATCGAACGGCTTGTAACGATAAAAAACAAAGTCAATGATGCACTCAACATATATTTTTTAACCTTTCCTTCCCTGTGTTGGGTATCTTCTACACGTTGCTTCTAATAACCATCAATATCTCTTTAAATATAATAAATACAAGGTTAAGATTTTAGGTATTCCTCCATAATATATTTACGCATTGATTTAAAAAATAATATTAATAATAATCAGAATTTATCGACTACATCGAGGTGTTTTGTAAAGATCAAAAACAAATTCGCATTTAAACGCGGCGAGTGCCTCGTCTTGACGATAGGTGAATAGTATGCGGGAAGCGCGACACTATATTCGCATCTCACTCTTGCATACTAGACTGAATTGCGAGGAGCTGAATTTTCTCAACGTCGCAAGCAAAGGCGTATGCGCCGGGGTATGCGACTGACGTTCCGCGCCACTAGTTGCCTCTAGGCTTGCAAATAGGTTAGACGTACGCCCGTTCCGTGAGCGTTTTTTAATGTTTTCAGATGGTTTTTTAATTTTTTCAGCAAATAAATCTCAATTATTATAATTTTGAACTTCAATTATAATTAATTAAGGGGATTATCTATGAATGTTCTTATTTTTCCGATTTAAAATCGCTAATTTTTTATTGCGTACTCACTACCCAACACCGTAACACGCGTATTATTTTTATCACCGTAAAGGAAGGGTTAACCGGACAGCATCTAAATCGGTTAAGATGACATTCTACAGAAGTATTGTATTTTTATGCCAACTTTGTTGTATGGAAGTGTAACATTGACGTGGAAAAGGGCTGATGGGAGTCGAATAAAAGCTGTAGAAATGCATACACTGAGAATAATACATGAAGGGAAATGGAATTACAGATAAATGATATGTAAACTTAAGGCTGATGTGTTAATTAAGATAAAGAAGGGTACACTGAGATGGTGTGGGTTTCAAAAGTCTGGATATCACCTACCATAAAGTTATCTTGAATATAATTTGATGGGTTGCAAAGATACTAAAATATCAAATACTTAATGTACATGTGCTGACATCTTTAAAGGTAGCTTTCTGCCTAAACGGGGCATTGTATTAATGTAATGGAGTTAAAACAATAGCCTATTAAAGTTATCGTCAATGGGTAACTTTTTCCCCCAATTTACTTTAAATGTGAAAAAAATACTTTTATGATGCGAGAAGTTCAAGGCCCTTTAAAATACGAGTATGTTCCTGGACTATTTTTCTACAGGAAAATAAATTTCTCGAATACCTGATATCGTAAAAAATTGTTTATTACTTAACTTATGACCAAAATTTACACGTGCACACTCAAACTACTTTTTCTTACTTTATAAGAAGTTAAGTATTTCTTAAATTTATGCTTATGGCGCACATACGAGTAGTGCATTAAAATGGATTTAAAACTTGACATATTTTTTATTCTATTTATTTAGAGTATCAATGTGACGCAACTAAGTTTGGTTGGACACTTCTTTTTTATCCGTTTTCATAATTTGTTTTTGTACCAAATATAATAAAAGAAGGATTTTTAATAGTAATACCAAAGAACCAAAATCTATTTCCCTTTTAAATGATATTTTTTATAAAACTCTCCAGCAACAAGAAATTGTATTAACTAGTATGTTATCTTATTTAATCTGTAGATTCACGGAAATTAAAAAATTTCAGAGTATTTTTCCATAGTCCGTAAGAGGCTGATATCCCCGAATAAAGTTCCAGGAACCTTTCTAGAGTTTTTCTAAGCCTTAAAATCAAAGGGTCATCCTTTAGACCTCTTAAAATAAACGATTATACTGGTTTACATTTCGAAGGCGTCGTAGCGATCATTCTTAGGGCGATCTAAACAGATATTTTCGCATAAAGTTAATATGTAAGAAGCACCCACCTAGTCACTGATACTCACGATTGCAATGTGAACACGATTCGTTTTCATGACAGCGACATAAACAGGCTCGTGGAGACCAACGTAGGACTAGGTGAGCAATTAGCATGCACCCCTACATGGCAATTAAAAAAAAAATCTACGTATCTCTATCTCTCCAAAATCGGAAGTTATGCAGATTTCAGGTGCATTTTTTCCTTTCCGTTGATGTTATTTAAGTGTTTACAAATTTCGGTTATCATGAATCATATTTTCATAATACCATTATTTCTATAGAAGATCAATGAATGTATGATTGGATCAAGTAAACGGTATTTTGAAAGAAACAAATATAAGAAGTTAAAACAATCTAAAGAGCTATATGAGAAGGTGTATGTATGTGGAAGAGGCGATAAGAAAATCTGGCGCTCTGTCTAAATGTTATCAGTCGTTTTCTTTGAAATTTAGAAATAAGTGATATTAGTGACATTCAAATTATTGAATGTCACTAATATCACTTATTTCTAAGCGTCTAAGTATATTTTCTTTTTCTTTTGTATTTTACTCGTACATCACTGATATTAATCAGCGATACACGATTAAGACACAAAAGAGAAAAAAAAATATACTCGTGCATCACCATTATAAGACCAGTTCTTCTCTATAGTTCGGGTTTGATAGACTATGGGAGTCAGCTCCAACTAAAATTACAAGTTTCCAAATTTGAGGGATGCAAAGGGATACTTACATAGAGGATAAAATATAGAATATAATAATATTAAAATAAAAAGACAATTTATACATCGCCGTGCAGAGAACAGTCTCCTCACAGCAGCTTCGATGGCATGGCATGGGTGTTAATGATTAGATCTAAGTGCCAAAAGACAGGCTATGAACATATAACACCAAATCAACTTGAATTATCTAAAAATATAAAAATAGTGGCGAAATAATGATATAAGTGAACGAATTATGTAAAAACGATATCCCAAACCAAAGAAACTAAAACTAAGGAGTACGAAAAACAGACCCCAATAGAATAATTCTTATGATTTGGGATAAGGATAGAAAAAAAAGATCTTAGGTGGCAGTAAATATAATAATCGAAGATATACCTACAAAATATGATACATAAGCTGGGAAAATTATAATAAATAAGCGTTAAAAGTTTAAATTTTTAGAAGCATATATTAAAATTTTAAGATTCATAACTGTGAAAAAATATTTCCAAACTTTTTGTTACTAAATTTTTCAATTCAGTATCAATTAATTCAATTCAGTTTCATGTCTAAGGAATTGCAATTTAACACGTTATTTCTTTATGACAGTTGGTTCAATAATAATTTAAAAGACAGTTCGCTTTGATTGGCGTGAGTTGTATAGATTAGTACTTTTTATAATGTTCGTACTCGTCTGTATCTTAGCGCTTAAAGACGCGTTTATGAAATCTGTTATGGGACAAGTAGAACACCTTCGTTTTTAATTTTTCTATAATAGCAGTTAGTTTTGAACTATAATTTCGTTAATGTAGTTATTAATGTGTCTTGATATTTTATAAATGTTAAAGAAACCCACAAATAATTCTTTTGGGTTGGAATACTGGGGTTTTCAAATACGTTTTTTTTTAATTCTGAAATTATTAAGTGACGCTTAGAATTCAAGGAAAGTTCGAGTCAGCGCTAAAATAGACGGTTTAATTCTTATACCTTGGTTTATTTTGTGAGATAAGAAAGAAATCTTAGAGTAATGGAATAAATCTTAAGCTCAACGGATACGGATACCGTCTAAGAACGTTTACTTTTCTCACGGTGGGTTTTTAGCAGAATTGTACAATAATACGATAACGAATATTTATTAATATTGATAAAATAGTAAATTCATGAAGCAGTTTTTTTGGCAATTTTGTATTTTATAATACATCACTTTCGTTATATACAGTTCAATCTGGTAGAAATTTGGCATATGGCAATATCTTTCAACCGAGAAAAAATATATTGAAGGGGCTATTATCTGACTGGATTATTAAAAAAATGGAATTGAACCCGCAACCCTGGGATCGAGAGACAGGTGTTTTGTCGACTGGGCCAAGAAAATCGTAACTTTGACATTTTTTTTAATAAATAACTGAGCTTATAAATTATATCGCTTTTCCGACGACTCGAAGCGGATGTGTTTTTTTTTTGCGGAAAACATTTGTTTCAAGGCCACCACATGCTATTTAATTGGGTTTTTTCATGTCACCGTTATGTTTCTTTGTCTGAGATAACGGAAACTGCCAGATAAAGAACCCATTTACGTATTATTCCAGGCCTCGTGCAGTCATGAATTCCTCAACCGATTTTAGCGCTCCGATTGGCGAGCTTTAAATGTTCTGAGCGGGGATTATAAGATGTTCTGACGTGCATGGGGTTAAATAAAGGAAACCAACCAGTAAGAGGGTCACATGCAGTGAAGTTACTTTGTTATCCACTTAGTGATTAAATACATAAAAGACGACCCTTGGAAAGACTTTGGGAAAAATTATCTCTTCTAACCCGGCCTTTTTCGGAAAAAGATGTCGCTTGTCTACCACAGAGCCTCAGGATATGAGGACTCATAATTTTGCAGGTATGAGAACAACAGAAGCCTGCGCCCGAGAATAAAGCTGTCGCCAACTTAAAGTTTTCCAGTCTGTTACACCGCTGAAGCTGGGGACATATTCACCAACCATTCCATTCCATAAATAGTCAAAACTCTTAGTAGCACTGATCTTGATCCTTTCAAAATGAACCAACACTCTTTTGTGGATTTTATAAGACTGGCCGGAATTTATCCTTTAACTTGTAATTGTTTCACATATGTTTGTCTCTATTTTCATTTCCATTGTAATCAATCAATCTAACTTACAAGTACACTAGAGCGCCGATTATCTAGGTTGGGAACTTAAATATCCATGAGTTGGATTAACCGTAGTCCTCTGTAGTATCCATTATTTTAGAAATCCCGAAAAAAAAAATCGGGATTACTAAAAAAACCCTTGACAAATTTTTAACGTTAAAAATATCAACCCAAAGACCTAAACACTTAAAAAATCTATGGTTTACATTATACCAATTGACGTTGTTGGCAGTGTTCCCCGCGTCCACATCGACACAAAAATGTTTGAATCCAAGACTTTTTAATATTATATCGACGTTTAGCGGTTGTATTTATCAAACATTGAGAAAGCTTGTTTATGTAATCATCTTGCGAAGCAAAAATTACCTAAAAACTTCAACTCTTAAAATATTTAACTCAATTGAGTAAACCGTGTTTTTCAATTAAACGGGCTCGAGTGTTCCGCAATTACCATGGATAGTATGCGGTCTACTCGAAACTTTATTTTATTGCTAACACCTACACGTCATCACTAGACGTAAGAAAAATCTATAAATTTAAATTTGATACTCCAATATAAATAAATGCTTTCGACGAGTCCTCCGATTCCTTGAGCACATTTCTCGTGGCCATGGAGACAGTTTCAAGAGGTTTATAGTCACTGGAGACGTAGAAGGATGGTGCGCAAGAGGTTTCTACTTCTAATCAATACGTTGTACTGACCAAATTAGAGACACATCTGGACTACCCTTAAGAACTGCTCTTTGAGCCTCTGATTGCAGAGACGGGTCGAGATGAATCGCCAGAGGCTATCATGGGAGTCACGATACTCAGTCATGAGCTACACGACAGGATGATGATAATATAAATAAATTCTATTATACGAGAATACGCTCTTCAAAAGGACACTTAGTAGCAAGGTGATGAAGCGAGATCTTCGTACCTATGCATTTTGTTTTACTGATACAGTTCATGTTATTATTATAATATTAAAGAAAAAAAAATATTTGTACAATTATCAATTAGTTGTATGTTAATATAAATTGTATACAGTCAATTGTTACATATTACAAAATATTTGTTTTTAAATCTATGAAAAATTCGCTTCTTTTCACAATATTTCAGCAATATGCCTCTGTAATATTTCAGCAAGCTTTGAAGAGCAAAAGGGCAATATTATCGTACTAACGAAAAGGGATTAGGCTGATAAAACGCTAACAGAAGTGTTTAAGTAAATTGAATATAATCAAATAAGATGGAATGACGTTAAAGCAGACGAAACGTCAGCATATTCCATGTCAGAAGGTTTTGTATTAGACAAGTTTCATTTGGGAAATTGCTATATTATTAACAACACAGAAAGTTCGAATGCGATTTAATATTAATGGTGAAAATATGATTTAATAGCAAATATGATTTAAATTACTCGTAAACATTCTTCTAGGAAAAATAATAATAATCTGGCCAAGTATTTTTAAAATATTTTTTTATGAATAAACGATGCATTTTTATTATTATTCAAACTAAAACATGTATTTGCATTTTTGTCAAAAAGGCTGACTTAAGCAAAACACCGTCCAGGGCATCTAAATTAGTACTCGAAGGAGTGCCAACAGAAGCAAGGCTAAGACCTGAAAAAAATTTAGGTTCCATAAGGAATGGAACTTCCAACACCCAGATCAGAAAACAGGTGTCTTACAAACTGGGCCAAGGAAGTATATTTTCACATTTTAATGTTATCGACCTTTATTATTAGTTTGTTTCCCATTATGTGTTTCGAAGAAATATTTTTTTTTTCATAATTCTTAAAATGATTTACACAACGTTAAGGAAAAATCTAAATTGTATTTAAAGATAGTCTATTAAATAACATGAGTGGCTGTTAACTCGAGAAACAGTATGAGATAAGAGGGGAAAAATGGTTGGGATATTAAGAAAAAGTAAAAGCAAATTGCTTTTCCCTAAAAAGTACTTCTTTTCACTGCCTTTTATATTCAATTATGGTTCAGGCCAGCAATAATGACAATGGTAAGGGTCTATAACAGGCATGCCCAAACCTTTTCTTAGGCGGGCTACATTCAGTCTGACAGAACCCGTCGCAGGCCAAAGGACCAAAAACAAAAATTACAGTCAAATGAAACGATTGATAAATTCATATAAATCAATTGATTGATATATTCATACACTTATAAATCAAAGATTACAATTTTATAAATCAATTGCAATTACTTTAAAACATATCAGTTTGAAAAATATAACTGTAATGTATCATGATTATTTTTTTCATGTTTAGCTGCGTTTGTGTACTTGTTGAAATCTTAAACATATTTTCCAAATAGGTATCAGTTAATCTTGATCTTGTTGAGTTTTTATGGATATTCATCATTGATAAAATTTATTCGCATGTACACATATAAATTAAACCAAATATCACAAGCACTTTTATTACTAATTCTTTCAAAGGAATACATATTTCGTGTTTATTTATTTTTTAATATTTGCAAATCAATCAATTCTAGTTGAATATTAACTCGAACGAAATCAACCTTTAAAGAATGGGGCGTGGAGAATGATTGATAAAATGGTTTCAGTGTTTTTGTTTAATTTCATTTATTAAAGATCAATGTAGACGTAGTTTATGTCGTGTAACGTCACGCTATGTGTCTACGCGGACCACAAAAATTAACCTCGCAGGCCGAATCTGGCTCGCGGGTTATCGTTTGTCCATGCCTGGTATATTATAACGAGTGCTAAAGTATCCGTTAGCGATTTGCAAGGGTCATTACACCTTTTTTTATTGAAGAACCTTTTTGTATTGAATTATAATTATTGTTATAATAGACTTAAGAAAATATAACGTTGACAAGGCAAAAATATAGTGGTTTAATATGATGGAAATTCATTCATTTTTTCGCATGGTACTCCTCAACATACCTGAATTGTCGATCCGGATATATTGAAGAATGCGACCAGGAGACAACATTCTCTTCGATTAGTTTTTAGAGCTCGTAGACTAGGTATTTTCAACACGTACGATGATACACTTCGCAGTGTATCATCGTACGTGTTAAAAATACTACAACCCGTGAAGAGGTAACAATACTTGTACATGTCTACAACGCGGAAGTATTTCATCAAATGAACTAATTTACCATACAGGGTCATTTTTTTATATTTGTTTATTAAGGTACCATCGAGAATCGAACCCAAAAAACCCGGCCATGGAAGTCATCAATATGCTGAAAATATATTTAAATTAATCATTTGAATTATGTTCATATATTTTTCTTCAAATTTACATGATTTCTGCTTGTAGACGTCAATAAGTTGAAAATAAATTTTGCGTGTAGACATCAATAAGTTGAAAATAACATTTGCGTGTAGACATCAATAAGTTGAAAATAAGATTTTGGTTATTTGAAGGTACCGAGATCAAATATGATTGTCAGTTATCCTGTAGATAGAAAATGGCTATGCGTGTATTCCTTAAAAGAGTGCAAGCTGTTGCAATTCAATAAGAACACAGCTTTGTTAAATTAGACCTAGTTACGTTGGCAAAGAGATGAAAGTTCCAAAACGATTGGCAGGTTTAATCTCCTGCCAGCTTTCGTACGGGAGAGTTATTTTTTATAGCGCAATAACAATTTATGTTAAGAAGCATATAAGCTACGGAAAATGTAAATAAGCGACGTTATGTAGTCTAAGAGCAAAACCAATCTAGACGTAAATCCACCAGGATTTAAACCTTGGGTGCCCGCTTGCTTAGCGTAAATGCTTAGACCACGACCACCGACAACGGAATTCATTTAATAAGATCATATATAGTATTTCTTTCGGAGTTAAAATTGAGTTTTTATGATTCACATCTAATTTATAAAAAAGTTAGTATTTACTGTATTGCCTTAAACTTTTAAAAACTGATTTTTAGTTTCATTTATTTCTTTCTTCTGTCTGGGATCTTCTTCATTTTGCTAGGCCATTATAAATATGTTAGTAGGAAATACACAGAATTGTTTCTGTATCTATATAGGTTCAGCTAAAAAATCTAGCATCGAATTTTTTTTTTTCATTTGAATTACTAGCAATAAGCTGTCAATATTGAGTCTACATTATTTTTATATCTTGATTTAGCCCCTATGGACGTTTATATGAATCTACATTTGAAATTTATCCTGAAAGTAAAAAATATTTCAGGCGACAGAAACTGTAGAATGAGGAAACGCAAAACGCGTTCAAGAACTTGAAATAGTTTTTTTTTCATAGGAAAGGAAACAACTTTGAAAGAGGCAAATATTATTAAGTAAGCAAATTTATCAAAGAGAAATTGAATTTTTATCCCTGTGTAATGGCCCCTAGTATCTCAAAAGTCAGCAAAGAAACACGTTTCTATTTGGGCAAATAATTAAATTTAAAAAAAGAAAAATTCACTATTACGAGTATTAATAGCCTATGATTAAAATAATTCTATACTTCTGAGTTGTAATTGAGAATATTAGAAATTCATTAAGTTTTTAACGTCGATTGTCATACGAGTACATCAACAAATCACACATATTTCTCAGTGCACGCATAAATTCAACTTTTTGTACATTTTTGTGACGTATGTAAAATTCTTAGATATCATGATTTGTCATGTTACGAGTACAAGTTCTAAAAAGTTTCGATTGGATAGGCAACATTTATGTTCTTATATCCTTGTGCCAGTGTTCCTATAGTATGTGTCATTCACAGCGCATTTATTTGCTTTCTCCTTTGTCTTTGGCGTTAAAATATTTTAAGCTCTACTACTATTGATATCTTATGAGGTTATTTTATTATGTAAGATACAATAATTGGGGGCATACCAACTTACACGTTAATTTATTATCTAATTTTCTCTGCCAACCAGTTCATTTATCATATTAATATTTTTATCATTATAGACATGCCACATCAATGCTGTTTATGGCTATACAAATTAAAAATAAATTATTTTAGGTAAATACTCATGTTGATTAGTCGTGATTTAATGTGTTATCAAATATATTATATATATTTTGGTCCGTATATTCATCATAAGTATCTTTGTTAATGTTAGAGTTATTTGGTGTAGTCATCCTCGTTGTTTTGCATTATATTACACTTTTGTTGTATACAGTACAACCTGATAGACCATGGTTTATTGGCAATCTTTTCCAACCAACGAAAAATATGTTAAAGAAGCCTTAAGTGAAAACCAGGCTGGATTCCTTCTTAATCTGGCTTCCAACGGGATTTGGGTTCCAGATTCGCGCAACCTCCAGGTTTGGAGACAAGCGTCTTATCTACTAGGCCACAGAGGTCATCATTGGCACCCTAATTAGTAACATTATCATTTAATGGAACGCTACCTTTTTATAGGAGATAATAAGTGACCATATCTTCAGTAAATGAATAATTCCTAAAAATATAAAAATGAACTCAGTTTTGGGGGAGGTCGTCCTATTTCCTATTTCAACTGTAAATGTTACAATTTTTTAAGGCGTTGATATCAACTAGACCACGAAGGTGGGTCATATTTATGTTTAAATAACTGTTTTTTTAATTTTTATTGTGAGATAATTACATATATTTTAGATAGTTTTAAGATTTTGGCGTCTAAATTGTCATAGAAGCATCCAATTATCTGCATACATAAAAACCATCACGCAGTTTCCCTTCTATCGTAGGCAGAAAAACCAGATCACCAGACTTTTCTATCTCAACACACATCCATACATCTTCACATATATACTTTACGATTTCTCTGTTTGAGAATTTATGTATAACATTTTTTTTATATAAATGCTTCAAACTACAATATGTGTTTTAGTTACTGCTAAAATCAAAGGAACAAAGAATATTTTACACAAAATAAAAACCATATATTTGAACTCTAAATATAAAATAATAACTTTTGTCTCGAAAGGGTTAAAGTTTTGGTAATTAAAATTAAAAGAGCTTTTTATGCTGTTACAAAAACCAGTTGATTTAACCATGGTAATAAGTAGGCATAAATTGGTAAAAAATAACTCGCCTTATTGTTTCAACGTTGTTTATAGGACTGGGGTGGATTTCCCTCCAGATCCATAACTAGACTGGCTGAACTCTACCCTCGTGCTTAACAATTAAAACATTAAGAAAGATAATATTTTCATTTTCCTGAGAAGAATACCAAACTTTTATCTTTCTTAGCAGGAGCAAAGAAACATTAAAAATGTCTTAATTAACATTCAAATCTAAAAGCTTTATACAAAGCGTTGTGTGTACCCAATTAATATTTCAAGTTTATATTTCACATGGCAAATTTTCAATATTGACATTGACCGGATTTATGAGAAAATGAATACATATTTTACTCTCTAAAATCCATTTATCCTCCTCAACCTCCATGGTTAAGTTGGTAAAACGTCTGTCTTCTGACCTGGAAGTTACGGGTTCGATTCCCGCTGGAACAGATTAAAAATGGTTTGTTTTATGTTGTACCAAATAATTTACGAGCTTTTACAACATACATTTCTGACTAATATGGGATTTAAAGAAAATCTAAGTTAAGATTCACCAATCTAATATTTTTGTCTGTTTCTATGGAACAGACTTTCACCTGCAGTAAGCACATTGAGCTACAACAAATCAGAACTCCATTTTAATTTCTTACGACTCTTAATGGTGCTAAAGTTAAATTACATTTTATGATAATTATTTTCAATATGTGACAAGATCACATTTTCGTGTTCTTGCTTAAAAACTACGGGAAGAAATTGAATCGAAATAGATTTAAACATTTTTCCTTGAAACAGAATACTAGAAAACAGTTACGGCGCAATTAAGACTTACTTTTTTTTTAATTTTGGAAAGAAAACAAAAACATTACAACAAAGACAATGTTTGTACCATACTCTCTAATAAAAACTTATAGAATGCTTTCCTTTACCCTGTTTTAATAATGCGAGAGCTGTACGTTGGAACGGAAATTAGGTTTTTGCACAAACAAAAAGTTAAGCAAAATGTAATCATAAGGTGTTACCGAATAAAAATCAAAAAACTGATTTGGAAAACGAAATAAAAGACGGGTATTGTTTTGGTATTTTTTTTGGATATCTTATTTCTTATGGTTCTTTTCAACATGTTGGCTTGTGATTCAAACATATTGAACAGCGTGGCCGAGAGATAATAATCTATGTCCTGTAATCGAACGTTCGGGTTTAAAATATATTTGTTTCGGAACTCGAGTTCTTCACGTGCACGTGTTGTAACATTTCCGCGCATAAAGAGGCAACAACACTCGCAGACATACACGGTGTGTAATAAAATTGTTGCCAAATTCACTATTTCACCAGACAGGTATTACTTTTTTTTAAATGTCATGAATCGAGCCCGAACCCTTCAAGTGGAAGTCAAACCTCTTGCCACGTCTCGCCAAGACCGCTGTTATCGTCTTTTGAACTTATTCATTTTCAAATCACATTTTTTGGATTTATTCTTTTCGCTTGACTCAATACTTAAAAACAACTTCAAGAATAAAATACAATTATCGTTACTAAAATGTTTTTTATAGTTTACAGGGTGGGCACAAAAAATCGAGCATCATTGTAACTGATGGTTCCTTGCAGCGCTCACAGAAGGATGTTAAGAGGGAGAATTTTGATCTGTACAAGCTGCAAACTTAGAATATGGAATGAGCTCTTCCCTTTCAGAACTACCTAGACTTCTTATTTAAGGGTATCCTAAGGAGAAGGTGAAAGAAGGTTTTTCAATGAAAATCAACTATATTAATCATCAGGAGATAATGTATTATTTCATCATGTACGCCAACTTTGCTAAACGCGTTAAAATGTGCAGTATTGAAAATGTCATTAATAAAATATAAATATATAATATTAACCTTTGTGTTCAGATGTTATACCCATCCTTTATTATTAAGAAAATAATTAATAAGTTACCGGAACAACAAATATTATGGACGATTTCACGTTGAGTCTTTAGTCATCCCAGTCTTGACCACAGAGGCGTCAATCAGGATCATTCTGACGCACTACGTCATTCCTTATTTTGTCTTTCACCCTGACTTGTGATCGCCCTGAGGGCCTTCTTCCCACCGTACTCCATCAATGTTCAGTTTAGATGTCCAGAATTCCTTATTTTTACAAGTATCTTTTGAATAAAAAATTTGACACTATTATTATAAAAGGTATCTTGCAGGTCTCATTTTCTGGTTTTCTTTTGAGTTATTATTAGCTGTGTAACATTTTATAACTAATTTTAAGAGAATCAGTTTTAGTGGTTTATCTTACCAACAGATCATCAGATATGATAGTTTTAACTGTGCTGAAGTTCACAGTTACTTGCTGAAGTTTAACTGTTAACATTTCACCGTTGTCTCCCCTCCTCAGTGAAATATTTATGAACTATTTTGAAAAATTTATTTTTAGGAGTAAGTTTAAGTTAACCAAAAATGTTTTGTGCTGGTTTAGGTATGCAGATGACATTCTTTGTGTTTGGACGGGTACCGATAGACAATTACACCAATTTCTTAAATATTTAAATTCTATAGAAAGTTTTATAAAATTTACACTAGAAACAGAACAGGACGGAAAATTAAATTTCTTGGACCTAACATTGTCTCGGAAAAATGGCACATTTGACTTTGATATATATAGGAAAAATACTTATTCAGACTCTATAATTCCAGCAACTTCCAACCATCCTAATAACCATAAATTCGCCGCCTTTAACTGTATGCTTCATAGATTGCTCAGTGTCCCATTAACCGACGACAATTTTAAAAAGGAATTAATTACCATCAAAAAAATTGCTACAAATAATGGCTATCCTGGAAGCCTCATTGATTCACTTTTAAAAAACAAAACAAAAAAGAAACTTATAAAAGATTATATATTTAACGACACCTATAAGCATACCTATAAATGGAGCAAAGTCCTATTTATAAAAAACATATCATATGAAATAACCAAAAATATTCCAAGTCACATAAAGCCAGCTTTTTACACTAACTTTAATCTCCGGAAACTCTTATTTAATGGGAAAGGCAAAAATGGAATACTTAGCAACAGTGGTGTGTATAAACTTTTATGTGCTGACTGTGATAATTTCTATATAGGAAAGACAGGAAGATCTTTTGAAAAGAGATTTCGTGAACACCAATCTGCCTTAACAAATCCTCTAATTTATTCTGAAATGGCTAATCATTGTCACCGTGAGAATCATACTTTTTCTATCGATGATGCCAAATTCTTACATATTAGCGGCAACGGAAATAAATTGGACAGATTAGAGGCCCTAGAAATTTCTAAATCAGTACACCGATCGGAACATCTGTTGAACAGTTATTTCCCCAAATCTCTCCGCTCTTGGCCGAAATTATCCCGTGCCTTCCTCACCCCCCAGCCCCCAACCGTTGAAGCGTGTATATCGGTACCAGTTCGAACAGCATTTAGTCTTGTTTGCGCTCCCCTGAAGATGAGGTGAAAGCCTTGAAACCGGTAGGGTTATACCGTCACAAAAAAAGTGGAATAAACAGTGTTTGATAAAAATAAATTACAATGTTAACATTTCATTGGTTATGTACATACGGCATTCATTTCTAGGACGTAGCTCTCTCAGACTCAATCTACGTTCAATTATGATATTTTTGGAATTCATTAAAAATCACTAAATCAATTAAATCTCGTGTTGCCGGAACGGATACACTCCGAAAACTAATATTCTTAATGTCTTAAAAAAATCAATATAACTTGATAAATTTTAAGAAGTTATTGATGCTCATATTTTCGCCAATTTGGTTTTTTGTTTTATAAATTCCAATTACTTTTCTTGTCCATCTTTGCCGTATTTCGTACAATTTAATGAAGACCAACGTAACGACAAAAATATTGAATATTTTCAAATAATGAATAAATGGAAACACCATTTTTGTTTTTAAGCCAATCAAATTAATTATGTTATATAGTATACCCAATATTCTTAAATAATACGAAACATATTTTTTTTGTTTAACATTTTTTAGCGTATCTACATGTGAAATTTATGTATTTATTGGATGGTTAATTTATTTTATTTAACCATTTAAATGATAAAAACATTTTTCTACAAATAAGAACTTATTGCTTTCTTACAAATAACAAAAGTCTATTTATTCACTTGATAGATTTTGGGGTGCTAATATGAAAACAAGTCAGTGGATTGACTCCGGTAACAAGATAAATGCATTTCAATACGGATATTTTTGTATTGAAATGCAGGTTCATCCTTATACATTGCTTTTATTTTTATTCTTATTATTTATTAGTATTTTAATACTTTCACGAGAATCACATTCATGTATTATTCGCAGCAAATCTTTACTGGGATTTTCTAGCAGTTCCCACTCAACATTTTTTCGGTAAGGCCATTCCTTTTACTTGTAGTGGACGCTCCTAGCGCGCTGTCTCACTTACACATAAAGCAATAGTATTTGGTGTAACCGCCTGCAGATCAACTTCAATAGTATCGTGATGATTTTTAAATCCACACTAGTAAACCATTCATGTTTCCCCTAGTTCATGCTGCTAAGAATATCTTTGACACTGTTGTGATCTTGACATGAACTTTTCCGACCTGTTTCAAGTTATGTCGAGGATATACTCGTACTTTACAACATGAAAAGTCAATATATTTTTTTAATTCAACACCCCAAAAACTATAAAAAACGGTATTCAAATGTATAAAAATGCTTTTTTCGTAGCAGTCTATTTTGAAAACCCGTTCAATTACTTACACTTCGTTATGTATCCTTCAAACTTTAGTCCTTGACGACACTTCAGTAAACAGTTCATCTTTTCACGTTTATTTTAATTTTTATTCTTTTTATTCTACTACATATTTAAAACAGCACAGTTCTAAACATCAATCAAAATTTTGTTTTTTTATAAATGTTTTTAAGATGGATTAACGACAATTAACGTGCGATATAAGGAACAAATTTCTTCTTCATCATGTGCTCAATGCTGAGCTGGCGTGATCCTCCACAATTTATCCAACTTGATGCTCCACCTGTATCCGTCCCTTTCTGTCCTGGATCATATTATGCAGCGTTTTAAGAACTTCTTTATTCCGTTCGTTCGTCTAATAGGACATTTTCTAATTTCTCGTTTCCCTCAATTTTCTTACCATCACCATATTTTCCTGACTTTCATTATTCTTTCTGGGAACGTGCCCAAAATATGACAACTGTTATATTATCAATATTTATTGCGATATTTTATTTACTTAGCTTAAGCTCTTAAAAATGATAAATTTTGCAATCGGATCCACCTTATAAATTCCCATAGGTGTCTTTTTATAAAAATCGTAAAGTATTTATTTAAAACACTTATGTTAAGACATGTTTTTTTTTTTTAATAATAATTTATTTTCACTGATGTATTCCTCTTTCCAGTCTCATGTCAGGTCCCTCCAACGTTGAATATCACCTGAGAGTAGGCATATTTGTCCCCGGCAGCCCGAAAAAACGGGAAAAAAAAAAAAAAAAAACATTCCTTCGCTAAAACCAAACAAAAAATCACATATTAACCTCTACAGAAGTGTAATGGGCTTTGTCAAAAGCCAAAAAAATATCCGGCTTGTATTAAAAACAATGATGAGGTATTTACAGAATAAAGAGGTTTCCTCAACATCTGTTAAAAAAATCTTACCATTGTTCGTCAACAAATGGCATAAAGACTAAAAACCATCTTGTCTGCACTAAGAATAAAAACATTTAAATGATGTATAGAGATGAATCTATGGTATAATGAGGAATGTTGCCTAGGCATAAAGTGAGCACTTAACTCAGCCTTCAAAGGTGGTCATAAGCCCACAAAATACCAATTAAAATAGATACCGTCTCCTGTACATCCAAAACAGAGAACAATGTTACTAAAGAGTCATCCAGGCCAAAAAATAAAAAATGCTGTAAGGAAGCTGCTGAGGGATCTCCAGGTAGATCTGATGTCAGAATCCAATATTTACAGTTCGCAAAGTAACTGAAAACCTAAAATAAACATATATAACCCTTTGCTAAAACCAAACAAAAAATCACATATTAACCTCTACAGAAGTGTAATGGGCTTTGTCAAAAGCCAAAAAAATATCCGGCTTGTATTACAAACAATGATGAGGTATTGACAGAATAAAGAGGTTTCCTCAACATCTGTTAAAAAAATCTTACCATTGTTCGTCAACAAATGGCATAAAGACTAAAAACCATCTTGTCTGCACTAAGAATAAAAACATTTAAATGATGTATAGAGATGAATCTATGGTATAATGAGGAATGTTGCCTAGGCATAAAGTGAGCACTTAACTCAGCCTTCAAAGGTGGTCATAAGCCCACAAAATACCAATTAAAATAGATACCGTCTCCTGTACATCCAAAACAGAGAACAATGTTACTAAAGAGTCATCCAGGCCAAAAAAAAAAAAATATATATATATATATATATATATATATATATATATATATATATATATATATATATATATATATATATATATATATATATATATAATATATATATATATATATATAATATATATATATATATATATATATATATATATATATATATATATAATATATATATATATATATATATATATATATATATATATATATATATATATATATATATATATATATATATATATATATATATATATATTTGGATACTAATGCTCGAGGATATCGTTTAGATCATTTTCCGTCTATCATGCATGGTGAATTTGGATTCAGTGTACCGCAAGGTCCATGTATCATATTTTTCGTCACAACTTCATGCAAATCCTTATCGACGTCGGCATCGGGTATTTCAGCGCACATTACATTGTCGATTTCGTTTGAAGTGATTTTGTTATAGATCCAGATTGGTACTATATATTCGCATGAGGCCATCCTCTCTTTTGCCATTCCACTGAGTATATCCAGCAGCGCACAGACCCAAACACTTCATGTTTTACCATGAGCTGTTGTATATCGTCCCAAGCTGGATTGCATGTGAATGTAGTGAATAGGTCTGGACACCCGTAGTAATGAACATACGCAATTGCATATTGAGCGTAC
Organism: Odontocerum albicorne; assembly: GCA_949825065.1. Lineage (NCBI taxonomy): Eukaryota > Metazoa > Arthropoda > Insecta > Trichoptera > Odontoceridae > Odontocerum > Odontocerum albicorne. Next base: position 20,503,465 of record OX463842.1, on the reverse strand, counting down.
TCGTGCATATGACGTAGACTGCCTGTATATGAAGATGGCCAAATCGTTAGTCTTCCAACGTTAGTTGTATTACCGTCATTTACAACTGCATCTCGCAAATGAACGTATTCTTCAGAGCGAAGCTTGGTTTGATTAAAACGGATGAATATCAAACTAATTTAAAAAATCTCCATTTCTACATACGATTTGATAGATTTGAAATATAAACATAGAGATAAATTTAAACTCTATATAAAAAAAGATACATTTGATATTCCTAATGACCTATTTCAGTCACTATCAGCCTGTCGCGTACATTCTGTTGAGAACGAACCAGTTCTGAAACTGCAGAACGCGATCGCCGTGCTCGCAACCATGCATCCTCAAGTCTGGCTACACGTTGTTCTGCTGCTTCCTCGACATTTTGATGAACTAAAGCAGATAGATTGCAGAAAAAGAAGAAAGAAAGTTATAGCAAAAACATATAAAATAGTAAACCTTTAAAAATATGAGTGAAACATTAAGTTATGAGACAATGAAATTTCCGTTCCCAATTTCCAGCAATTGATGTGAGAATATCTCAGCTGATCAATCGTTTTGCAGCTGGACACGCATTTGTCAAATATTTGTCCAATAGGAGTATTGTTAAGTAAATCCGGAGATAATTGGAACGAATTAAATGTTAAGCAAAAAAAGAGGTTATTGGAATTAATTAAATGTTAAGGAAAGACATTGCAAACATTGCAAACTACGCACGAATTTAATTTGGATGTGACATGTTTGATCGCGTCATTAATGAACAATAAATATCGATTCTAATAAATAGCAAGGTATTTAGGTAAATACATTACAAAAAACAAACAATAATGACACATTAATACATCTTTTTACAAATTAGCAAAAATTTGTCAGTTCGTTTAAAATAAATATGACGTTTGTCAAAAATGTACATACCAGCATCATGTTGTCTCTGTGAAGCAAATGATCGCGTCACTCCAAGAGATCAATTCACGATATGATTTGAATTCAAACGAAAATCAATCAATAAAATTAAATTTTACCGCTAATTGAACAGAAAAATAAAAAAATAAGTTAAAAATACTAAGTGAAAAAGATATTCTTAGAGGTAGATATGTCAACAACGCACATTACGAAATGAAAATGGCGGATAAATTAACGCAGATGGCGCTATACAAAAAAAATTATATAATAAAATAATATTTTATATAATTAAAATAGTTAAGCTATAAATAATTAAATAATTATTTAAAAATAATAAATTTAATATAAATATAAAAATATTAATATATTTAATATTAAATTTCATTTTATTAAGTGTATTATATTATTATTATTTATTATTAAAAATAAAATTTTTTTTTTTTTATTAAACTAAAAGAGACTTTCTTGAATTAAATTCCACAGAATCATTTCCTAATCCTAAAAAAATCGTTAACAAATGGAAAAAAAGCAATGCGTAAAATCAACTTTTCCTAAGAGCTAAGAAGTTTCACTTCTACCACGTGAGAGTATCACGCATCTGTTTTTTTATACATACTATATAAGTTATATTTATTTTAGCGATCCTCGATCTTTTTATACATATAAGTTATCTTTATTTTAGATCTTTTTATAAATATAACCTATATTTGTTTTAGCGATTATATTTATTTTAACGATACTCGAAAGATTTGAAAACAGATAAAATATTAGTTGGATATTTTTTACAAATTTAGTATTAGTTCTGTCAAATATATTTCCTGCGCTTGCGCTATAAAGTCCTGATTCAGCCATATTAAGATTTTCTCAAGCTGCTATGACACAATGGAACTTATCCTTATTAACACAAATGTTAGTTTGACGTATCTTGGATTCTAACCTATTTTTCGCCTGTAATAAATTTATTGTCAGTTCGTGTCTCGACTCAAAAATAAAACATTTATTATATATAAAATTTATTATTTATTTTTAAACATTAAATTATTAAATATTTTATTTATATAGACTAATAATTAAATATTTGATATAAACTCCGAAACGTCGAAAATGAAATTTGACGTGTCACAAATCTAGTTAGTCATTGTCCCCGACAGGTTCGCATAGATATTTGTTTTTGATTTAAAAAAAAAATTATATACACTGATATATATATATAAATAAAAATAAAAAAACATTTCCGTTGACGAATATTAACTTTACTCAAAATTTCAAAGCGATCGGTAGAGAACTTCCGGAGATTAGCTAGCAATAATTAACGAACATTTACATTTTTATTTATATAGAT
>OX463842.1:20436547-20501002 GCA_949825065.1 Odontocerum albicorne | reverse complement strand
ATCCAGTTCTCTATTAACATTTTACGTTGCTTTTCGAACGAATACGAAAAGAAATTCAAGATAATAATCTTTTATTTCTTCAGTAAATTTCAATGAAATATGTAAAGAAAATATGATATATTCTGAGTCCAAAATATTCTTCATTGTGTCAGTAAAGAACGACCGTAAAATACATTCATGGAAACTAGAAAACTGTTGTTAAACTTTTTATTTCTTTGCTAGTTAAAAATTGGGGTAAATTTAATTATAAAGTTTCATTCAGGGAATATTTAACAACTCTTTTTAGTGCAGAATAATAATGAATTCATCTCAATCACGTAATTGTTATTTATTTTCCTGTCTTCACCGCTGAGAGAACTACGTAGTATGGATTGCAAATTATTTTTCAGTGAAAAACTTTCTGGATTCAGAACGACTCTGAGTAATTATGTAAGTGGCTCTTATCTGGAAGTTTTTGTGTGACAACGCATATTAACTAGCTTTTTAGTAGTAAAAGTATTATTGCTAATTACCAGTTATAAAATCCCCAAAATGGATTTAAATTCCACTGAAACTCATTGATGATTTAATGAACATTATTTTTGTAGTGCAAGTGCGATTTTTGTTGAGCATATATAACACTGATTTGAAGCGTATAATAAAGGTATGAAAAATAGAATTTTAAAAGCAATAACGGACAGGATTTTATTACTTATCATTAAATGTTGACAAAAAAGATTCCTATCTCCACCATAACATAAATGCTCAAATATAGTATAGTTTTAATGAGGCATACTTTGATTGATTGAAATAACAATTTATATTTATTTTGTAAAATAACGATTTTTGTTAAATGTCAATATTCCGCGTAATAACTGGAATAAACAAATAATAGTTAATAAAATTCAATTAAAAACAATATTAGTTAATGAAAAAAAATATTTGTGATCAATTATAAAAGTCACGCCTATTAATTTTTTTTACATTATATATCCACTTTCGCTATATACATTACAACCTGGCGGGTATACTGCCATGTCTTACCAGAAAAGTGTTCAAAAGGTCTGATGTAAAAATTGAACAGATACCCCTTTGAAAAAATGGGTAAAAACGGGAATCACATCCGCAACCTCTGGGTCGACAAACAGGTGTCTTCAATTTCAATAGTTTAAAAAAATATGAAAACCTAACAAAAACTATTAAAATATTTTTAAAGAACGATAAGAAATAAAAAAGTTTTTTTTATCACGAAAACACGATTTTATTTTTTTTTTACCCGAGAAAACGATAATACGAAGATAATCTTAGAAATTTTTTTTTTTCTAATTGTGTTTAATTAAGACGTTAAAGTCTTAACATGTAAAAAAAAATATATTAATTTCTTTGATCCAAACCATTAAATTGCTACCTTACTAGAAGGAATGCAATTTGTTGAACAAAAATTCTGAGCCTTTGTTATACCTCTTTTAAAACTTTTCATCCCTCGGATAAAACGAAATGAGAAACTTATAAGCTTTGTGTGAAAAGGCTTTCACTCGCAATTCGTTCTTGTTGAATCTATCACCAAAAAGTTCACAACCTTCAGACAATAAATAGAAATCATTTTCAAATGCATTACTACAACTAATGTTAATTTCATTTAAAGGTTTGATAATGAGTGTTAATTAAAACGTTATTATTCTTCTTTTAAATTCAAATAATATAAATCCAATTAATTTATTTTTGGAATATTTATCATAAACGAGAGCAAGCCCCTGACCCTGTAAATCGATAAGTCAAAAACCTAGCTAATGATAATAGACCACAGTAACTGCTAATGATAATAGACCACAGTAGAAAAATATGTAGAAGGGCAGAACCATCTCTATCACGTCAAAAATGCGCCTTGTTAACCCTCGTCTTCTCAATATTCATGTATAGTTCGGAGACTTTTACTCTGGAAGCAAGCGAGAAACGCAGAATAGATGCATTTGAAATATAGTGCAGTAGAAGGATGTTACAAATACCATGGACAGCAAGGCGAACTAACACATCCATTCTCGAAGAAGTGAGTATCACCACCAGATTGTCGACAATATGCTTTCGACAAGTCCTCCAATTCTTTGGGCACATTGCTCGTGGCCAAGAAGACCGTTTGAAACGCCGTTTGGTCCTAATGCGTCGGACTAACCAAGTGAAAGACGCAACAGGATTGCCCTTACAAACTGCCCTTCAAAGAAGATTTCCAAAATGTATTGAGAGGAGTCGTCGAGGGTTATCGTGGGAGTAACGATGCTCAGTCATGAGCTACACGACAGGATGGACTCATTAATATTCAAAAACGGAATAAGTCTCATAGCAAATATTGGATTGTTTTCTGCTGTCCACCATTGAAACCTTTGTCTTTGTAATTTTCACTATATGGATCACTTTACGTTCACATATTCTGCCAACAAGAAAAAAATTATATTCTGATTTTTAGCATTCTTATTTTGCTTTGTGATTTTCAATAAGAATTTGAAACTCAAAGTCAAAACGGAATAGTTTCTTTGTGTTTCCTTTACAAAGAATACAGCATGTCAGTGTTTATGGAAAGATCTGCGCTTGTTTTAATTGGAATGGTGGTAGAGGGACATTCCGAGAAAAATTCAATCAGTACAGATTATGTTAATATACACTAACCAAATAAAAAGAAGCTGTTTGAATGTGAAGACAAAGAGTTATAAATAGATCTTGGTGTTTTTGCAGCAAGCAATAGTCAAGCCAATTAATTATTCAGACTCTATATTGTTTAATATATATATTAGTAGTTAAAAAACATTAGAAGTATAGAGACCTAATAATTCATGATCCTTTAAGGCCGTCCGGCTAATAGAGTCATTAAGTTTGTTAAAATAATATTTTAAAATGTCATTAAAAGATAACGTACACACCACGAAAAAAAAATACCAGTTACAAGTAAACAGGGTTATCGTGCCAAACATTGCCGATAAGTCAAATGTTTTGACATAGTAAAATCTACTGATTTGAATAGTTTACCAGTGCTGTTACACTTTATTGAGAATGAAATGAATATAAATTGAAAACTTCTTCATATTCGTGTTTCTCTAAGCATTGCGTTACTTCTCTAAACATAAAGGATTTCGCTTTTTTTATAATAAAATAATTGAAAAGTTTCATTTTGATATTTTTTCATTAGTCTTGTACCTTCGGATACCGATTTTATTGGGGAAAATTACATCGGTAATTCGAGTTTTTTTCATTTTCGACCTCTTTTTTTTTTTTTGGAAGACTAGAACAAATTAATTAGATCTTGTCCCAATGAATAAGAAGTTTAGATTCTATGACAACTTAGTTGTAAACCGATTTTTTTTATCTTTTTCCGCCTGTGTGTTAATGGGTCACTTGTACCCTCTAATTTCAGAGGCTACGAGTGACCCGTTACCATTTACTTCAATTGTTATTACAGTTTTAAAAAAAGTATGTTAATATTCAAATAATTTAGAAAACTAGACCAGTCTAATTTACCACTGAACAAACTAATTTCAAAGTGTCAGTCTGCATACAAAAAAAAATTTCTTAACAGATTCCGTTATTTTAAGAATGATGTCGGATTTGTTGAGTAGGACATACTATAAGAGGTGAAAATTGTGTTGATTGTTGTTCTGGATATGACTGCTGCCTTCAATACTGTCGATCATGAAATTATCTTACAAAGACTTAGTGATAATTATGAATTTTCGGGCAGTGTCCTTGCTTGGGTTGAATATTATTTGTCAAATAGAAGGTAGTCCATTATTCTTAGCCAGGAAACATCTTCTCAGGATATTTTTAAGTGTGGTGTACCACAAGGGTTGGTGTTAGGGCTGTTGCTTTATACTATTTACTCCGAATCGATCCAAAGACAGGTTATTATGATTAGGCTTATGTCGTTATGGTTTTGTGGCGTGAAATAGTCTGCATCTAAGTGTTAGAGATGTAGGTGGTATATGCAGTTTTAGGAAGCACTTGAAGACAAGGTTTTTAAAAGGGCTTTTCATGGTCATACATTAAAACTAGACACATACACAACACTCCACCTAAAGTCAATTGCGTTACTATCACACATCAAAAGTTCTATAACGATTTCTTTATAGATCGTCTTTCCTTAGTAAATTTTCTTACCAAATATGTTTTTTTAAATATATGCAGATACGAAAAAATACCTTAATGTATGAGCTAATAAAATCTAATGACATGAACCCCCTTCGTCGTCGTTGCTGGGCCTCGTAGTTGAGGATCCCCTCGCCATTCTAACGTCGATTCAGGTGAAAAGCGAAACTGTGCCGTGGATATTTCGTTTATTTCTTATTTTTTTCTCCTCTTCAAGTGAGTGAGCTACTGTACACCCGCAAAATCACCGACCACAACAGTGTACTGGATCCGATGGCACACCTGAAGTGAGACAATCGAACCACAGCAGCATGTTTTCTTTCCCTTTTTAAAAAAAAATAGATATTATCGAAGTCCTGGGTATCCTTTTACCCCGAATACTAGACGGAAAAAATGCCTGCGTTATTCGAGGGGAGTAGCACAGCGCGGGGTTTGACCCGATTACCATCCGCACAAAAGTCCAGTGCGTTACCGCGCGGCTATGCAATTCGATAAGCCACCACTTTTTTTATAATTACACTCAATTTATTATCATGTTTTTTATTGTAATATTCATAAGTGGTCTCTCGATATTAATAGGTTTGCATTTCAAGTTAGTCATAAGAAGAGTCGACTCTCTAAACGCCGCTATATTACTTTATCTTTTTACCATCATTATTATTTATAGAAGCGTAAAAAAATTGACGCGATTCATTTAAAATATAAATTAAAAGCCCTTTTTTTTTAAATAAAAATAATAAATAAGGAAAACTAATCTAGACTACTTCTTTTTTAATTCAAAGAATTCGAATACTGAATCCATTTGATCACCTTCCGTTTTGGGTCGAGGTCGAATGCACTAGTCTTCTATTTTCAATATAAATATAGTATTTTACTTTATCTTATATCAAATTTACATATTTTCGATCCCTTTTACATTTCCATGTTTGTCCCCGTATCTTTTTTATTTCGTTGTTGTTTCTACTAAGAGTGAAAATAAAACTTAATCACTTATAATCTACTTAATAAATATTGCGATGCCAACTAATTGTTTACACAAACCATAAATTTAATATTTATTAGAATATGTCTGAGCGCAATGCAACCAACAATGCATCACTTGTTTGCAAGGACGTTAATGTTTTTGTTCTATTATTATCATAAAGGGTTTTTGAATTTATTTTACAAGAAAATGATGTCAATATTAAATAATTTATTTAGTTCACAAAAAAAGTCTGAATATTCAAAGATATAAAGTTTAAGAACAACAAAAATCTCAATATATAAGGCCTCCACCATACAAAGTTCAAATTTCATGTCTAATATAAAACATACTTTCAAAGTTCATAGTCGGTACGAGAATTGATTTACTTTTTTTCATCTACTATTTTTGTATTATATCCACATAGTGGATAGAAAAACTTGTGCTGTTTAGGAACTAAATTCCTTTGTACTCGTATGTTCAAGTCCCTAGAGACGTCACCTGCCATATTGATAAATTAACCTAAAAAATAAAACAAAAATAAACCGAGACTAGGTAGACAACCTCACAGTATGGAAAAGGGCTGATGTAGGGCATTGTTGCAAATACTTGGTTATATGGACAAGTATCTATCTATCGAGCAAAGTTATTACTGAAGGGTGTTATCTTTAAGTTCTTATAGATATACTGTCAAAAATTCTTCAATATACCTCATTATCGCTCTGGAGGGAAGAATTGGTTTCAAAAAAGAATATTTTTCCTTAAATATTATCATAATCTGAAGAGAGTATGAAGAAAAGAGTGTATAAAGCTAAAATTATATATTTTTTGATTGGTTCACTAATATATAAAAAGGTCATCTTCAAGTCAAACGTCCATTTCAGTAGTGTACCCAAATTACATGAAAAAAGTTGTATTTTCCAAATGTATAGCACTCTCCTCTTCATATTTTTACTACAAGGATAAGTATTCTGAGAAAATGTCTATTTTTTTTATTCTTCTCAGAAAAAGCAAGTGAAGACCAAATTTTCTCGAGTAACGTTGTGATATTTTTATTGAAAAAACATGTCTTAACTATATCAACAAAATGCAGATGGATTCTCAAGTATAATAACAATGATTTGATTCGTACAAAAAGAGCGCGTTTTTTAATGCTCGTAAAAATCTTAAATAAGATTTTTCCAAGCCCTGTATGGGGTCTCAAATAAAGACCTTCGTCGTAACAAAATAAACCATTGGTGTTAAAATCTTATAATTGAGGATTCATAAGTCTTTATTCTCATGACTGGGGGTAGGTGTTAAGGATATTGGTGACGCAGTTGCAAAAAAACAACTAGCATTGATATGGTCATAACCATTGATGTACGAGTACGTTGTCCTCCTAACAGTGATTGGGCAGAAACAAGCTTGTGTTGACTAAAATATGGTTTTATGCTGAACTCAAGACTCAAAAAAGTCCATGAAAACTATCTCAATGCTTCAATTATACCACTTAAAGACAAAGGGTAGAAGACGAAGATAATTTAGATTTTAATAAACTTTTCTGCTTTCCTTATAGTTCAGTATTTTATCGTTAAACATAAAGCATAAAGTAAATGAAAATTTGTTTAGCATCTCGCCTTCTGTTTATAACGATTCTTAAATTGCTAAGCAATAAATCTAGCACGCACGGGAGAAGGGTAATCCACACCCGCACACACCCGTTGCCTTCCAGTAAACTACCTGCATTTATATCCCTAACGGCCAAAGTTTTCTTTTATATTTTTCTTCTGGTAGAGCGCAGGTGAACTACTCGTAGGGACAACTTTGAATGGTGGGCATTGTTACCAACTCGATATAAAAGTAAAGCAGGATTCTATATTTGGTAGCAATATCATTTCGAGTCGAATCTTTGGAATATTTTTAGGGTAAATTTGTTTTTGGAATGTTTATTATTATTATTGCTAACTAAATAAAAATGTGAAACATGAATTTTATTCTATTATTTACTGTTTTTTTATATTTTTTTATGTGAAATAAATTTCTTTCTTTCTTTGATAATTGACTAAACGTATAGCTATTATTATTATGGACAGGCGGTATTAATGTTGTTAATATATTGTAATATATGTATTATATATAACATATTAAGTTTAACTATTAAATGTTTATAAAGAAAAGCAAAAAGAGAACAATTTAAACAAATAGCAAAGGAAACAAAACAACGCTTAAACAGCATTTATGTGTATGAACTTATCCAGAGGTTTTTAAATAAGAATAGTTTTAATGTCATAGCACAGACTTCACAGCTGGGCAGTTGATTCTAAAAATGCACAACTCAGTTAGCAAAAAATATTTCTTAGGATTATTATTAAATTTAGTTTTGGGTTTAGTAACTAATTTCCTCTAACTGTGTATTTAAGTAACAAAAAAATTGTATTGTTAATATAAATAATTTCAAAACTTTCCATTGTGATATTTTAAAATAACTCAATATAATTAACATTTAAAATGACATCACTTTATCCCACACACATATAATGAATTCACACAAAGCAGTTACAAGAATAAAACCAATGAAACATAAAAAAAAATCTCAAATTAATGATTGTATACAGTCATACACTCACGTCATTTCCCTGTCGAGGTAGGCAGAGAGGAGAGAGTGCCAAAACTTCCTATAGCTACAAATGTATGTTGCCTCTTGTGTGTCCATATATACCTTGGAATACATTCAGAATTTGTCTCACTTTTTATATTTCCTTCTTTTAAAATATCACACAATTGATCGAACCATATTATCCTTGGTCTTCCTCTGCCACACTTTTCTCTTACATTTGCACAAGATATACGTTTTCTTAGTATTTCTTCATTTATTTGTTTAAGACTGTTATTATTTTTATTTTCATAACAGATTATTATTCGTCGTTTGGGCACAAATATTGATTCGTATTAAAAAAATAATAACAAAATGAGATAAATTAAAAGCCAAGAAATACTCACAGTGACTAAAGCACTCTTAAGAAATAAATTAACTTTTTCAAGTGTGCGGAATCACGTTTAACCTACTGATGTCATTACGACCTCAGCAAATTGTTACTGAATTCAAATTCTCAACACCACTAGTCCCAAACAGTTAAATTAATATTCAAGTTCCACATTTCGAGAGCAAACATTATTTAAGCCCACCCAATTCAATAATAGTGATGTGTCAGTCGAACCCTCTTAATCAGTGTTTCAATTGTTTTCACCCTAAGCTGAATCAACTGATTTACTACGCATCATTTTTAATTTTGTTCAGTATTTGTCTTTTTATTTTATAACATTTGATTTCATTCAGTTTGATAATCATTCGCAGCAAGAATAAAATAAGAGAAAATAGATAGTATAGCACCCATACGTATAACTACATTTATCATAATAAATAGGCACAACAAAATAATTTACGAAAAATAAATCAAATTGACATTTTTTTTTAATATTTGTTTGTTTGTGTTGTGAAGCAGTTTTTTTACGAGAACCTCTCAAGGTGGGGGACGAGACCCAAAGAGATATATATTTTTATAATGACATTTTTGGATTGAATAATACGCGACCAAAATCCAGAGTAGTGATATTATATATTGGCTTCTAATTAATGTATTATATGTTTAACAAAGTTGTCGCTACAGAAAGTGTGTTTGTGAAAAATGTGACGGAAAGCATTATTGTATCAAACATATATCTTCGTCTATTAGATGACTTATAATTAAACCAAATTAAGCGTATTTACTATATATATGAATTTTTTTAAATATTAATGTAAAAATATGTTAACATTTTGTTTAGGAACTCATTTCAGTTGTATTGTATTAAACTTCGTTATATACAGTTTTTATTATTTGATAATCTCTTCCTACAAATAAGAAAGATATTGAAGGGGCCTTAAGTGAAAACTAATCTATTATAGAATCCGTTTTACGAAAAAATCTGGGTTTCAACTGGAATCAAACCCGTAACCCCCCGATGGTAAAACATATCTAAGAAAGTAAGTTGTTTAAGTCGGCATTGTTAGGTTCCAAAAAATAAGTGTTAATGAAAGGTAAAATTGGATTAAACAATGATAAAATTGTGAGCGATAAAATGTAAAAACTACTGTGCTTTTATTTTAAACAGTTATTTTAATCAACAGTTTAATATATTATATATAACATAACATACTCGTATATTTAAATTTTCGTTGCTTATAATGAAGTTTTATCTTTTTGTCAAATTTTCACGAAGGTGGTTATGCTTTTTTGTCTGGAACTTATACTCGTACTTATAGAAGAGTACAAAATAAATCTCTCAAACAAAAATTATATTGTTCTGCTTTATCTACTCATGATCCTTTCTTTATATATAATAGTTTGATAAAATTTTGTTATGTTTAATATACTTGTGTTTTTTTGTTCTTAAACATAACATAGCTTTATCGATAAAGGACTTTTCCTATATTATTATTATTATTATTATTACACATGACAAGAAATATACACAATTGGCGAAAAAACAACAGGTAATTTGATTTGGACATACAATTTTAATGTATCTGGGTTTGTTGCCTTTCATTTCTCGTATCCCCATTAAACTAGGTTTTTGCCTGTATCTCACTGAGGATATTTAGCATGAAAAAATAAATCAATACTTCTTTCCGATTTTTTATTACACAAAAACAAAACCCCGTTGCACGGTCTCATCAACCTGACAAACAGTGACACTCAACTACAACTGGAAACATCTTGCGAAATTCAACTCCTCACACATCATCACTCCAGAAAGACCAAAAATAGTCATCCCACAATATACCGCACACAATCATAAGAATAAAAATAAAAATTAAAACAAAAAATACACAGAAACACAAATACAAAAACAACCAAAATTAAAACAACAAGAAGAAACATATGTTATCTGAATTAAATTATTAAGTTATCTATATAAAATATGTTATCTGAGAACACCTTAAAGTATAAAAATATATGTTCACCCTGCCAATACTCGAAATTTTAGCAACACTTTTTTGAATTTTTTTAATAAAATCAAAACATTGTGTAACCATGCTAATACAAAGCTGAAATAATCTTAAAACTTGGATAACAACCGTTCTTAGAAATAGTTGACCTAGTATCTTCAAGGTCGTAGAACGTTTCTCACTTCAATTAATTTTCTTAGATTAAATTCAACCCAGCGAGCAGTAAGAGGGAGATTCTAGACAGTAAAATAGTTCAAACATTATAAAACTAAGTTCTTCTACACAAATGTAACAAATGTGCGAATATTTTAAAATTATTCGTAATCTACAAAAGGGGATAAATTGTCTTCAAATATTCACTTCTTGCGTTCTTTTTATTATTAAAAATTACAACAATCAATATTGAATTATTATTCTTCAATTATTTTGATATTCTGTTTTAGGATAAAATAATTGATAAGGTTCAAATCTCCCGAAGGGATTGGAGAAGGTAGGTGAAGTGGATTTTCTAAAAATAACTCACAGAATGGAATAGAAACAGTTTGCTTGATTAAGGCAGTGAAGATATGCGTCTGGGGAATTGTAATCTAAAATGAGACGAAAAAGGCAAGAATTATGATGATTTCTAGTATCGAAATATCCTAACCATTTTGAACTTACGGCTAGCCCATGTTAATGTTTATTCTAAAATATTAATTTTAAATATTTATTGCATCAAATGATAAATTATTCACAAGGTGATTGAAAAATAAACTCAGACGAATTTAATGCATCTTGTGTGCATAATATTATACCGTTAAATGAAACTATATTCTGTGCTGTTGCACATTTTAAATAAAATAATTATTATACGAATCATCAAATGTAAGTATCTTACTGAAAAGGCATATACCAGTTATAATAAACCACAACATATTTTTACATAAAAAATAATATTCAGATAATATATTAGTTACTCAATGATTTCTGGTATTGGTTATCATAAAATAGGTAAAAAATTCAACAAATTTCCGAAATCAGAATGTTCCTAATAAATTATACCTTTTTGTATTTAGTTCAACAATTATTCTACGAATGAAACTATACTACTACCTTACATTTGGTATTATTTAGGTAAAATTTTGTGATACATTTAAATGTATATCATTACTTTTTATTTTTACTTTATTGCGAGTTACTTTATACAAAAAAATACATCGTGACTAATTTACATTTACTTTGAAAATGTAAAAGCATTCTCCTCATAAATCAGCTCGTGCAAAAAATATACTAGTACACATTATTTGCAAAAAATATAACGGATAAAAATCATCAGTAGCAGTTCTTAATTCCTTTATTTTTTTTTTTTAATTTGTTTATTTTTTTTAAATAATGTATTTAAATAAATTCTTGAGACTGGTCATCTTGCTTTTTTCTACATCGGTTATAAAAAAACCATCAAAAAAGCTTCGGCCAGCCAACTGGAATTTATACTTTGAAGTACGTTGTTGCGCGGTAACGCGCTACACTTCATGCGGCCTTCTGAATTTCAAAGGCATTTTATTCCTCGTCGTTTTCGAAGTTATTAAGATGTCTTTGCCTTTGGTTTTATGTATTTAAAAATAAATCTCTATCCAGTGGACCCGAAAAACGGCCGATCAGTTGGTGTTAGATAATTTGTGGCGTCCACATGCTTCGTACTGAGAGTGTAAGCGGTAGCATTGTTTATTTTTATATCTAAGCATCCAGCCACACCGTCATTAAGACTGAATCAACCTCTTATCCTAGAAGATTTAATGGGCATAGACAGAAATCTAGGAACTCCTGTGCTGACATAATTCTGAAATGACAATAGAACGGCCGTGACGCAGACAGAGGAGTTTTCATAGCGGGAGAAAAGCATTAATTACAAAAATTGTATTATCTTTTCATGACGCTATAGACTTTGTATGTTGATGAAATCTCATGTATTTTATTCATTCTATTTAATTTTTTTTCAATGAAACCTTTAAGTTTTTATTTGTTTGTACTTAAAGGACAACAGAGATATTCAAAGATCAAACCTTTTTTATTATGTTGGTTTATAAACAATATCAAAAATGTACATACAATAAGAAGTTAAATATAATATAAGCTCTTTTAATGTTTAATTAAGTTCCATTCAAAGGAGAAAAAAATATCAAAATATTTCTCTCGACAAGAAGAATAAAAGAAAACTAAAAATTGGAAATTGATGGTGTTACATAAAATGATTGTCTGAGAAAAAAAACTTCATCAAATTTTGAAACTATTATGCATTAAAAAATATAATGATTCAAGTGTCTCAAATATAATTATTCCAAGTATCCTTTAAATATTATGGTAACATGTACTCCGGAAACAGGGTAGTTTCCGATAGAAAATATAATATGATTTAGAAAAACCTCAAATTAAATTTTGAAAACTAACCAAACGCACTTACTCGTACTTCAGATGACCACAAATTCATACAGAGTTTTAGCTTTCCGGAAAAAAAACTCTCCAAACGGATTAGTCATCCGCAGTTTCCTAAAATATTTATGCACATTACTAAAAGCCTTAAAAATATAATACATAAACTTATTTTTAACAATACTATTCAAATTATATTTATTAAGTAATAAAACAAAAATCGTGATGAAAATACAAAGTTAAGTTAACAAACTGTCCCCGTAACGAGAACTGTATCACGATTCGAGTATTGAATATTAACAAGTTTTTTATTTATAATTTCTTCTTACTCATATTTGTTCTTTTTTAAAGACTATGTCAATATTTTTTTTTTACATATTCACATAACATAACTATTTAATATATTTATATCGTTTTATTTTACCTATTAAATAATATTTTATAATGATTCATTTTATTCACAAACTTATTTATTGTGCAGTGATTTTGACATATTATAAACAATCGTTAACGGGTGAGTTTTTAAAACCTATTTTTTAATTCATTCATCTTCATTATCATCCTTCATCTTGATTCGGAACACAAAGCTGAAACGAGTAACCTTCATTAGCCTCTGTTCTTCGCCACTATTAATACTTCTGTCCTCGACAAACCCAGTTTCTCTTCAGTCAGCTTCCTCAGTTGTCTTTTCCAGGTGTACCTTGGTCGTTCATCGATCTCTTTAACCGTGTCAAAAACACGTTTATTTGACAGACGGTACCTCAGCCATCTCAGCTGAGATATGTTGATATAATGAACCAAAAGTGATATTTCTAGTGCCTCCGTGTGACTTCTCTGAGATATCAAATTTCTGACGCCTGTATTATTGATTCGACCCACTCAATCAGGATTCATTGCTCGTTACCGTACACTATTGTTTGTCTATAAGATCGTTTTGAAGACTCACTTTAAATTGAGTACCAAGCTCAGATTTTAGACTGTATAGATACTCAAAACCTTTGAGGGCAAGGGGAAATATTTACATTAGAAGTTTTACTAAGTACGAGTACAAAAAGTACAAATTGTTAATTTAATTTATAAACACGATTTATTATTCTTGTAGAACAAATGAAACATTCAAAATGCAATCTTGAAATACAACAAAAATGTTTTTTTAAGGAATTTTGACACTCTATTGTGATGAATTTATTTATTTTTAAAATGAAATTAATAAATCAGCGTAGCACATCGTTTATTACTGAATTGTACTGATTTTTTTTTCATAAAATAATAAATTATATACAGCGTTACTTACTGTAATTTGCCAACTCATTAATCGTTCTCTAAAATGTAAAAAATACATCAGCAACTTAAATCTTTCTTTCTTTTCATAAATTGTAAAAATCAAAAATGTTAAATTTTATGTGATATACCATATATTACACTAATTTATTCGAATCCTCATTTTACTCAGAATGTCCAAGTAGTACGGGTTTATTTCTATGTTCCTGAATGTATTTTGTTGAATTGAAATCGAAAGTTGTAAGTCAGCACTGTCTTACGGTATATCAGTTTGGGGGGGAAGCACCTTAACCCAAAAACACATATTGCAAGTTTCCCAAAAACTTATTATAAAAATAATAAATAAACTTCCTGCCCGATATCCCACAGCGGAGCTTTTCAGGGAGTATCGGGTTCTGAACATAGCCAATTTACATTTTAAATCCATTCTCTGGCACTATCATCGAGAAGAAAGGAAGACGCAGACTATGCAGAGACACATGACATGCATGACAACTGATCAAATGTTCACCATCCCTAGAGTTAAAATATATTTAGCCCAAAGGCAATATGCCTACTAAGCTTCCATGAAATACAAAGGGGTGCCGAATTCAATAAAAACAAAGGAGGAAAACTATTTAGGCAGTCGATCGGAGCGTGGTTGTTATTGCAACAAGAGTTTGAGTACTTGGGATTGCAAGAGTAATACCTGTAGCAAAGGTTTTTGTGAGCTCTTGAGTGTGGTATTTTTTGTTGTTTTTTTTATGATTATGTGTGGTATATTGTGGGATGAACGTTTTGGTCTATCAGGAGTGATGAAGGGTGAGGAATTTGATTTCGCGTGATGTATACATATGTAATTGAGTATCACTATTTGTCAGGTTGATGAGAATGTGCAACAGGGTTTTATATAATAAAAAAATCGGAAATAATTATCAATGTATTTTTTCATGATATATGTCCTCAGTGAGATACAGGCAAAAGCCTAGTTTACTAGGGACACGACAAATGAAAGGCAACAAACCCAGGTCCATTAAAATTGTGTCCAAAATAAATTACCTGTTGTTTTTCCGCAAATTCTGTTTATTTCTTATCATGTGTAAAATAAATAAATAAATAAATTGAACTTGAAATTGAATTCGAGAATATACGGCATAAAGCCATTGATTGAATCGATCATAAATTATCAAATCTACTCTTTGTAACAGTAAGATAATTTTTTTTTTTTCAATACAATATTGAAAATTTTGGTGATTTTTATTAAAATTATTATTATCATTAAAGAAGACATTATAATGACATAAATGTTTTTATTTATTACACTAGCTTATGTTTAGAAAGAAAAAGTAAAGATAAGCCTGTAATATTTCAGATATACCATCTCCCTACCGTGGTAGGGCAGAGCTCCAGACTTATGTACCTATCTCGACACACATTCCTCGCATTTTCTACATCAAGGCACTTTCTCACACATCTTCTACGCTGTACTGTATCTAACTATCTAAATTTCCTTCTTTCCCAATATACTTTACTTGGTTCAACCATACTTTCCTTGGTCTTCCTCTCACACACCTTCCAATCACATTACCACTATATTCTGTTCCATTATTCGTTCCATATACCCAAATCATTTCAGAATGTTTTTCCTCATGGTACTCAACAATAGGTCACATTCACACCTAATTACTTTATTCCGTATTCTGTCAAACATTGTCACCCCATGTTTTCTTCTTTCATGTATTCAGCTCTTTCAGCCTTTTCCACGTTCACGTTTCACTCCCATGCATCAAAGGTGTTACTAAAATACTATATTTTTAAGAGGAAATAATTTATAAAGTGAGCCAATTCTTCTCAAAAGTGATTGTATAAGTCTAAGGCTGTTCTAGATTGTGAATTGAACTCATGATTCAAATAATTTATAAAGTGAGCGAATTCTTCTCAAAAGTGATTTTATAAGTCTAAGGCTATTATTCTAGATCAGCGGTTCCCAACCTTTTTTGGCTCGCGTACCACTTGGTAGTACATCACGCTTAATTGTACCACTTCGTAAAAATGATTGTATTTCGAGAAATTTGTTATTCTATTTGCATTATAAATTTTATAGGGTGACTATATTTCCCATAACTCAATTTATTTAAGTTTAAAAAAAATACCAAATGTTTTATTTTTTCTGATAAAAATGAGACATTTGAACTTTACATATAACAATTTTTTTTTTAAATAAAAGGTGTTGAAGCTCATTTCTTGTCGAAATTCAAAACCAGGACATTTAAAGAAGTATTTTTTTTTAACAACTAATTTTTATTAAAAAAAAATTACATAGAATTAAATTAAATTATTTGTATAAAAAAAACCAAATGCGCCGCAGGCAATTTTTTTCCAAAAATTACAGATATTAATAGAAAATATATGTATATAAAATTAATTAAACACGGTAAATGTAAAAATTGTTCTGATGAAAACGAGACAATGTACACTTTCATTTTTACAAACTTACAGTAGCGCCGCAGGCGAAATTTTTGTTTTAAATATAATAATATTAATGAAATTGTATTTCAAAATATATTTTTTACCGAAATTTTCTATTTATTATCGAAAATAATAGTTATGAAAGTGTTGCTTAAGATTATAATACATTGTTATCAAGTTATAAGTTTAATTTTTAAACAAATTTTACGAAAATATAAGCACAATAATATAAGCAAAATAAATTTAATGAGATCCTTGTGCTTGTTTCGAAGAACATAATTTTTTGAAATTTGGTTCAAAAGATGTGAGATATACCCTTAAATCTCCACCTGCGTCCAATTTGTTGCGATACTTATTTTTTAAAAAAATATATGAAGAAAAAGCTCTTTCTACTAATTCCGTACTAGTGAACGGTAATAAGAATTTGAGAGCTTTTTCAGAAAGTTCTTCATATTCTTTATCGATGTTTAACCAACAATTAATTAGATTGTTTCGTTCGAATTTGACTTGTAAAGTTTTGTCACTTGATAAGCCTATTAAACTTTCTTTATCTTTTATTGATAACGATGAAGCTTTTTCCAAATTTTCTGCATAGAAGGGGTTTGAAATCCAATTATTATCTTTGTTTTCGGGTTTTGGAAAATACTCCATGAAAGACGATTTTAATCCTGTTAAATGAACTATTATATGTTCTCGTAAATCTTGAGACAAGCTAACCTTATTTTCAACCAAAAAAGTATGTAGAGTTTCGAATACTTCCGGTTGATTGTTTTCGATACACTGTTTCCAAAAATCTAATTTCTTAATCATACTTTCAATTTTATCATTAACATTAAAGATCATTAACATTAAAGATTAAAGTCATTTATTTTAAAAAAAATATCAGATAAATATGCAAGTACCTGAATAAAATACAAATTATATAATTTTGAAGAAAGATCAAAATGATTATCTTGAAAAAAAATCTGCGCTTCTTGCCTTAGTTCAAATAAGCGGGTTAGCACCTTTCCGCGAGATAGCCATCTCACTTCTGTATGAAAAAGTAGAGAAGTGTGAAAACTCATCATATCTTCGCACATAACTTTAAAAATTCTTGAGTTGGTGGAGCTTTTCTTTATAAAATTAACAATCTTCACCGCGTCGTTGAGAACGAGATTCAATTCTTCAGGAAGGCGCTTTGTTACTAGATTTTGCCTATGGATACAGCAGTGGCTCCAAATTACATTAGGAGCTACATTTAAGACGCGGCCGCGAAGACCAATATATAAACCTGACATTGACCTGGCACCATCAGTACACAATCCACAACAGTTTGACCAATTAATACCTTTCAATGTGAAATAATTGTCAATGGCTTTAAAAATGTCTTCACCAGTTGTACGTGTGGAGAGAAAATGACAAAGTAAAAGGTTCTCTTCAAATTCATTGTCTTTCACGTACCTAGCAATAACAAGCAATACAGCATTGTTTACCAAGTCTGTGCTCTCATTTACTTGAATTGAGAAAAATTTACTTTTTTTTATTCTCTCTACCACTGTTTCCTCGATATCCTCGGACATATCATGAATTCTTCTCGATACCGTATTGTTTGAAAGAGGAATACGATTTATTTTTGGGATATATTTTTGATCAATCATAAATTCAACGGCATCCTTTATACTGGGTAAAATTATTTTTTCGCCAATTTGATGGTTATAGCCACATTTGGCGATTCGATAGCTAATACGATAACTCACGTCTACCGCACGTTCATTATCGTTATTAGCATTTGAAACGTAAGTTGATATAACTTTAGTATTTTCTTTCATACGTTTAAAAAAATTGAAATCTTTGTTTCGGTAATCCGAATGTTTCGTGTGCAGATGTCGCGAAAGAAATGAAGGTTTCATGCATCCATTGGAAAGCACTACCCCACACACTACACACTTGGGCTTAGGGCAGTCTTCGTCTCCAGTATACGAAAATCCATATTTTATATATTCATCGCAGTATTTTCTCTTAACGCCTTTTTGTATAACTGAAGACTGCAAAATTTCAACGTTTTGCACCGAATTTTCAGAACTGCCATTTGTAGAACTTGGCAATACATCACTGTCCGTGTTTTGCTTGATATTTTGGCACATACCGGTTTTTAACCACTGATCCATGTCTTATTAAAAAAGAAAAAAGTTAATTAACACACGGGATCAATGAAGTTTAATAAACAAATATGATACAATCACAAACAATAACGCACCTGTCACTTGTAAGCCGCGCACTCAAGTGAATGGAGTACAGCGCCATCATAACAGTGACGGCGACATCTTAAGTTACTGATAGCTACCGCGCTAAATTTAAAAGTGCACTCCAAAAATACGATATTGATTGTTGGATTTTCGATCATCGACTGTACATATTAACAACTGTACTGTATATTATTAATTAAAATTATGAATTATAGGAAAAATATAGTAGTTTAAATGATATTTTTATGCCAGTTTTTTTTTTTACTTTTTATGTCCGCCATTACTGATTATTTTTCGAGTACCACCAACTATCCACTCGCGTACCACCGGTGGTACGCGTACCACAGGTTGGGAACCGCTGTTCTAGATTGTGAATTGAACTCATGATTCAAATAATTTATAAAGTGAGTGAATTCTTCTCAAAAGTGATTTTATAAGTCTAAGGCTATTCTAGATTGTGAATTGAACTCATGATTCAAATAATTTATAAAGTGAGCGAATTCTTCTCAAAAGTGATTTTATAAGTCTAAGACTATTCTAGATTGTGAATTGAACTCATGATTCAAATAATTTATAAAGTGAGCGAATTCTTCTCAAAAGTGATTTTATAAGTCTAAGGCTATTCTAGATTGTGAATTGAACTCATGATTCAAATAATTTATAAAGTGAGCGAATTCTTCTCAAAAGTGATTTTATAAGTCTAAGGCTGTTCTAGATTGTGAATTGAACTCATGATTCAAATTAATTAGACATTTTAGAAGTACTGGAAGGATATGAGATTACTTTTAAAGAAGTTCAGTGTCACAAAAAAAATTAAATAATTTTATCTTTTTCGTAATTGTATAAACATCGCGATTGTTTTAGTATTTTCAGAACTTCTTCTTCCTCGTTGCCCTGAAAATGAGACGTATTCTATATGTGGAAATAATGAATGTCAAAAAACATGTGCGAATCCTAACATAACAGAGATGTGTAATCCATCGTGCAATTCTGGGTGTATATGCATTGAAGGCTTTATGAGGAACTCAGAGGGAAACTGTGTCTCGCCTGATCTATGTGGTAAATATCATTAATGCCTTGAAGATTTCAGTTGACTATGTTATAGCAAGGGCTTACGTTATTCAAAAATTTATTCAGCCGCTTACCTTAATGTATTCTCTGGAATTTATGTGTTTTTGAAATATATCTAAATGTATTGTAATTTATTTTTATCAAACACTGTTTATTCCACTTTTTTGTGACGGTATAACCCTACCGGTTTCAAGGCTTTCCCCTCATCTTCAGGGGAGCGCAAACAGATGAGGTGAAAGCCTTGAAACCGGTAGGGTTATACCGTCACAAAAAAGTGGAATAAACAGTGTTTGATAAAAATAAATTACAATGTCTTTAAACCTCCACAACGTTAATGCCTTAACTATAAACAACATATTTAAATGTATTATGTACATACTATGTTGCTATCAAATAAACCTGTATTTATTTATTTGTTTATATAATATGACTTACCACTCTGCAAAGTAGAGCTGAAAAAAGCACTCAAACGACATTAATGAAAAACCGTGTTATTGATTATTAATCACCCATGTTTAGACCCCATTGCGTATCTGATGGCCCTTAAATATTAACTCTTATTATAACTCAAATAGAAACATGTTAGGATGAGATTTTTTCAAAAATATAACTTTAAATGTTATCTTATACTAAAACCGTAACCTTAAATGTTTTCTACTAATAATAAAAATACAAGTATAAATGTTTTCTACTAATAATAAAAATATGACAATAAATTATATCTAATTATAATAAACATATAACTATAAATATTATCTTCTTAAAATTAAAACATAACTATCACATATATGTTACCTACTAATAATAAATACATAACTATAAATGTTATCTTCTGATAATAAAAACATAACTCTTAACGTTTTCTACGTATAATAAAAATTAGAATAGTACTCTTTATGAAAATATCCAAGTTTTTTATGAAAGGTTTTAGTGAAATTAAAGAAGTATTATTTTACAAAATAAGAAATAAAACTAGATGATTACAATAAAAGTGCTATGGCTATTATTATTATTATTATTATTATAATCATTGTTACATAATTCTTCTTACTGTTCTTAGTATTAATGACAAGTCTACTGCTTGCCACACGAAAATAGTATAAGATAGAATAGTGCACGTACAATTCACTGAATTATTTAAAATTACAAAAGGCGTTAAGCAAGAACGGGTAATTTAGTTGTTTAATTTATATATAGAATTATATGTGTGCAATCAAAAAGATGGGAGAGGTGTAAGAATGAGTGAATTAATGTATGTAGACTTCTGTATGCAGATGATATGGTTATGCTTGCTGAAAATGATTTAAGGGATGTGATAAATGAGATATATTAGAGATGTCCAGTAAAAGGAAAAGAAATATAGCAAAATCAAAAGTTATGGTTATAGAAAGAAGTGTGGTAAAAAGGGTGTTCGATGTATGGGTAACTTATGGGTAACTGGAGCAGGTTGATGAGTTATGTTATTTATGCTGTATGTTTACGTCTGATAGGTGAGTCAAAAGGAGCATTGAAAGAAGGATGGTAACAGCGAACAAGGTTAACTGAGCACTTAATGTTAAATACAACAACCGTGCAATATCAACAGTAGAAAAACGACAATGCCTAATATGTGTTGATGCCCACCTTGGTGTAAGGAAGTGAAACTTGGACTAAGCAGAAGAAGGATAAGAGTTAGATTAATTTTGTGGAGATGCGTGCACTTAGGGTAATTTGTGGAGTGTCAATGTTTGAAAGTAGGTGGAATGAAGGCAAAAAAAATAATGCACTGATAGAACAGATGTTTTAAGTGAAACGATGAAAAGAGCTTCAAGATGGTGTAGACATGGGGATTGAATAAATTATTTTAAATATATAAGTCAGAAGTGCACGGTATGCGTTAAATAGGTACACCGAGGAAAACGTAGCTGGACCAAATGGACCAGATTTTGAGGGAGTATTGAGTATGAATCTTTCTTCTGTCAGCCTCAGTATTGGTATTGACAATGCGTTATCCTATGTTTAAACTAATATCAAGATTGCTTATTACGTAGGCTAATTTTTGTAATCACAAAGTATTTTTAAGATCACCTGCTATCATTTTATGATATTTAACCAACCTGATATCATCAAGGCAGATACAATTAACATCTTAAAATCATACGATTCGACTATAATTGAATATTTTGTAAAAACTTTACTTTCTTAGCTTTATGAAAAATTGTGTATTTTTCGATAAAAGAAAACGTTTCCTAAGATGCAAGCTTGTTTTGTCTTTATATGTATGTGATTTTATATATTTAAGTTATCTATAAGTTTTATATTGTTTAACTCAGTATTCTCGTCAAGGTAGAAAAAAATAAATATAAAGGGCACAATAAATGTATTGATTTATACGATTATAGTACCATTTTAATGAATTGTATATCAGCCATCTTGTGGATGGGACATTCCAGAACATGTATTAGTTTATCTATTGTCCTTCAGCAAGCACACAGTCTTAACACATCAAACTCAACATTACTGTGGGAAAGATTTCAAAGCTCCAAGACGACCAACAAGTTTAATCTATTACAGCATTCCGTTACGCAGAGTTTTTTAGATGGCGCTAATTTTAATTTAATTAACAGCACTTAAGGAATTGATGATAATCAGAATAATGGTATACAAAATTACACAAATTCAGATGTAAAATAATCTAAGAGTTAAACCAGTTCGAAAAATAATTCGCCAGTATTGAAATCTGGGGAACCTGCTTAGGTCACGGTCGGTATCAATTTAAACTATCAATCGTATATCAATTATCATATGTCATTTATTTGCTTTAAATTAATGTTCTTAAAGTTTTATCTTCAATATACCGATAAATTTTATAAAGTGGTAAATAGTGAAAACGAGGTCAAACTTGAAATTAAATTGTCGTCTTACGGGTGTTGTGAAGGTGATTGGCGCTCTAAGCGCTGCATAAAGCAACTTTGTATATAAGTATTTTTCAAGTATAAATTGAACTTTTGTAAGGAGCGAACGAAGCGCATTTTCTACCAAAAAATGCTTATTCGATAACTTATTTGAGTTGATAAAAATAAATATCATTTGTGGAAATAAATTTCCTTAGTTGATATGTGTTTTTGTATTTTTTATGTGTCAAATAAAATAGATAGGATGAGCTTTTGAACACAAAAAGACACAATTGTTTAATTAACTCTGGCGTCACTTTGTGGAACCCCATAATTGATTTAAAATGAAAACACGGTTACTTTGTTTTATTTCACTTTATTTATAGCAAATCACAATACATTTCAACACTCGCTGAGTTATCATCAGGTGAGTTGTCAAGACCTGAAGTGTATAATAATCACACCATCATGTTTGTTGTTGTTGTTAAATACAGTAAAAGTGTCTTTACTGTTTGATGTTTAAGTTTCAAAGGGGTATTAGGATTAGAAGCGGAGAAGAACATACCTTTAAATGATAAATAAATTGAATCCAAGAAGAAGGTTTTCTACTTTAAGCTCTATTCGTCCTTAGTTCCATTAACAACAAATAGTATAGAAACTTTTACTGTACATAATAATGTCATTAAAAAAATTCAGTTCTTGACAACTCACCTGATGATGCCATAGCAAGTGTTAAAATGCATTGTGATTTGCCATAAATAAATTTAAATGCATTGTGATTTGCAAGGCATAAAACAAAATAAATTATTGTACAAACATTTGTCAAGGCTATACCTATATACAAATTTATTACTTAACTAATCTTATTATATGTTATAATTTATGAACTTACTTAATCTTATTTTCCTACATATCATTTTATTTTATTTTTTCAATCTTAATATATGATTTCTTAGAAATAATTAACACCTACATACTACTTATAACTAGACAACAATTCTTACACTAAGTATTTAGCAAAAACAAGTCCACTCGTTCAGGCTACTTGTATTCCATCACATTCACTCAGACCTTGGTAGTCCCAGCTAATACTGTAGGTGGACTAGTCAGGCAACAGATAATGCTTCGGGAGCTTGTGCTTATAACGGAAGGGTAGGTCGGATTTACTCTCGTAAGCCCCCAGGGCAGCGACTAAGGGATTGATGTGATTTTGTTGGCTTTTATAGAACTTCATGGTCCAAGCGAGGATGTGGTGTTGTAGGGTTTCTTCTCGCTGTTCGGCGTAAAGTCGGGTAAGGTTTGTTCTGGGATGGGTGTTAAAAGATATTTTGAATACCTTGTTCTGCACTCTCTGGAGTTTCAGGTGATCCGTGTTGCTCACACTACCTCAAACGTGTGCAGCATAGGTCAAGATAGGTCGAATAAGGGTTTTATAGAGAAGGAGCTTATTTTTGGGTGAAAGGAAGCTGCGTCGATGAAATATCGAACTGATAGCCCCTATTACCTTGTGACCCTTCTGTCTGATGGTAATCAAATGGGTTTTCCACGTCAGTCGCCGGTCGAGGTGCAGGCCGAGGTATTTAAATACGTCCTGCCACTCAACCAGGCAACCACCGATGAATAAGGGAATCGACGGCACTCTTTCCTTGATTTTGCGGGAGAACATGATGGCCTCAGTTTTGGCGTCATTGATTTTTAGCCTCCAGTCCTGGTAGTATTTCTCAAGGATCTCAAGAGCAATCTGAAGACGGCGACCAGCTCGATCCACCTTGAGTGACGATGCGTAGCATGCCGCATCGTCAGCAGAAAGTGCGAGCTTACAGTTTGGGGGAGTAGAAATGTCGTGTGTGTAGATATTAACTAGACATGGTCCAAGTATACTGCCTTGGGGGACACCCATAAGGATGGGCCTGGCGGATGACGCAGAATGATGAGTGGTGACTATTAAACTTCTATTGGAAAGGTAGGATTGAAGTAGTTTCACAAGATAGAGTGGAGTGCCAGTAAGGAGAAGTTTGTGTAGAAGGCCATCGTGCCAGACAGTATCAAAAGTTTTCTCGAGGTCCAGCAGTACCATGCCAGCACTTCTGTTCCTCCTGAAGCCCATCGACACGCCTTTCACGACACGGGTAAGTTGCTGGACCGTGTTGTGTCTTGTCCTAAATCCAAATTGCTCATGAGGGAACGTATTATTGGATTCGTGATGGAACACTAACCTTAAGGCAACCACTCTCTCAAGGATATTGCCAAGACCTAGAAGAAGGCTGATGGGCTTGTAGCTAGTTGGATTTTTTGTAAGTTTATTTGGCTTGTGGATAGAAACAATATTGGCTATTTTCCAAATAGTCGGAAAATAGCCATTAAGGAGTGAGGCATTTATTATTTTAGTAAGAAAAATCCTCGCTTTGAATGGTAACTGTTTAAGAAGGCTATTGTGTATATTGTCGGAACCGGGTGCTTTTTGTGTTTTAAGTCTGTCAAAGGATACGACCAATTTCGGACGGGGTGTTTATGTTTCATATAAACATAAAAATATTTTTAATTGAATATTTTTTTTAATAAAACTTTATATTTTTTATAATAATTTACACACGTAAGTTTTAATGAATTTTTATTATTTTCTGTGAATTTTTATCATACTAAATAAGGTTTAATGGTTTTATTTTTGTTTGTAGCTAAAGTTAATTTCACAGGAAATATAACCTGCCCACCACAGGAAGTATTTTCTCAGTGCGGAAATAATGAATGCCAAAATACGTGTAGTAATCCTAACAACTCTTTGTCTTGCAATCCGATTTGCAGTCCAGGCTGTATCTGTATGGAAGGGTGCTTAAGAAACACTCGAGGGTTTTGCGTGCCACCGAGATCTTGTGGTAAATTATATTTATATTTTTAATTTTTTGCCTTTTATTAAAAGTAAATGATGGCTTACAACGTACATTAAAGCAGACATTGTTTATGGTAAGGAAATGTTGACGTGAATATTGATGGGGAAATGCACGTACTGAGAAGAATAAAGTGTTGATGTAGCGCAGAATAAAAAATGCAACTACTAATGATGAATGTGAAAAAATAATTGACATGTCAAGGAGGATTCAATAAATCAGGATGAAGACGTTTTGATACGTTATGTTAAATAAACCAAACAAATTTACAATGCAAATATGAGTGGCAGTCACGGTTCAAAATAACTGAGAAAACTATTGTTTATTGGACCAAGTTAATGAAATTTTGAAAGTATGCAGGATATCGAGTATGGAATACATATACGAGTAGAAACAAAGGGAAAGAAGTATGTCGTGATAGGGATGTTTGGTGCTGTGACCTCTCTGCCTACCTCAACATGGAAATAGCGGTATAGCATGGATGTATTAAAATGCAGCAGAGAACAAATATGCATGTATAACAGGTATTAAAAATTGAAAAATGTATACATTTGTGGTGTTTATATTTCAATACTCGTTGCTTAATCAACAGTGTTTACGGAAATACTTTTTAATTTTCAAAAATGATATTAGTGTATGTGCTTCACTAAGTTTTTAATTGTTGAACGAAAACTAAATTGATGAATGACGGCATGTGTGAAAAAATACTTTATGTTTATTGGTATGGTACCCGATAACATGTCTGAATTGATGATGTGAACATTTAAAAAATGTTTGCCGGAAACAATATTTTCTTTGACCTTAAAAATCAAGCCTTTTGGTTTAGAAATTCTGTAAAAGGCACGTAACTCACAGTTCAACATCTTACATGTTTGAAATACTATCGCATATGGACCAGCAATAATACTCACATACGTATATCGCGTGCTAGTATTATTACCAGACGAACTCTTAAACCAGCGGGTACCATCGGGTTGAAGACAAACATCTTATCAAAACCTCGGGCTGACGACAAAAATTTTACTAAAGCCTTAAGTTGACGATTTTTACTATCAACATTTTTCTCAGCACGTCGCAGGTGTCCTCCTTATGAGAAGTTCAACATATGTGGAAACAACAGATGTCAGAACACGTGTATGCAGCCAAACATCACAAAGAACTGCAACCCCGTGTGTGCTCCTGGATGCGTTTGCATCGAAGGTTTTCTTAGGGACACCAAAGGAAAATGTGTACCTCCAATAAAATGTGGTAAGAGCATTTTGTCATGGTAGACTTTTTAATTTTTATGAATTTTTTTTTTCAAATTGGTTATCGGAAATCAATCATCAATCGTACGTGTGCATTTTTAGATATAATAAAAACATTCTTCTCATGATGTAATGAACTCACATAGATTGATATTTATCCCATTGTTTGCACACCTTTAGCTTCATCCTTATTTTGCACATCTGCATCATCGTTGTCCTACCCTTTTCCGTTTGGGTAGGGGTTGCAGCTGCACCAACAAAGATCTCTACTCATCCACAGCGTCCACGTCTTACTATCTTACTATTAAAACAAGATATTTAATTATTCTTCTGTTAATTCATACACCTCATACAATCAGGAAATTTACGCAGGGAAAAATAATGAATGGAACAAAAATACATGATGTTTGCGGTCTAGTTCGTACAACGCCAGTCTTCCTACCCAGGTTTACAGGTTCGATTCCCGTTTGAACACAGTTTTTTTTTTAAAGAAGGGTTTTAGTCTGGTTTTCACTTAAAGGTTCTTCAACACATTTCTGGTTGGCTGGAAGAGATTTCCATTTGGTATAATACCTGCCAGAATATGATGTATAAAACAAAAGTGAAATATGATATGACATAAAAACATTATGAAAGCCATATGTCAAAATAACCACGCCCTGATATTTCGCTTGATCTGTTTTATAGAATCAGGTACTCTGCCGTATATTCAACTTGTGTTTCGAAGGGGAGGTTATAAGGTGTTTTTATTTAGAGCTTCTTCATTATATTCATACATTTACAAAGGAAATAAATATTGAAACGTTGAAAACCATATATTTTTCAAACGATTTAAAAAATATTGTAAAATAAGAGTATTTGAAAGCTTCCTAAATGTATCATATGTTCACACAGATTTTTTAACTATTATTTTGTTCATCGTCACATCTACAAACTTGGAGGGAATATTAAAAACAAATGGAATAATAAAAATATAATTTTATTTGAAAACAAACTTTCAACTATTATATTTTGAATTATCTTTAAGAAGAAGACTTACAAAATTTCTTTGATGTCTTTCATGTTTCTAGAGAACGAATAAATTAGAGATGATGTTTTCGTTTTGTCCCATTTTGAAGTCCTTATGATACATATAACTTTACAGAAAACTCCTCTGCGGTTAACAACAAAGCAATTGTCTACGGTTTTATCTTTTTCAGTGTTCAAATTATAAATTTTTGAGAACAATCGTTATATTTGAGCGTAAAACTTTGGGTGTGACTGGTAAGTTCTAAAGAACCTTGAAGTAGGATTTAAAATTTTATTCATAATTTATATTTAATATACTCGTACTTTTCAACATGGCTCTCGTTCAAAAAGTGATAACATACTATGCATGCATCCAAAATATCTACGACTATATAAAATCTAAGTATACACTCGCATTTTATGTTTTAAAAGAAAGTTCTTACAATGTAAGCTTATGTTTTATCTAATCATGGGGTTAACTCCTTATATTCAATAATTGACTTGAAACATGTCAATCTAAATAATAATAAAAGCACCGTTTAGAGAGTAAATTCTCCTCAAGGGCAAAACTGGTGAATTGGCTTTCTTGGCACATGGCCACTTTTATTAACAGAAAAACAATATTGCAAAAAATTTCAAACTTAAGTGTATATCATATATGAATGGTGCCTGTGGTAATTTTTGTTTAATTGAATGTTTATTTCTTAACCTTGTATAGTTGGTGCTTTCACATTTTTTACATAAACTCATTTCTCAATTTAATTTCAAAAAATGTATGATTCTTATAATTTCTTGGTTTGATTACATAAATATGAAAAAAGTACAATAATATCACGTCACTTGTCATATTAACGCATAACTTATTAATCTATTGTATAATACTTAACTTCGTAGATACTTGCAAAAAAGGTGAAATATTCAGTGATTGTGGAAATGATCCTTGCCAAAACACTTGCAAAGAACCTGATCTTAATAATAATTGCACTTATGAAGGAGAATGCTACTTTGGCTGCAATTGTCAGAGGTCTCTGATTCGGGACACGAGAGGGAATTGCGTACGGAGGTCGGAGTGTGGTAAAAATCACTTTTTTTTTTAATAATCTATCTATAATATTTTTTTATTATTATCTTTTTTTATTCAAATAAACTTTGCACACTTAACTTTACGGAATTGGTAAAAAAATATTTCAGCAAGTGTGTAGACAACATATAAGCAATATAGAATAAAGTGTATGTCTACAAACTAATAGTAATTTAGAATATAAACAAAAAAAAGCAAAAAAAAAATTTTCAAATTTAAAAAAAAAAGCAAAACAAATAGAAACAAAACTCTTAAAATAAAAGTAAATAACTATGTTGCTCAGATTATTCACTTTTTATGACAATATTCATATTTTCAATTTCCGTTATTTAGTGACAAAGCTTAAATTGTTGACTTGTAATAACTTTTATTAAAGAGTTGCCTCAAAAGTGCATCAAAACCTGGCAGGTAACCCTAAACAAATATCCCTGAAACTATAAATTCTTGGTAATCAAAATATGAACCTGTGCTTTTCGTTCTTTTAAACCTCTGGAGGAGGTATTTGCCTAAAGTTCATTTGAGTGTAATGACATGTAATTAATGTGCAAAGTAAGGTAAAAAAAACTTAGTGAATATATATAGGAAAAATCCATATGATAACAAGTTAACCAAATTGTGTTGTATACAACGGAAACGAATACAATAAATATATCCACGTAAGTATATGCGTATCCACAAACTAATATTATACGTGCCCTTACGTTATATCAAGTAAATTAAAACGACACATTTGTTGACGTAAGGGCACGTATATATTATACGGGCACGTATATATTATACGGGCACGTATAATATATACGTGCCCTTACGTCAACAAATGTGTCGTTTTAATTTACTTGATATAAAATATATAGATATATCTAATATACGCAATCGTTTATACATAATTTGGAAGGAGGTACATGATGTTCCTTTTGTCAAGAATTTACAACATATTCCTCAGGGAGAGTTATGATTTCAGTGATGTCGCGTAATATATAAAAAAAAAACATATTTATGAGGGGGGTGATTATGAAGGGAGTAGCTTTTGAAGATCTTCATATACTCGTACATATATGATAGTGAATGACTGACGCAAATATAGAGTGTGTAATGCGGAGTTTATTGCTCACAGACATCAGACCTATCAGAAAATTTTGTAGGAATTTTTGGGTTCAATGTTCGGCAAAATTTTTACATTCCAGCTAAATCTTAAGAAAATTTTATGATTAAAGCCAGATTTATTACAATAAATTAAAACAAGTCTTAAGGAGGGTAAAATCAGTCCGGAAGTGCATCCGCGTACTTAACGCGAATGCTTATCATTAGACCATAACCGTTGACTTACATAAAACTCACTCCGTCGTAAGCGTGTTCAAACAGTGACGGAAAAATCATTATATTTCCCTTCAGTTATGTAGATTATTTCCTGGTTCCCCGATAATCCTTTTTTCCTACATCTCATCCCATTTGATTGCCTTACATGAAATTATTATTTTTAAATCGTCAAATAATCTGTATTCTCATAGTAAAGCTCATTTATGTTTACCAACATATAGATTGCTGAACTATTTGTTTTATCATAACTTTTCTTTTTTAAAAATGTTTACTTTTTATTTTTTTTAAATAAAGTAAAAAGATGAGAGTAAACATAATTTATTGCCATACACCCTTTTAAATATTAACAGTACCGTCACACATTTTTACCTCACCTAAGTAAATTGGGAATAGAACGACTATTGATATTTTGAGCACACAGCAAATATTTATATGAACGTCTACGAGTATAGGCGTATCCGCACTGAACGGTTTTTCTAAATTTAAAAAAAATCTATCATAATAATTTTGAAATACGTTAAAAATAATCATTTTTTATAAAATATAACTTCAAGGTTTTTTTTACTTAGCTGTAAAAATTAATTCAGGCGAAAATTCATTTTTACAGCTAAGTAAAATCTATAATATCGAATATTGGAACATAAGTGACGAATTAGACTGACACTTAAAATTTTACAGCCTTACAATGAAAACAAGGAAAAAGTACCGAAATTTCAATAATTTGTCCAACTTCGGAGAACTAGATTTAGGAAGGAAAAACTAAACATACCTACTTACGATTTTTTTATTCCAATCAATATGAAGGAATTTGAAGGAATACACTCGCGTGTCTTGATGTAATAAAGGAAAGACACTACCAAAGTATCATTAATTTTTCTTACATATTAAAATGATCAATTTTCTTATCAATAATAATGATAAAGGGACAACTTATATATAGCGCCGTTCAGAGAATAGACTATATTCAAAACAAATCTACTATTATTGATAGATAAAATATAGTACAAAAAATAAATTAAGTTGTGTGTAAGAATATGAACTAAGTGTCTTTTTATTATTTAAAATATTTGATTTTCAAACAGAAAATTACAGATGTGGGAAAAACGAATCGTGGAATTGGTGTCCAAAATTCTGCACACGTGATGCAAACTGTACGTCTCTATTCAGTGGAATACAGGAAAACTGCGGAACCCGTCCTCCTTTCTATAAGTGCACACCTGGATGTTTCTGCAAGAAAGGATACTTGAGAATTAATAATTTATGCGAAAAATCTAGTCAATGTACGTCAAAAAGGTTTTTTTTGTGTTCTTTATTTAGCTTCTTGATCTCTTTTATTTGCATTACTTACCATACTGCAAAGGTTTGGCCACCCGAATAGTCAACCTACACACGCCATCTATTCTCAGCAATTATTTTTCCATTTTGAATCTACATATGTCTTACTTAATGTGGTGTTTTTCTTACTGTTTTTCTCCTCTCGAGATTATTTTAAGGATATTACAGAATTCAAATATTTGGCTTGCAACATACAGATCAAGTTTCATTATAACGATATCCGTGGGATCATAAAAACTATTTCGTTATTCTTATACTTCGTTATGCTGAATGTTGTATAAAAAAGATAGTTTTAAAAAGTGTTTTATTTCAGAATAAAAAGTTGTATAAATACATAAAATTCAATATTTTTCAAATAATGGAGTTATTTTTACTGTGCTGAATTTATATTAGCAGTTTTCAGAATGCATTTTCAATACCTCATAAATTTATTGTTAAAAAAATATGTTTCAAGACATCGGTGTTATAAGATAAGAAAGCCTGATTTTTTTTCAATTTACTCATAGCTTCCGATGACAAAACCTTCATATCAGGGGGGACACCTCAATTTTCATAATCATCTTCGTCGCTCTTCAAACTTAAAATAACGTATTAGTAGATGACTGCTAATGTCCAATAATGTATTTTTTAGTCACCTCACTCGCAATTATAAAATAAAAATATTATCTTCAACAATTCAGTCACGATAATTTCCACGTATATATCATATGTATACTAGCAATCACAGAATTTGGCACTAACATTTCAACTTAACTGTATATGTTCGAGCCATCTGGATTTCATTATCACTA
Organism: Odontocerum albicorne; assembly: GCA_949825065.1. NCBI lineage: Eukaryota > Metazoa > Arthropoda > Insecta > Trichoptera > Odontoceridae > Odontocerum > Odontocerum albicorne. Next base: position 20,468,988 of record OX463842.1, on the reverse strand, counting down.
TCTTTGTGAATTGAGACTAACTTCCAATATTTAATAATTGTTGACCCTTCTATATACCACCAATCTGAAAAAAATCCAGCTTCACATGCTTCTTAAACATTTTTTTTTTAGTCTAGTAATAACAGATTTAAATATAGTAAGTTAACTAATGTAATCCATTTTTACTGCACGCATCATTCCCCGATCAAAGGTTGCAGAAATGTAAAGTTTGGAGAAAAATATTCAACTTCAATGTGTTGTAACTCGCATGTTAAGTTATATGCTGAGTGAATTACAATTAAAGAAGATTTTTTCATTCGAAAGTCCAAATTTATTAGCCATTTGAAAAATATTGCGTGTTTCATCCAAGCCCGTCCGTCGGTTTAAATTCCTTCGATTCGTTAAACACATTATTCTAAGTCCGTTCATTCGATTCAGCAACAATTTTCGTTTTTTGTCGAATCTATCGTTGCAATGAGATTTGACCTGTGTTCCATAACTTATTTATTTTTTATATCATTGGCTATTTCCCAACTGAATGACTTAAGAAAATACAAGTAAGAAAGCGCAATTTTCAGGCTACAATTCTGTTACATACTTTTGTATCTGACTTAAGGATAAAATTAATAAATAACGTTATAAGTAAACTCATAAAAATATTACAAAACATCAATTTTTATACATTATAAAATAGCATTTTTTTTCATAAAAAAAACAGTTTTGTTATAAAAAATATAATAAACTCTTTGGAAACCTAAATAATCTCTTACGAGTAAGGGTCATTATTTTGCAAAAAAATCGAAATAAGGGCATGATTATTTTGCCCCAAAAATCATAATTTTTATACTCTTGTTGCCGTTACTGAAGATTTCATTTAATTAGAAAGTTGTTATTTGTTTTTTAAGAATACAAACTGTATCAGACAGGTACAAAGACTGTAGAAATAGAAATAGATCGTTGGTCGCCGCGTAGCGCTCGAAGAATCGACGTCACGAATTCCGTAGCGAAGATCCAGCAGAAGAAGAAGAAGGAGAGCAGGGAGAGATTCCTCTCAGGCAGCTTGATGTAGGGTAGCGGGTCTCAAGTAAAACACGGTAAATTCGGTATTACTGAGAATGTATTTCAAATGAAGTGGTGAGAAGTCAAGTGAGAAGTCATTTACAAATTGGGTGGTACCCTTTATATTAATGGTCAGTCGGCCGTCAGCAGCGCCCATTGTCCGCGAAATACGACAACTTTCGGGGTCTGGGCCATGCTTACGCCGACTGAATCCGGACCTACCCCGATTGCACCGCTTCGCAAGTCACATAAATCCAATACGGTCGCGAATGCAATCGGAGTCAAACAGACATACATATGACATACAAATTTACACACAACATATGGAATACAGATTTACATACAAAACATTAGATATCATAGCATTTTTCATATACGAATTTAGTAATACAAGTTCAATAATACAGATCTACACAGTGTCTTTTTCGTGTCACATACACACACACACGGGTGATGGCACACGTCCGATACACAAACCTTTTGGTGTTTTCATAAACCTACATATACAAAATCCTCAAGTAATAAATCATTTACATGGTAGAGAAAATAGACAAGTTTAACAAAAAACAAATACATTTCGGCACTTCCTTATTTTGTTGACAAAATATAAATATTGTAAATAAAACCATTTAGGATAAAATTGAAACTTCTACCTTTGGTGTTGCAGGTTGCTTTGACCGAAATGCTGAAGTGGTTAGTTGTCCTAACCCATGTCCTGGCGGGACTTGCGCACACCCTAAATTGGTTCGTTGTCAAGCTCCTTGTAAGGTTAAAGGTTGTCAATGCAAGAGAGGGTACGTTAAGGGACCAAATGGAAAATGCATTCATATTACAGAATGTCGTAAGTTTTAATAATTACAAGTTTATGTTATCACTGCTAATCAAGACCAACGCTGTTATATCGCCTAGACCAGTGTTCTCCAACCTTTTTAGACCTGTGGACCGGCAAAAAAGGAAAAAAATTTCGTGGAACACTAAATACTGAAATAAAAATGTTTTTTTTATTTAATATTTTTTTAATCATATATTGTGACAGATGGACATATGTAACTATAATTAACAAATATACATATAACAGTTAAACAATTTTAATTGTAACATTATCTGATACAATTAAAACAATGGGGTTTTTTCAACAAACTAATGCGAAACCTGCTGTTGCATCTTTGCTAATATATTGGATATTCTTGGCTGCAGTGCTGTCTCTGACATTATTTTACTTGTACGAGTATGTACTGTTACTCTCACCGGTCCATTCCAAAATGAAAACAATTATTTATTATGAAATTCTTGGAAATATATTAAGGTAGGGTTTTGCGTCCGAGTTCACTATCCAAGAGCAAATATTTCCGTTCTCCCTAAGTGTATCTGAGAAGATTTATGACTGTCCATTCTGAGAAAATCAGCGACCATCGTGTCGCATTATCATACCAATTATATTTATTTATCAATTACTAAAAATACGAGTCAACGTGCAAGCGATAAAATCCTATATTTAATATTTTTGCATGGCGAATTTCTTGAAATTACTGTTTGCGGCCCGGCGGAAAGTCTCTGCGGCCCGGCACCGGGCCGCAGACCACCGGTTGGGGAACACTGGCCTAGACCATACAATCGACAGGTGTTAAAATAGGAAGATTCGCAATATGTGATTAACTACGGAAGAACGTGGAGAGAGGCGTTTTTTGGCATACATGTGTTCGTGATGCTGCGCATAGGGTGATGATGATGATGATGACGATAATCATCATTAAAATATCCACGAGATGTCTAAAGCAAATTGTTTTTTTTACTGAGTCTCTAATAAAATTATTTTCCCAAGTTGAAATGAACAATGACATAATAACTTAACCAAAAAAGTACATAATGTATATAAACTAAGTTATATTTCAAATACTAATATATAATCATAATTAATTGTTAAATCAACGGTTAATTTACTCACCAAAGTTACTCTCAAGGAGTTTTATTTCTTTTATGAATCTGCATTGGCCGAAATTAATAGTTTTTCTCAAATATCTGATAAATTACACTAACCTAAAAACGTTTGTCATTTCTTACGAGTTGACATTTCTTTACTATGAATAAGCACTAATTACTCTTTGATTCAATTTGTGGAGAATATGAAAAACAAAATGATCATATGAACGATTAAAATATGCAATATAATAATTTGAACTTTTTTACAACCGCAGCCAAGTGTCCAGAAAATGAGATTTATTCTATATGTGGAAATAACGTGTGCCAAGATACCTGCCTCAATCCCAACATGTCCCAAAGTTGCACAGCAATGTGCAATCAAGGGTGCATATGCAGAACTGAATATTTAAGGAATACAACTGGATTTTGCGTTCTACGAGAAAATTGTGGTAAATATATTTTATCCATTTATGAAATAGTCTGATAAGGTATAATTATATACGTGTATACATGCATATCATGCCGTATCCCATGCGGGGTAGGCAAATATAACAGATCTTCAAACGTTTCTATCCAAGCAAACAATTTTACCTCTCCCATCTCCTTCTTTTATCGAGATGTTTTCTCACGAAAGATCACACGATTGATGTAGAACGTAAAATTGACGCAGGCTTTGCGACGAGATCCTCGACAACGAGGTCCAGTGATGATAACTTGGTTTAGCTTGCAGGTTTGCCTTGCAGCCTTCACTTATCTGTTGTAGCTGTATTTTAGTTGATGTGGCTGCGGTTTCTATGACTGCCGCTACATTACTTGAAGCTCGCATTATGAACGCTATGTCAGAGGTGAACTGTTATGAATACTTTTTGTATCCAGGTATCTCAAAAACTGTGAATGTATTATGTCGAGCAGAAAATAATACAACCGATGCCATAAGTCGTTAAGGATGTTCATAGTTTCTGAGATGTCGAATGATGATGACCGAACATGAAGTTTTGAGCACGAGAAATCGTACTTATTTTAGAGGAGATATTTACAATATTTTCCAAAGTCTAGGGAGAATAAAGTTGAAATTCATCATCCATCACGCACACTTTATTTTCACAAAATATATCGTAGAGAGGCTGAATTGCTTGAAGTCACGTACTCTAATACATTGGTTTTTTTGCCTTATTTAGCTTTCATATTTCAAAAATACTAAGAAGCATTTCGGGGTATAACTCTTTTCGTAGGTTGTGGATAAGAGAATTGACGAATGTTTTTTTTTTCTCGGTTATGATTAAATCAAATAACGTACATATTTTACGGTCAACAAACTTTTAAAAATGAAATAGAGGACTGCTATAAAAACTATCAACAAATGTTAAAATTCTCGCCATTTGTGTGTCGGTTAACAAGGAATTCTTTATTCAAAACATGTCAGAAAATGTTTATTTTCCTATTTTATTTGACAGCTGTCACATCTTGATACAATTATATTACCCAACAATTTATATTGGAGAAACTCTTAGGAAAAACATCACGTACTTTTACAAAAACTACTTGATAAATACAAATATTTTTATCTACTATCATTATTGATATGTTTTTTTTATATTTGCCGAAGATTTATGACATTGATTTCACACTCAAAAGTGTATTAAGTAATATATTATTATCCTGTCCTTTTGACATATACTTGTTGGGAAGGAATAAATTAAATATTTGTATTGTAAATGCATTGTTTTGTACTGTTTTTTTCTTTAATTTTAGCATGAATTTAAGCAAAAATACTTTTGATTTAGTTGAGATGGGGTTAATAAGTATTCGAACTATATCAGAAAACAGATTAAGCCGTGTAGAGATACATAAACTATCTGTGTTGTTCAGGTTTTTCTTATATTTTAGAGAAAAAAAGATAGAATTTAAAGAATAGAAACAAAACAAAATTATGTCATATTCTTAAAAATTAAACGAGAATAAATATACGTTTTTTAAAACAATATGCCTTTCTCTATCAAAACAATATACCTTTCTCTATCAAAACAATATACCTTTCTCTATCAAAACAATATACCTTTATCTATCAAAACAATATACATTTCTCTATCAAATTAAAGAACCACTTACATTTCTTTAATTTCTCCGTTATTCAAAAAGATTTTCATTTTAAGTGTATAAAGTTAACAGGATAAAAATTGTTCTCTTGGTACTATAACTTAAAAAAAAGTTAAGTCAAAATTTTATTTAATTTTTATAAACCCATGAACCAAGGAGGAAATCAATTATGGATTTAGCAATCGTATATTTTCTTTCTATTTATCTGTAATTGATGACACAATAATGTATTTAAAAAAAATAATATGCAAACAAGATAAGTAAATATTCGAGTAGGTATCAGAGTTCCATTTATTGAAATTAAGTTATAAGAATTCAAATACGAAGTAAAATTGAATATTAAAAATATGAAAAATATGTGTTTTGAAAAGATAGGTGATAAGGTGGGGATGAATTAAACAGCAAACTTTTTGATTGATTATGATTTTTAAATGCTTCTACTCATTAGTATAGGTCAGTGGTCCCCAACCTTTTTGTCGCCGCGGACCGGTCAACGTTTCATAATTTTACCGCGGCCCGCGGGGGGGGGGGGGACACACACACATTGAATTTAGTTTTTTTTTAAATTTAATAACAATATATTTGTACAATATATAATAATAAAATTTACAACTGTGGTACATAAGTTATAGTGACAAATAATAGTAGAGAAACACACAAGGTTTGTGGGAAAAATGAAGAAAAAATATATAATAACAATGAAGGATTATTAAGTTTCAGATAATTTTTTAATTTTGTTTTGGATTCATGGGTATTTTCAATATTTTTAAGGTTCAACGGAAGGTTGAAAGTATTTTTTTCCAAGATAGAGAAAAGACCGCCTTCGGAATCAAGGATGACCCCGCATGCGGCATACATATGGTAGTGTGGTGTTGTTTTATTTCGAAGGTATTGTCGGAAGGTCGGTGGTAACTTAGCGTGAAGGGGTCTTCAACGGAATAATTATTTTAAGCTATAATTAAGTTTTATTGGGTATGTTCGATTTTTCAAAAGTAATTTTGATTTTTAAGCAGGCCCTTGCGCGGTCCAGTACCATGTGGTCCACGGCCCGGTACTGGGCCGCGGACCGGGGGCTGGGGACCACTGGTATAGGTGACTATAAATATAAATTATTTTCCTCTGACAGTCGAAGCCTGATACGTTCTTATCATATATTTATAACGGCTAAAAATGTCAAAAATATTTTGTGTTTTGAAGAAAAACAATCGTACATAATGAAACCAATATTCACATGAGTATGTGTACTGAGTTAATATCCAAAATATTAAAAAAATTATATTATTAGTTAATATAAGATTTTTTTAACACACATAAACATCTTCATTTATCAAATTTGATATGCCACACTAGTTTCCTTTATGAACCATAGTAAAATTTACGAAATAAGGGAACAAATATCAATAACCGTAAAAAATCAACACTATTCAGTATCCTACTGTGCGTGATATCACCGATGCAAAGTACAATGCCACTGAACGGAAAAAAATCTTGAATACAACTTACCAATATAAAAATAATTAAATTACAAAAAAAAACAATTCAGTCTAAATGAAAACAGAATGACCAATCTCCATTCAAGACCTAAGTTAGAGTAAATGCTAAGTCGGGACCCCTTCTGAGCTCAACAACATCTACATTTAAAATATCCAATAACTCACACATGAAATTACCCAACGGTTGCATTCAAAGATTAATGACTTTGTATTTATAAGTAATAACTCTTTTATATTTATGAAAGTTATTTTTTCAATATGACACAGTGCATGTCTTTATGCTGCGTCATGTTGTCGTTGTGTTGCTGCTACTTTCAAGTCTTACTTGCGCGTTGGGATTGACGCGATCGTTTCTTCTTTTTAGCATTTGCACCCCTTTTTGCAGCCATCTTTATGTTTTGTTCCATAATAAAAAGTCTGTAATACTTGAGGTGAAAATTTTGTGTTTCAGAAACAATCGGTAACTTACATTTGAAAGTTATTTTCAACAAAATAAGGATTTAATCAATTTCTATAATAAAACTGTAAATCTATAATAATGTAGAATTTTAATGAAATTTAACTCAAAACAGAGTATATTTTTTATTGACATAAAGCTATATACTCGTATAAACTTGTATCAACTAAATTAATTTCTTTACATAGAAATTTATAAAATTCAATTTTATACCAAATATTTTATTTTTTTTTATATACGATTGGCAATAAATTAAATTTTCCTTTAAGGCGTGTTTATTTTTCATCGATCATTTCATTAATATCTCTAACAATTTTCATAAGATTAATTATTTTTCTCTTACTTGTAGATACACCTTCAACTGTTTCTTCGAGCACTTTGGCAACCGCCCCCTCTACTATTCCAACCTGTCAAGTAAATGAGGTGTACAACCCGTGTCCTTCTTGGTGTACCTTCGACCAGACCTGTTTTCTGCTGCTTAACGATATAAGACCTCTATGTACTATTCCTCCCCCAAACGACACCTGCAAGCCCCGCTGCGAGTGCTTGCCAGGACACGTTAGGACTAGGACTAATGGGCAATGTGTACCTGAATCCACATGTAAATAATGATACCAAAACATTAAGACTAATGGAACATCTTAAAAAAGATTTATATTGAAATTTACAATTTTTTTACAGTTGTTAGAAGTTACTAGTCCAAAAATGTTTTTTTAAGCATACGATATTTTTGGTTTCAAATTTAAACCGGTTTAAAGAAACTCACGTAGTTTATTCAAATTGACATTTTTTAAGCTTTTAGCTGTTATTGAATAAAATCGAATTTTGAAATATGCATCAATTTTTTTCATTTGTGCAGAATTATGAGAAATAATTTAGTTTCAAATAATAAGAGAAGTATTTATTACCTATGACAAAAAGAAAAATCAACCTCCTTAAATGAATTAAACAAAAAATCAATATTTCACAAAATAATTAATCACGGATGCTGTGTTATGACATGTTTCAACATTTTCGAGTTCTATATAAATTCAATCAAGTTTTTTCAGCATTAACCAAATCTGTTCAAGTAGTCAAAACTTATTTTTAAAATTGTTTTCATTTTTAATGTATTAGCTAAAGTGCGATTTTTTTAAGGCTGCAGTGATCCAAATTCATTGCTGACTGCTTGTCCCAATCCCTGCCCCGGAGGAACATGTTTGCAACCAACATACTCCCCGTGTAACCTATTCTGCAAACCTGTGGGATGTGTATGCAGGTCTGGGTATCTTTTGAATGATACTGGTTGCGTTCCATCTGTTCAGTGTGCTGGTAAGAATAATAAGTAGCAAGTTAATTAAGTGTCTTTAATTATGGGACTCAACTGCAAACAAAAATAATCATTACATAAATTATTTCTTTACGGTTCCAAGAACTTAATGTTTTTTTTTTCATTTATTTTTCCTTATGGGCCAATACCCTCAGATGACAATTTATAAGCATATAAATTTTAATTGTCTTAATAAATGTAATATTTGTTTTCATTTGCGATTTTTTTTTATTTATTTTGTTTACTTAGCAAAAAAAAGTTAATACCCAAGAAAATGAAATTTTCTTCCTAAGCTATCTGTTTACGAACTAACAATTAAATTCTTATGGAAAACTAGATTTTTATTTTAAAAAATTAATTCAGTATGGTTGTAACATAAAACCTCTTTAACACATTTCTGGTTGATTGGAAAAATATGATACATGATAATAAAACCACCAGATTATATTGTATGCAATAAAAATATAGTGAAATACAATATAAGATGAGAAGTGGTATCAGAGTACATCAAGATCAATTACAGAAGAGTAGACAGTTTGAGTTCTACAACCTCGATGGACGAAAGTGATAAGATGATAATATAGTGCAATACAATATAAGATGAGAAGTGGTATCAGGCTACATCAAGATCAATTACAGAAGAGTAGACAGTTTCAGTTCTACAACCTCGATGGACGAGAGGGATTAGATGATAATATAGTGCAATACAATATACGATGAGAAGTGGTATCAGGCTACATCAAGATCAATTACAGAAGAGTAGACAGTTTTAGTTCTACAACCTCGATGGACGAGAGGGATAAGATGATAATGATATTTTTCGGTAAAGCAGTTTCCAAATATTGTTAAACCATTTAGTCTTCAAGGAAATGCTATATAATCACAATAAAAAACAATTTAAATAGCACATTTAACACGTATAAATAAATATGCATATTCTGTGTACTGTTATTATAAAACACAATTAATAATTTTATTTACGACCTTTCAGGCACTGAAATATTCTATCAATGAAAGTAATATTTTTTACAGGTCCATCAAGTACCACGATGGTACCGACAACTTCACAATAAACCAATAACTTCCGTGGCCTAGTCGGCAAGACGCCTTTTATCAAACCCGGGGGTGCGGACACTTTTTTTTTAAGGTTTCTAGTCCAATTATTTTCACTTAAAGTCTCTTAAACATATTTCTGGTTAGATGAAAGAAATTGCCACATGGTGTTTAAATCCACCAGGTTATATTGTATACAACCAACGTGTAAAAAATATAATTAAGAGTAATATATCCTATGTTATACGAGTATATCATAAAGAGTAATATCTCCATTGTTATCGAGTATATCATAAAGAGTAATATCTCCATTGTTATACGAGTATATCATAAAGAGTAATATCTCCAATGTTATACGAGTATATCATAAAGAGTAATATCTCCATTGTTATACGAGTATATCATAATGATGCGGAATAATAATCATGTCAATAATTTTTTTTCGATAGTGCTATAATTTGAGACGGAAGTTTGTCACTTACGGATAGCGGATAGGCGTGTTAGTTTGTCAACTTTACAAAATACGTGTTGTACAGGAAGTTGTGTGTGTGTGGTCTGGATGATGAGATGATAGCTCATGTAATTCCTAATATCCTTTACGTGAATTGCATTTACTTAATGTTATATATTACGTTTTTTTTCTTTCTAGAAATAACTTTTCCACTCATAGTTCGATTGTAAACATTTTCAAAATGAATTACATAAAATTTTTCATTTTCCGCCTGAAAGTTGTTTTTCCCCATTTTCTCTTATAATTGCATATTTAGATTAATAGTGATGACGCAAATCATCCTAGTGTTGGTAAAATAACCATTTATAAAAAAAATTAAAAAAGTCAAGGAATATTAAATAGTTAAGAAAAAATAACGAAAACCCATTGAAGAGAAAATCGATTCATATGGACAAAATTGAGTTTCCAATACGTAAGTACAAAAAATGAGGAACGAAAATAACAATAAGGGCTTGGTTCTTTGTACAGCCCTGACTTCTTACATTTCTTAATTTAACTCGTTTCAGCTATATGTTTTTGTCATATCCTACCACGCCTCCAACTCAAAACTACAAATGATTTAAGAAGTTTTGAAAAATTATTTCATATATGGGTCATTATCTGAAAATTTGTACATTTGAAAAAAAAAATTTTTTTTTTTTGTGTCCCGATTTCGTTCAGGATTTTAATTTAATATTGTCATTATTTTAAGGACACGATTTCAGTGGCAGCAGCGAATATTTGCTATTATCTTGCAAGTTATTTAAAAAATGGTTGCATAAACTCCTAATTTATGTCACCTACGTTACCATAGAAAAAAATTAGATATCTATAGTATAATTTTAAAAAAATCTATTTGTTCTTACATTTCCTTTTAAAAGATTTAATTGCAAATTTAATTACAATTAATAGATAAAATAAACTAAAATTTATCGATAAAATTTGGAATATTTGTCAACTGTGTTACCAAGATTGTGTTTTTGAAATTTTCTATTTAAAATAATTCAAAGAAATGTAAAGTTTTAAAAACGACTCAAACGAAAAACATAAGTAGATATGTTTCTATTTTGAATATTGCGTTTAAAACCACAATTAGAAAATCAATTATTTAGAAAAAAAATTATAATTGAAAATAATACTTGGGACAAAAAAGTAACGCAGTGGAGAAAGAAGTAACGCAATTGACATAAGTTTGTAAAACTGTTCATTTATTGATTGATTTATCAAAAGTTACACAAGTCCATTCATTATCTGAAAAATTTAAGTAAATTATATGACATAAAATTTTTAAGCTTCCTCAAGCACATCAATATAATTTGGAAACTCGTAATAAATTCGACTTCCTTTTAAAGTTATCACAGGATTAACAAGTGTTGTTATTATATCATGCGAGTGGATATCAACTACATCATTCTTATCAATTTTAAATTTGGTTTTTTCTGGATTAACTGATACTAAAAAGATCACTTTAATTTCATTTTCATCATCAATTTCTGTCTGAGCAATGGCCACGTATCTGAAATTGGTCCTTTTTCGTTTATTCTCGCTATTTATGTTTATGAGCAGGTAACTGCCACATGAAATTTTGGTGGGCAATGTTTCAGCATCCTGTTGGCTATCTCCTTCAGCGTCACTTGAATCCGGAGAATAGACTGAGTTATATACGCTTATTCTCTTCTGAACACATGAATATTGTTTCGGCTCATAACAATCACAAAAACCTTTACCAACATTATTATTTGCGCAAAAGCAGCTAATGTTGCAGCAGAAAAAGCAGAAAGCTCTTATGAAGTAAGGCCTTTACCTTAGATAATGGTGTCGATGATAATTGGTTTTGTTTGTCATTTAAACTCTGTGCTTTTTTTTTATACTTTTCAACACTTCGTTCTAATTTTTGGTTTTGGTCCTTCAATGCTATATTTTCTCTGAACATTTTTGTCCTGTCCCTTCTTACTTTTTTTCGTCCCTGACAAACCCTTGGACTCGGTACACATCTATTATCGGGGGATAATGGTGGTGTGCCATTCAATGCAGCAGCCAAACGTTGTTCTTTAATTCTTTCGTTCGCTTTGTAGGACCTCCATTTTCGCCTGGTAATTCGCTGTTCCCTTGGTGTTTTCTCTGCTATTAATGTTTTTTTTTTGTGATAGCGGGCTCTTGCTTTTTGTTTTTGTTCCTCTTCTTTTTCCTTGTTGTCCTTCAACCGTTGCCGATACCGCCTTTGCTTCTCTGCTGGTGTTAGTGGCATATTGATATTAACCTAAATCCAAATTAAAAACTATGAAAACTATTCATTGTAACTCATTTCAATAACATAAAATCAACTATGTAACTTTTTTGTCAGTTTCGTTACCAAATATGAGTAACGTAGCTGACCGGTAACGCAGTTGACATTTATTGCATAAATGAGCTGCCAACAATTAATGTACACTATTTCGAAAATTCTTTCTATATTATATTCAAGGTTAACACAATATTAATATATTATGTTAACTAAACTATAAGTTTTAGCGAAATATTATAAAAAAAATTTAGTAACACAGTTGACAAATAATAAAAATACATACCTCCGCTGTAACAACACAATGAATACTGCAGAACACTGACACTTTTTCAACCGACTCAGGGGAACTAAACAAAACTAAGCGACATGTCTGAACACGTTCATCTTCGTTCATCGGAAAACAAACGGTTTTTGTCGTTACTTTGCCGGTAACTTAGTTGAAGTAACGCAGTGGAAAAATAATAGGGACACAACTTCTTTCACAGTAAAATCATTGAAAAACACATTTTTTAAGTAATATGATTTAAGTTTAACAATAAAAAAAGATGAATTAAGAGAATTGCAATTATAAATTATTTTTAAATTTAATGTTAAATACTTTAGTTGAACGCTACTTTTTGATTTTGCTTACCAGGACAGGTCGTTTTTGACAAACCAGCGACAAACTGTATAAATTTTCGCGGGTTATTATTAACTTATTTTTTCAAAATCATGTTTATTTTTAAGGAAAATATACAAATATTTGAATCTTCTTTTAATATAATTCTAAAAAAATTAAATGGAAGTAAGATTCAAGTCATAACCTATGGGACACCAGTGTACAAGATTCCAGATAATGACCCATATATGCATTATTTTACGGAACTAAAGCTTGGATCAACCTTGGTGAAGATTGAACGTAATCAATAAATAAATGTGTGTTTTATTAACATAAGACTTCAATAAAACATACGATGCCCATTATACTCGGCCACATCTCAAACTACAATTCTATAATAGTTTTTTTTATTTTATTTCATATATGTACTCTTATGTATATTAAAAATGCATTATTAGAAATGTTACATAATAATAAAAGAACAATTTATCAAACCCAGCCCGTGTTTTTTCTTTTCATGTTTGTCTTTGACACTCCCTATTCTGTTTATTATTCTTTCCTTTCCTTCATATTAACCATAAGCACGATTATGTATTAAAAAATATATTTCTTCCAATAAATTGTGCACGGCACTATTGGTAAAAATGGACTTATATATTGATATTTAATCATTTCGAAACAGAAATTAAAAAAGCGACCTTCAGATGATTGGTTTAAAACAATCAGCATCGAGTTAGCCATCTTTATTTCAAATTTATATCATACTAAAGATGTGATGAAGTGCAAAAAATACTATTTCGTAACATTGTTGTATAGCACTTGAGTTCACTCAAAAAACGCTTTTAAATTTAAAGTTATTTCAACGACATTGCTTCAATAAACTCAGTTGTAAGAAAATTAAAAAAACGGTCCGCAGTTGAATTCTAAGGTATCAGTAATGACAATCTACCTTATTTTGTGAACTCTCAAGAAGAAAGATATGACATACCAGGATTTTAAAGGTAACTGTTATACAAAATATTGCTAATTATAGTTTTGATTGTAAAATACATTAAAGGTAAAAAAAACTAATTCTAAGGTACGAGGGTGGTCCCAGAAGTACCCAACCTGACGTATAGATGGCGGTTGTTGCTTTAAAAAATTACTATGGTAGAAAGTACTAAACTTACAAAGCTTACGTTTCAAGTTTTAAGACGTTAAGTTGTTTAGTATTTGTTTGGCAGCCATCAATAGTGAACGCTCTCAGTGAACTTGTAAACATGGAAAAAATTGGTCATCGTTATGTGATACAATACTTTCATTTGAAAAGTCTAAGTCCAACCAATATCAAAGTCGAGGTAGATTCTACTCTGAGGGAGTCTGCTCCTTCGTTTACAACAGTAAAATATTGGGTGGCAGAGTTTAAACGAGGCCGTACGAGCTGCCAAGACGAACATCGCAATGGTTGACCAAATGAGGTGACCACGCCAGAAATGGTAAAGAAAATCCACAAAATGGTATTGGATGACCATCGATCGAAAGTGCGCGAGCTAACAAACATGGTAGGCATTTCAAAAAGTGCTGTACATCACATATTGACTGAAAATTTGGACATGAGAAAGCTGTGCGCAAGATGGATGTGACATGAGAAAGCTGTGCGCAAGTTGGCTCACAATGGAACAAAAACAGCGTCGTGAGGATGTTTTAATCGAGTGTTTGGCGATGTTTCACAGAAATAAAGCCGAGTTTTTGCGTCGATTCATAACCATGGATGAAACATGGGTCCATCACTTTACACCTGAGACGAAGGAACAGTCAAAACAATGGACTGAAAGGGGAGAATCGGATCCAAAAAAGGCGAAGACAGTTCCATCTGCAGGTAATGTCATGGCATCAGTTTTTTGGGATGCGCGTGGGATAATTTTCATTGTGCAAACTTATTGCAGCGTTTGAATGATGAAATCAAGAAAAAACGGCCGCGTTTGGCGAAAAAGAAAGTGTTGTTTCATCAAGACAATGCACTAGTTCACACATCCGTTATCGCGGTGGCCAAAATCAATGAATTAAAGTTTGAATTGCTTCCTCACGCCCCCTATTCGCCAGATTTAGCCCCCTCAGATTATTTTATTTTTCCAAACTTGAAAAAATGGCTCGGTGGTAAAAGATTTGCCAACAATGAAGAGGTGGAATCTGCGGTTGATGGTTATTTTCTCACTATAAACAGGGTATCGAAACTATTGAACATCGCTGGGAAAAGTGTGTCGAGCTGAAAGGAGACTATGTTGAGAAATAAAAATATTTTTTCCCAAATTTTGTGTTTTCTTTGTTAGGTCGGGTACTTTTGGGACTACCCTCGTATCAATGGAGACAACCTGATTTGGTGAGCTGTCAAGAAAAAAAATATTACAAACCTGCATTTTCAAGCTAACTGTTACACAAAATATTCGTTATCATTATTTTTATTAAAGTACTACTTAATAGCTAAAAACATTGTTAATAAAGCGATAAAACAATTGTGATATTATTTTACTCTTTGCAATAAAAACATTTATTGCAAATCGTGAGAAAATGAACATGAAACCAAATAAAACTTGTTTTTGGGTTTGTGGTGGCCATGCAATATTATGAAAACATTAAATGTGATGGTTTGTGAATAATTTTCATTCGCAAACGATTCGAATGAAACTTAAAGGCTTCTACATATATAAATATAGTATGACAGAAATATCACTAAGAATCAATAAACAAACGAAAAATTCTTATGTGACGTTCTCATCTAGGGAACGAACGCTTTTTTTTGGAGGAATGTTTTTTTCCTTCTTCATTTGAATGGATGTAATATGGCAAGAACTGCTATCTTTGTTATACTTTTGAATTTAAATTAAACTCTTTTATGATATGAAATAAGTGTTAGGATATAAATGTATAGTATAAATCTTTCAGCTGAGTGTTTTTGTATGAAAAACTAATTTATAAAATTTGTGATTATGACATGAAATCAATTCGTCACAGGCGTAGCCCAGTAAAAATTTAGAAAACCCATATGAATACCTTCAGATAGAAGATCCAAAAGTGACCCTGGGATCTAGTACTTGACTCAAAACTTCTATGTGTTGGCAATAGGGCTCACAATATATACAACACGTATACTTTTCCTATAACATCTATTGTAGTGCGGGAAACAATGGGAAACCATCGAACAATTATTTTTTTTCAAGAAAACCACATGAATTTACTCTACAATTTATGGGTATGTTCCTTAGCATTGAGGTATTCATGAAGAAGAAGATAATTGAATTTAACTTGTATAAAATATTCATTAAATATAGAAGATTACATATAATTTGATATTAGTTTCAATTAACAAGATATTTTTAAAGTTATATGATCACCCTCACTTTATGGAAGTTTGTAGAGCCAGTGCCACAAAATGCTTCGTTACTACACTTTCCTTTGTTGTATTGTTTCATATGAGTAAATATAATCAAGAAATGAAATGTTTTGTCATTTCTCTCTGAACTTATATTTTAGACGACGCAAGTGTGTTCATAGCTGTTGGTTGTTGTGATGTAACCAGTTTCTAACAGTAGTTTTTGAGTTGTCCATCGTCAGCGCCACGCTCTCCACAGTTATTCACATTATTTTGTATTTCCAAATAAACTTTCCTGTAAACTTTACTATTTTATTTTTTTAAATTATTTAAATCTTTCTTTCGTAATCATGTTCTCTTAATTTTATTATTATAAATCACTATATCGTAAAGTTTCAAATACCACAATGGAAGTATTACAACGTATTCAGTTTTTTGCACTCTTTATGTGCTTCTTCTTTATTTTATCATTCAGTTCAGGTAAGAATCATTTATTTATTAAAACCTAATGAACCGTTTGATAAAACGAAATACGCATATTGTAAATTAAGGAGCTTTTAGATTTTTTTTTAATTATAAAAATAGGATAAAATTCATTGACGTGTTTGAAATAAATATTTTTTTAAATCTTCAATCTGGTATAGTTATTCGAAAAGGGCATACTTATAGAACTACTCAAATAACATTTTGGATAAATTAAATTATTAGAAACTAATATTTGAATTCAATTGAAGATCAAATTATTTGTGAAACATTTAGATTAGTAATTTCCAAACTTTTTCACTTCACGGCCTAGCGTAAAAAAATTCTTCATCGAGTCCTTAGGTAAACTTACTAATTAGTGGAATGGGTTAGCCTGTTATTCACCACATAGTTTCTCAAATCTTGGGATAAAGCTAGACCCAGTTTCATCAATTTACTGTTACTACCGCCGAAAACTCAGCCTCACAGAGGTACATTATAGAAAATAGAACCAAGGTTCACTAGGCTTTAGTACTCAGTAAATAATAGTCATCCTTTACTGATGTACAAAACTCAACCAGTTCCATATATCGACAAATTTTGTTTATGGTACAATAAGATTGCACAGAATTGCCATTTTTTTAATATCCTTGCGCCTTTGGGAATTAATCGCGACCGCCTACGGCGCCCAATAATGTCCTTTTTCACTTCAAAAAAGTAAAAACATTTAAATAAGTCAGCTAATTTTTTCAAGCAATATACGTTTAACCCCACGAAAAGTTCGCCAATTTAGATTCAATATTGGTTTAATAGAATTAACATTATACCAAACTTGTAGAATATTTAACGCCCTCTTTACTCGAGATCATTATGATACATTTTTTTAAACGAATGCTGAAAATTTTCTCAGATGTTAATATAACTACTCAAGTATGTCCACCTAATGAATTATTCTCCGAATGCGGTCACAATATTTGTCAAGAAACATGTGAAAAACAAAACATTTCTTCATCGTGCCAAGCACCATGCCAGCCTGGATGCATCTGCATTGATGGATATCTTAGAAATGAACAAGAAATTTGTGTTCCAAGAAATCTTTGTGGTAAGTTTAATTAATTTTATTCCTTAAAAAACGCATGAAACAATAATAAGCATCAGATTTAATCGCCCTTGTAGATCGACCAAGTTGTATGAGTATTTCGTGTTCCTGACAATTATTTACGACATCGTGAATTAAGATTTTTTCGGTGATGTATTCACGATCTTGGCTATTAGCAGCATCACCACTCATGCATGCAATTGTGTTGCTTGAATTTTCCAATATTTATGTCTTTTTTATCTCAGTTAATTAATTGAGGATTGAGCTCCTGAGTAAATTTTGCAGATATAAATTAGTCACTTCACAGAGAAGCACGAGTATCACTATTTTTTTTGTTATTATTGTAAGACTTAGATCTATTATTTTTCTGTCTTTTATTTGATATAATTAGGTAAAACTGTACCAAATGTAAAATAAAATAGTATATTAAAGTATGGTAAATAATATTTGAGGGCATTTCATCTCTACAATAAAGACTATAGTTAACTCGGTAATATTACCCACATTTCGTTTAGGAAAATATCCCGTGATGCCAATTAACGATTTAATTAATAAATACAACCTTCGTGGCCTAATTGGTAAAACGTCTGTCTTCCAGCTTACTGCCCATTGCGGGTTTGATTCCCGTAAGTAACTGATTTAAAAATTAAAAAGATGTCCGTCTAATTTTTCTCAAAGACTATTTATTTTTTAACGGCATATTTCTGGCAAGTTAAAAAAGATTACACATGGTCATAAACCCACCAAATTGTAACATGAAATTAAACAACAGGTTTCTTAAATTGAGATGAAATATGAGAGTTCCAAAATATTTTTAATTTTTATTTTATATCTACAGTACAATTTATTATACAATAATATATGAAATCATTTAATTTTTGTACCTAATAAATATATGTTATGTTAGTGTCTTCTTTATAATATTTAGAAAGCAATATTTTGTAAACACTGTAACAGTTTTTCGTTTTATCATTCAGGTAAATATGATTGTCCACCACACGAGGTGTACACAGAATGTGGAAACGACGAATGTCAACAGACCTGTGAGAATCCTGACCGAGATGAACTACTATGTGGGCGGATGTGTGAACCTGGATGTATTTGCAAAAAAGGTTATCTTAGGAATCAAGAAAGACTCTGTGTCTTACCTTAGTATTGTGGTAAGTTAACAAGATATTGTCCCAATTATTCCCCAAAATATGAATTTTTCCCCGAATGAAAACTTTTCTATTCCTAACCGACCGAATCTTCTAGTTCAAGTAAGAACCCAAATTTATTTATTTGAGGAATATTACAGCTTTATTACATGAAGGGGGTAAAAAACGATAAGTTATAAAAACAATGCCATTATTTCAATACAATAGCTTCAACAAAACTGAGAGAATTAAATCAGTTTATTAGTTTGAGGTATCTATCCAAAACTTATTTGACAGTTTGATTGATCTATGAGTTCGAAAGTTGATTTTTTAAGAAATCTCTTTTAAATTATCCCATACGAGTATGTAGTGTGAATAGGTTATAAAAAATATACAAGATAAATGAAAAAAAAAAATAAGAAACTGAAAATTTTTAATGACTTCCAAAGGAAGCCTAAAATTTGCTAAATAATGAAATAAGTTTTTCGAACAATAATATTCCTAGCTCTGACGTCAGATTTTTTTATTTGTTATAGAATGCACAATGCAATCCTCTAATGTAATGATTTTTTTCCTTGAGAAATATATAAAATTAGTTGTATTTACATACGAGTATATGTGGTTCTGTTTACGGTAATTAAAAAAAATTAAGGTTCTCTTGTTACACTGAAAATCTTCCATAGATTATGTTTTATCAAACTTTTGTGTTGTCTGCAAAACGGATGATTTATGAGTTTTATATGTTTATGAGATTAAATCATTAGCACAAATGATTGCCGTCTTTGAAGCAGATCGATTATTTCCCAGCATTGCCTTCTATCTTCACAACCGATTAATAGAAACCAAATTATACATTTGTAGCTGCCCTCTTATTTGCCTAGTTCATTGTAAAATATTCTCTACTTACCACTTATAACGATAAAAACTCTTTCTAGGAATTTGTATGCAGCTTCAAGCAAAAGTCAGTGCATACGTATTTTTTAACAATGGTCCTTTTAAAATAGTTGTTTTAAATAAGCTAGATGATAATCCGTTTGTGAATTCTTCATAAAAAGGTTTATCTTGCCTAACGAAAGAAACCCTGTGTAACTTGCAAATACAATCAAGAGATCGCGTGGCTGCTGTATTTTAATATTGATGTGAATAGAAAAATAATAAAAGAAAATAAACCATTTTGAGCCAGCAAAAATGGCAAAAATACATCACAATTTTATTTAGTTTACGAAGAAGAATGTCATGATTTTCCAAGACTTTGGAAAATTCTATGTGCATTGTATCTTACCGATACGAATTGTGTGTTCTTTATAGTAACTAAATCCTAATAAGCTGCAAGATCCTACATCTTAAGATTGCAGTTATTTGGTCCCCTAATTTTTTTCCCGGATTTCACTTAGAATGGATAACATGTAAATAGGCCAATAATTTTCAAGTCAATAAGGAAAGTGTCATTTCTGTATTGAAAAATTTAGAGTTATGAAAACGCTTGACGATAATTCCACTCTCCATTAACGATGCCATTTTTTACGTTCTTTATAGTACTTCTCCTTAATTTAGTTTATAAAAACTTGGATGAACTACACTGAGTATTTTATATTTAAAACCGTAGTTTTAACAAAAATGTAATTTTTACAAAGAATACCATCTATATCATAAAAAACACTATTTGAATCGTCAATATTAAGATCAGCTAACAAATGGATCCAAAAAAATTTTCGAAGATCTTCACGAATTTTTTGTGTTTTTCAATAAGCACGTTTATATTGGACTTTGTCGGAAATTATTTTTTAAAGCAATAAGGAAATCGATTTTTATAGCTTCATGATGAGAATCTTCAAGAACAAGAGGAAATTGGCCGGTAGTAACAAAATGCTTCATGTTGACGTATTCCAAAATATTTTGTCATAAAAAGGGAGTAAATCAAAGAAAAATAAGAAAAAATGAGGGAAAATGATTTCAAAAATAAAAGTTTGCTATTGAACATTAACAAGCTTAGAAATAATATGATGGCAGTTTTTTCAGAGCTACTAATTTCTGGGTTGATGCAATGGGAAAATAAAATCATACCATTAATTTTATCATTAATTAATTTTGAAATATTTTCAACGCAACCTTATTAGTTTTCAAATCCATCAATGATGCTTCAATTTTTTCTTTTAAGTTTTTTATATCACTTAACTCACCCGAACTTTGCACCAAAAATGTGAGAAAAATCTTAAATGTTTCATATTGTGAACTATTGAATGGTATTAGCTTAGCCTAAAATAACGTATCTTCTCCAGGATTGTTAATTTCATAAGTGCGGTGCAAGCGCCACTGGATATAGTTTGCTGCGAGCATATATCAGTGTCGCATGAAGAGCAATTCATATTTCTTCATCGAAAGCCATCAGTATAGCACTTTTTTTTATTCCAATACAGTTCAAATGGTAGACCTTTTTATTCAAATCGCACACAAATTCCGAGTGGGTGGGTTAAGCAGTTTTTGGCAAATACGGTAAGATATCAAGTGTTGTCATGACAGGATTTTGAGAACAGCTTGAAGAAGTAAGCTGCACTGAATATTTTGGTGATCCCTCAATTTAATATAATTTTGTAAATATATGGAAAATATTGCGAAATGGACAATTCGTTTCTTCAAATTGATACAGTACTCCAAGGGTTGACAGCTCGAGTGTGTACATCTCAAAACGTGACGCATGACCGAATTAGGATTGATTATGAATTTTAATGTTAGTGAACTACTCAAGCTTTAGTAAGAGCATTTCAGATGTTAAAAAGTATTTCCATGAATACACAATTTCAGCATCCGTTAGTCAATCAACATCTCGAATACATATGAATTCATTATCTCATGATTCATGTATTTATTCTGTACTTTCATGTGGGTTCTTGATGTGTTTTATAATATAAAAGTACCGTTTTGTGTGAATTAAAAAAATGTTTAAATATTAATATAAGCGTTTGTTCAAATGTAATCAAGGAAGAATTGGCTGCGTTACAATCACAGTTCAATGTGTGAATCTTGAAGTGATAAATTTAACTAAAATAAATTTCAAAATAAGACAAATGCCTAGCATAATTTGAATTTTAGTTTTAATTGTTGTATTAAATCGAATCTTATTAAAAAAATCTACGTACAGCTATGTAAAATTATATTTTAAAGTTAATTATCATAACTATATTTTAACTCACTCTCATTCACATTGAGGCCATTTTTTTAAACATTTAAATTTAAACGATTTATTATATTTTGCTACCCTAACTCTTTCGTGTTCTAACATACCTCCTCCACTCCATACATATTTTCAAACAGTTCTTACTGTCTCTCTTACTCCTTACACTTTCTTTTTTTCGGAATTTAATTCACTAGTCCATTCATACTTTGTATTTAATTCACTTGATCCAACCATGTATGTCTATTTGATATTGTATCGACCCGTATAAAAAATAGCAACAAATAGTCATGGATTAATGTACTTTTTTGTAGGTCGTAATACCTGTGGTGACCATGAAGTATTCAATCCATGTCCTGACTACTGCACCCACGATGAAACATGTCTGTCCCTACTTAACAACCTTAAGCCCATTTGCTTAGAACGGCCCGCAGATTTTCCCTGTATCCCGCGGTGTAATTGTGAACCTGGATACGTCAGGGTAAATGAATCATGCGTTGATGAAAATCAGTGTAAGTTCTTGTTTATAATAAATTTGATTTCCATTTAAGATATTGTTTCTAAATATAAATAATGGTTATTAGCTCATTCACACATTTTTAGTTGAAAGTTCTTTGCTTTAGCTGTATTTGATGGCGGGATATATTGGGTGTTAACATAAGTTGTGTCCGTTTTTTTTCCAAATGAAGAGAACAAGAGGACACAAAAAAAAACAAATTAGTCAATAATGTATTCTCTTTCATTATTTTACAACAAATTAGTCAATAATGTATTCTCATTCATTATTTACAGCTTCTTGCCAACGTTCTACAAGTTTTTCAATGCCTGTGCGATAAAAACCACCCGGTCTTGACTCGACGAAATCGTCCAACCATGTCCGCAATTCGACGTCATTATTGAAGGAATCGCCACGCAAATTGTTCGAAAGCGACCGGATAAGGTAGAAATCTGACGGCGCGAGGTCTGGAAAGTATGGAGGGTGCGGCAGGACATCCCAACCAAGCGTTTGAATGGCATTTTTTATAATGTTGGCGGTATTTGGTCGCTGCATTTGCCAAATGTATGGCTCCGCGTTGACTGTCTAATTACGTTCAAGTATATCGTAGTGGATGACGCCTTGCCAATCCCACCAGATGGAAAGCATCGTCTTGCGCGGATGCAAACCTTGTTTCGCTCTGGGCGTTGCTTGTTGACCATAACTCACCCATTCTTTCCGTTTCTTCATATTCACATAAAGGCACCATTTTTCATCATCAGTAATGATGCGGTAAAGGAACCTTTGTTTGTGGCCATGCGTAGCTCGATGACGCGCGAGCAAACCAGCAGAAATTGTCGAACGTTGATTTTTGTTGTTTTCACTGAAACCACGCTGAACCCAAGCGCCAAACTTCTGGACTTTTCCCATTCATTTAAGATAGCGGTATACAGTCATGTGACTACAATTCATCTGTTCAGCCAATTCTATGGTGGTTTGAAGGGGATCTTCATGAATAATATTGTTTAAGCGGTCCTCATCAAAGTCCACTGATCGTCCGGAACGCTCCATGCCTTTCAGTTCGAAATTACCATCTTTGAAACGTAAAAACCATCGACGAGCTGTCCTTTCATTGATAGCATCTTTACCGGTCACTTCGCAAATATCGCGAGCAGCTTTGGCAGCTTTATTCCCTTGATTGAACGCGAATAGAAGGAGGTGTCGAAAATGCTCACTTTCGTCTACTTGACATTTCATTTTGAAGGATTGTAATTAAATAAAGTAATACATGTAACGTAAAAGCAAACACAATATCTTGTAGAGCAGACTTTTTTTTCAAATGACATATTGCCTTTACCATTTTGTTTTACTTTTGATGCTCATTTTTAAATTTGGATAAAAACGGGCACAACTTATGTTAATACCTAATACATTATATTTGCATGTGTTTTTTATCGGTGAACCTTTTATTGTATTGACTGAGTGGATTGTATTTACTACTTGTTAAGTATCATTTATTTTTATATGTTTTTATTTTACATGGACAACGGTGTGGGCTCAAATACATCTGATGTCCTCGCGACCGGACTCACTCTCTATTGGTGGGAGTGTATCTCTACTACAGGATATTATCAGATGAGCCCAGATCTTTTGATTGCTTCTCTCTTTAATGTGTTTTCTTCTCCATTATCTTGAAATATACGTGTATATGCAATTTCAGGATATATGTATAAAAAGTACATACTATATTGCTATCAATAAACCTATTTATTTAGTTAGAGATTGCGACATGGCAATACATCCACCAAGTGTGCTACACAAATTACAATTCTATACCAATAAGGAATTACAAGTCTAATTTTCAATAGACAATTAGCATCGGTAATGCTTGTAATGTTTTGGCAGATATCTGGATTATTTCGAGATATCAAAGACATATAATTATTATTCTAATGAGGTTAGTTAAGAAAAACCTCGAGGCTTTTATTAATGCCGGAGGTCTCCAATTGGCTAAGATCTTTTCCACAAAACTCTTCAAAATTTCCACTCACTGTCCAATCCCACTTATAAAATAAGAAAATTCTCAATGTTATTATTTTGTTAATCGTTTGGATATTTTAATACATTTTCGATTTATCGCTCACTTGAAACTATATTAAACCATGCCTTTATAACACTTTGAGGATATTCCACGTTCAAGATTCAAAAGCTGCAAAGAAGTTCTTCTCTACAAAAGCTTTCATTTCGTGCATGATTTTGGCAAGGTATATAACGTAATATACGTTGGCGTTCCAAACTCATAAGAACCTTAAAGTGGATATAGTGAAGTACCATTCAAACTGGTGATAGTTATTAATGTTAATACACATCTTACATTATAATCTAAGTGATATAGTATATGTACCTCAGCAAGCCGGAATAAAAATGGCTGATGATTCTGTAATACTGATATAATTAAATATTGTTCTTTTTAAATATTCTGTACGTTAATTGAATGCCAATTTCCAATCATTTTCAAAGGCCCGTATTCTGCAAATAATTTTCCTAGTTCTTCTCTTAAAAGATATATTTTCAGTTTCTCTGGAGTAAGAGAAAGAGGGAAAGAATAACATCAAGATAGCATTCAAAATAAGTTACAGTTAAGGCTGCCGTTTAACTAGAATTAAAAATAAAATAAATAATTTACATATGAAAGTAGAATCTACAAATTTAAATGTAATACCCCCAAATATGTATACCATATATAGGACAAACAGGAATGTCATTGCATATAATATTTTTAGAACACAAAAGAGCCTTTAGAATAAAAAAAAGTAAAGGCATCATAATTCGTTTGCTAGAAAACAACCAAGAAATTAAATCTGATAGTAGTCCGATTACATTACATTTTTGTACTTCGTAAAAGAATTAGAAATAACGAAGCACGATCGTCATATTTGGTAAACGAAAATAAAAATTTTATTCGCCTCTTATTGATATTTAAAAAAAATAACACTTCCAAAAAAATGGGTGACCGTAGGTGTTCTGACTGCTACTCACTGAATATTAAAAATGGGTGACCGTAGGTGTTCTGACTGCTACTCACTGAATATTAAAAATGGGTGACCGTAGGTGTTCTGACTGCTACTCACTGAATATTAAAAATGGGTGACCGTAGGTGTTCTGACTGCTACTTACTGAATATTAAAAACGGGTGACCGTAGGTGTTCTGACTGCTACTTACTGAATATTAAAAAAACTCCAAGCTCCGCGTAATATGCTCACCAAATCAAACAATCGACCTAATAAAATCTTTTGTTGGCTGACAAAAACAACACTGTACCCCCTTTTTGACAAAAAAAGAAAAAAAATATTGATTGGTTTTGAAAACCCATCTAACTAAATTGATCTCTTTTATCTTGTTTTACATCAAGAGTTGGACGAAGATAAGATTACAGTATTAACCTTTTATGAGGGCTGGGTTTTCTAATGCTGGTGGTTTCCATCAGCTCCTGTCAAGTTATTATGTTAGTTTTAATCCACAGAATATAAAATATTTTGCTCGCACATAAGCTAAGTAAGCAATGTATCGAATGCAATTGGACTGCTTTTATAAAGCGTAACAAGCCTGTCACTATAAGTTAAGCTCGTATTATTTTTTTAACATTTGAATGTTAAGTCTTCTATTTAAAAATGAAGCTCTAAAACATAAATACCAAATCAATCAATAGGAAACATAACTGTTGCGAATATTTTTTTTATAGTGTAACGTCTTTGTACAAGTCGATATCGAAATGAAATATTATTATTAATTCACACCACTAAAAAAATTTAACTGAACTTTCCCAAATTGATCTTAAAATTAACTTGTAAATCAAATCACGCATATAGTAGCTTAGAAAAAACCGGGTAAATCGGGCATTCATTCTTAAAGATAATGATAATAACATGTGACAAGTTTATTGTTTCCTTAAATTTTCACAATTATTTCACATATTGAATAAAAATTTACGGTTTTCATCACATTAATGAAGACGTTACATTACGAAAAAAGCAATAAAACCCGTATAAGTTATACTTTCTCCCTTACCTTACTCCAGAAAAACTTGATTTTGAAAACTTTTCTTAGAAAAAGGGAGGGTTAATGATTTATAGAATACTATTTTTTATGCTCGACTGTGTAGCTACGGGGACGTGTATACTGGCCAAACAACGATAAATACTTCAACAAGACTGAGTAAACACTAGATATATAAATAAAAACAAATACAAAGAATCTGGCGTGTCTAAATATCTTATAACTGAGGGTACCTTTGGATCAGATCTGATCAAACCAAATTGATCTCTACAGAAAACTGACGCAATAGCGTGCAATTCAATCGTTATTTCCAGAAATAAAACTTTAAATAAATTTGATAAAAGCTGTACAATAACTTCTGCCTAGTAACCAATACTCTTTAGGGTAAAAAATTACCCCAAAGACGTCCTCTCAACATGAAAAATGTATCTCGAACAAAATATTTTTAGAGCCATAGTTTAGGTTGTGAATCACTCAAACCCAGAAGCCATTTTTTTATGGGCTAGATAAATCACATATGTGATAGAAATATCCGATTTATATTCGTTTTTTTTTTCTTTTACCTTCAAGCAGTGAAAATGAATTATAACGTCATTTAACTGTTCTTTTCTGCACTAAAAGACAAACGATCAGCTGCATTAAATACAATTGCATACTACTTATGGAAATCCTCATCAATCTACAAAATATACATTTGAATAAATAAACGAAATACCAAAAGGCTTTCATCAGAAGTTTTACTTCATAAATTGGCGAACATTTTCTAATTTGATGAAGCTATCTAGTGAAAAAAGAAACAAATTGTGAAGTAAAACGCATATAAACTTAAAATATTGCACTATTTATTATTATTTACTTCAATTTTAGACTTATACTTTTGTGAATTATAAGAAAAAATCAGGTTTTCATTACTAAACGGTCTCAATTTATTATGATTATGAATAATATGAATATTGTAATTTGTTTTATCAAACATCGTTTATTTCGCTTCTTGTAACGGTGTAACCTTACCGATCTGAAGGTTTTCACCTCATCACCCGGGAGCACAAACAAGCCTTGAAACCAATAGGTTATACCGTTACAAAAAGTGAAATAAACAGTATTTGATAAAACAAATTACAATGTCTTTAAACCTCCACAATGTTAATACCTTAAATATAAATAATATAGTATGAATATGTTTATTACCATTGGCAACATCTGACATCACACAAAAATTTTCGATCACATTTAACAATCTTTTATGGAGTTAATTTACGTTTTTCGAGGAGTAGAAGACAGCCATTTGGATTTTGAGTATTTGCCATTTTATTGTGAAAATGAATTATATTCAGCTGTGTTCCGTGAAAAGATGTTTTTTAATCAAAAACTTACACAAAAAAATATTTTATAAAATGTGGGAAATATTCTTTAAGTCTGTTCAGTCATACACAGTGGATAAAAATGCTTGGATATTGAAAATGACTCCCTATCTTGAAAACCATAATAAGTATTCCGGGTAAAATAAAGGCATTAGTATTCCGAGTTTTTAAGATCATTATCATGATTGACTATTGGATACGAGTAAATAATATACGACAAGTACTACACTAACCTCATAACACAATTGAGAGAAATCAAGTAAAAGCTTCCCGAAATGCAAACAAAAGGCGTCATCTTTCATCGGGATAATGTGCGATGTCACGCAACGACAGTTGCGATGACTGGGCTGTGTGCCACTGGCTTTCAATTGATAAACCACCCGCCTTGTTTACCTGATACGGTACTGTTTGATTTTCACCACTTCGTTAAGCTAAAACACATACCTGCGAGAAAAAAACACTCGAAAGATACGGCCATGGCGGCTGTGTAGCCATATTTTGAAGGCCTCAACGAATCCTTACATAAAACTGGAATATTGGCTATGAAGCATCATTGAAAAAGTTACATTCAGTTTCAAACTGCACTCTTTCAATATTGATATCTTCAATTATTGACTTTTGTTATTGATAATCGCGAAAATAAATAATAATAATGATAGGTTTTGTTTGTCCTAAAATAGGTTGTGACGATCCGAACGAGGAAGTGGCTAATTGTGTAAGCCGTTGCCCAGGTGGAACTTGTGACATGCCAGAACAATCTTGCGATCTACCCTGCCAAACTGTGGGGTGTCAGTGTCAAGAAGGATATATCAAAGACAGAGAAGGGGGAAAATGTATCCCGCTCTCCGAATGTCGTAAGTCGTTCTTTACTATTTTTATGACACATTTTTTTGGAAAACAACTTATCTGTGACATGACAAGTATTCAACATGTTAGCTTAGCACCTAATGCGTTCCAGGCATGATTCTCATCATTTTATTTCTAGGCTTTGCTTCACTCACTGGCACTTGGCAGCATTAAGACATGTTTATTTTACTTTCATTATAGCTTATATAATTATTTTTGTAAATTGTGTATACTGTAATCTAATAAGATGATGACTAGTAATTGAAAATATTCACCTTCAAATACGCTTTATTTTAAAAAATAAATCTGCAAAGCAAATATTTCTTGGCTTTTTATGATAAATTTTGAAATGTATCATACTTCAGCTCATCATTTTTTAATTTGCACAGTTCTTATGTTTTTTATGCAAGTTCAGTACCGGTATGTTTTCTTTAATTTGGAAATATACAAAAGCATAATTCATTACAACAGCGCATTTGACACAACCTTCACGAGAGCGTTTTTGAAACAACCTGTTATTTATTTACCAAAATATTTTATTTTATAATTATTAGTTAAAAACAAAACCAACCCGTTTTAACTTAGTTACCGATCGGCAAAAATAGCATTTTTCAATTATTATAATTTGGTGCGTTGCTTTATTTCAATACCAAAATTATTTTAGCCTATAATAATGCATACATGATTTGATTTCAAAAATTTAAATACGTTAGATAATTTGTAAATACACACAGCGGTCAAATAACTGTTTTAGTTATGGTAAGTTCATCCGTTTCTGAGAGCGACTACTAAAATTACAG
Organism: Odontocerum albicorne; assembly: GCA_949825065.1. Taxonomy (NCBI): domain Eukaryota; kingdom Metazoa; phylum Arthropoda; class Insecta; order Trichoptera; family Odontoceridae; genus Odontocerum; species Odontocerum albicorne. Next base: position 20,439,492 of record OX463842.1, on the reverse strand, counting down.
TGAATTATTAATCATTTATTTAGTTTAAGAATCTATGATTAATACATATTCATTTCCATACATGCCAATTTTTTATTAAACTTTATTTTGAACACGTAATTTGTTTCTATCACATGCTTAAATTTCTCATTATCATTATTTCAGTCTATAAGTTTTACATTTTTATTCACGGAAAAGTAATATTTTATTCATGGAAAAGTAATTAGATCATGAGTTGCACTTAACACAACAATGCGAGTATGCGGAATTAAACATTTCAAAGTTGGTTCGTCGATTTTTTATTTTATTATTCAAGTGATATCCCAATTATGATTTTAAATAATAAATCAAGCGTTCAAACTTCATTTATATTAAGTCAAACTTCATTTCTATTAACATTTATGCAAAAAAAACTTCATTTATATTCAGTTAATGCTCATATTACATATTTTATAAGCCATTAAGATAGGCAGAGAGGACAGAGTGCCCGTCTTTCCTATCTTGACACACATATTTTGCCTCTTCCATATAAACATCTCCCCATACAACTCGTACGATATCCCTAACTTTCTGCGTTTCCTCCTTTCAAAATATCATTCACTGATCCAGTCATACTTTCCTTGGTATTCTTCTACCACGCTGATATTTAAGATGACGAATGGACACTGTTCAAGAATATCTGGATTATTTTTTTCAGCACAAGGAGAGCCTCTTCTCAATGGTGATAGGATAATGAGCCAAACATATTCTCGTAAGTGCAAATAGAATTATGTCATATGTTAATAAAGTACGAGTAAAGTCGTAAATATAAATTATTTTTAAACAAAGTAATTAAGTAATATAAAATAAAGAGTATTTTAATACCTACTTCTGCCGTAAATAAATATAATTTTTTTTCCTATTCTAAAAATATTTGAATCATGATATACGAGTACTTTACAAGTTATCTCCTCGTTAACAAATATATTTGTCCTTCCTACTACTTCCACAAAGTGTCTGATTTTCTTCGAAATGTTCTTAACTGTTCCACATTAAAGCTAAGTTGATGACATGTTCAAGAACTTTAAGGTTACCAATTATATAAATTCCATATGTTGCTGAGCATCCTTATCATATGACTTTTTTATGTACGAATGAAGAAGAGGTAAAAGTTATGTGATTTGGTAGAAAAATTAAGACGTCTGTTATCTCTGCCTCCCCGCAGGAAATATGTCGTGAGAATATTTACGTATGGATACATAATTATTATAATCATAAGAGTATACTTAAATAATAAAATTCACGAATTTCACGTAATTTTCTTAATTTACAGAAATAGTTACAGGAAAAGAGATCATCTGTGGAGATTACCAAGTTTATAAAGATTGTGGATCACTATGTCCACCAACTTGCAGCAACCGGAGGCCGTTGTGCACCAGAGAGTGCGTGGCGGGATGTTTCTGTGCAGATGGGTACATATTCCACAACGCTGAATGTATTCCTATTGAGAAGTGTCGTAAGTACATTTTGTAAAACTAAAACTTGCATTTATTTCCATAAAATTATGAAACATATTTAAAATCACCATTTTGAGAACTGGAAAGTAATGCTAGATATGAGAAATGAATATTATTACAAATAAATGAACAGATGCATCTAATGATTTTGAAGAGGTTCGAAACTATAATAGTTTCAACATTCATTGGGGTAGCTACAGAAATTTAATATGCCTTACCTGGTTAAGGGTGCCAACTTACTTAAAAAACTTAGTGGAATGAGTGAATGGATCAATTTTTTATTACGAGTGTTGGCAAATCGCGAGTTCCGTGTCGACTCCAGTAATTCTAAACCAGAAGGTTGGCTCACTGGCTATGCACTTTAATATGGCTGAATCATGGGCACCAAAAAAAAAAAAGAGACCATTTTAACGTTTGTAAACCCGAAGCTTGTCATTAAACCACCATAAGAAGAATGTTTACATTAAACTAAAATAAGGTAATTGAACATCAACATTTTTTTATATTGTATATCTTGCCTAAAAAAATAAACAGCACCAACCATCACGTCATTCTCTGTTAGGGAAAGCAAAAAGACAGAGCGCTTTATTATTTTATTCCAGCATACGTTCATCGCCTACTCCAACACACCTTCTCTTACAGCTGTTTGTTTTTCTTATAAAATTTCATTAACTTGGTCCAACCAATCATCCCTTTACACAATTCCCCCTTTATGCTTGCGTTATAAATTTGTAAGTCTTTCGTCACTCATCCATTCAACATAGTCAAACCACCTCAACGTGCCCTTTTTTTACCCTACTTAAAACGAGCAGTGAAGACGCATATTTAATTCTGCTAATATTTATAAATGAGCTCAATTATTCAAAATAATACACTTGTTAATTTACAGCTCAGAATTGTACAGAGAAGAACGAGGAGTTCTCGGAGTGCGGCAGTGCATGCCCGGCAACGTGTGAGAATCGGAACCAGGTGCGACCGTGCATTCTACTTTGTGTCAGGGGCTGCTTTTGCATGCCTGGATTTGTCCGAAAAAAATGGGCTGTGTGTCCGACCAGAAGAGTGTGGTAAGTGAAATGGGCTGTGTTTCCGACCTGAATAGTGCGGTAAGGGAAATCTATTTAATCCATAATTTGGAAGAGAAATACATATGTGTACATATTCGGCGACGTGGTTTAACGGTTAGCATTCATGCTTAGCAAACGAGTATCCCAGGTTGATCTTTAGACTGGTTTAACTATTATGCTGTTTTTAATTTGGGTTTATCTTGCTTAAATGCTGCTTATTATAAATTATAGCGCTGCTAAGTGATGCAAGAATTTAGCTTAAAAAAAAAACCTCTGCCTAGCGAAAGTCTGCGGCAGATTAAACCTGTCGATCGTCTTAGAACTTTGATCTCCTTTTCATCGGAACTTAAGATTTGGTGTCAAGAATGTGTATTAGCTAAAATGCAACAGCTTTCACTTAATAAAC
>OX463842.1:20369273-20436347 GCA_949825065.1 Odontocerum albicorne | reverse complement strand
TTTCACTCATTATATGGCCATTGACAACCAAGTTTACGAATATTTGTACAAAATCACGACAGGAATATTATTTGTTCTACGAGTTTTCGTATTTTTCGCACCAAACGTAAAATTTGGCAATATTTATATGTTTTAATGTATATTGAATTTCCTACTTTTGACTTACAAAATACCATTTTTTCTTACAAAAGTGTTAGAATCTTAATGAATCCAGACAAAAGTGAAATAGAAACGCATTGACGTTGATAATAACGTAAGACGTAAAACCTCCTAAACATCTATGAACATTTGATAGTATTATTTGATATTACACAGAAACTTCACACTTTTCACCCGAAAAACTAGCATTGACGACCACGATTACGAATATATGCATAAAATCCCGACATAAATATGATTTGTTCTACGAGTTTTCGTATTTTTGTCCCAAACCTCTAATTTTACGATATTTAATTATTTTAAGTTCAAATTTATAAGAAAAAACCATAAATTTCATACCTTTCACTCATTATATGGCCATTGACAACCAAGTTTACGAATATTTGTACAAAATCACGACAGGAATATTATTTGTTCTACGAGTTTTCGTATTTTTCGCACCAAACGTAAAATTTGGCAATATTTATATGTTTTAATGTATATTTGAATTTTCCTACTTTTGACTTACAAAATACCATTTTTTCTTACAAAAGTGTTAGAATCTTAATGAATCCAGACAAAAGTGAAATAGAAACGCATTGACGTTGATAATAACGTAAGACGTAAAACCTCCTAAACATCTATGAACATTTGATAGTATTATTTGATAATACACAGAAACTTCACACTTTTCACCCGAAAAACTAGCATTGACGACCACGATTACGAATATATGCATAAAATCCCGACATAAATATGATTTGTTCTACGAGTTTTCGTATTTTTGTCCCAAACCTCTAATTTAACGATATTTAATTATTTTAAGTTCAAATTTATAAGAAAAAACCATAAATTTCATACCTTTCACTCAAAATATGACCATTGACGACCAAGTTTACGAATATATGTACAAAGTCGCAACATGAATATTATTCGTTCTATGAGTTTTAGTATTTTTTGTTAAAACGTCACATTTTGCAATATTTGTATATATTTTCAAGTATATTTGAATTTTTCTACCTTTGAAATACAAAATCCCATTTTTTCTTAAAAAAGTGTCAGAATATTAATGAATCAAAACAAAAGTGTAGTAGAAACGCATTGGCGTTGATAATAACGTAAGACGTAAAACCTCCTAAACATCTATGAACATTTGATAGTATTATTTGAAAATACACAGAAACTTCACACTTGTTACCCGAAAAACAAGCATTGACGACCAAGATTACAAATATATGTACAAAATCCCATTGTTCTACGAGTTTTCGTGTTTTTTTTCCCGAACCTCTATTTTTGCGATATTTCATTATTTTAAGTTCAAATTTATAAGTAATATACGGAAATTTCATACCTTTCACTCAAAATATGGCCATTGACAACCAAGTTTACGAATATATGTTCAAAATCACGACAGAAATATTATTTGTTCTACAAGTTTTCGTATTTTTCGTCCCAAACGTTAAATTTGGCCATATTTCAATATTTTTAAGTATATTGGAAATTGTTACTTTTGAGTTAGAAAATACCATTTTTACGTACAAAAATGTAAGAATCTTAATGAATCAAGACAAATGTGTAGAAGAAACGCATTGACGTTAAAATAACGTCAGACGTAAAACCTCCTAAACATATATGAGTATTTGATAGTATTATTTGATAATACACAGACAACTTCACACTTTTCACCCGAAAAACTAGCATTGACGACAACGATTACGAATATATGCATAAAATCCCGACATAAATATGATTTGTTCTACGAGTTTTCGTATTTTTGTCCAAAACCTCTAATTTTACGATATTTAATTATTTTAAGTTCAAATTTATAAGAAAAAACCATAAATTTCATACCTTTCACTCAAAATATGACCATTGACGACCAAGTTTACGAATAAATGTACAAAGGTCGCAACATGAATATTATTCGTTCTATGAGTTTTAGTATTTTTTGTTAAAAACGTCACATTTTGCAATATTTGTATATATTTTCAATATATTTGAATTTTTCTACCTTTGAAATACAAAATACCATTTTTTCTTAAAAAAGTGTCAGAATATTAATGAATCAAAACAAAAGTGTAGTAGAAACGCATTGGCGTTGATAATAACGTAAGACGTAAAACCTCCTAAACATCTATGAACATTTGATAGTATTATTTGATAATACACAGAAACTTCACACTTTTCACCCGAAAAACTAGCATTGACGACCACGATACGAATATATGTATAAAATTCCCACATAAATATGATTTGTTCTACGAGTTTCGTATTTTTGTCCCAAACCTCTAATTTTACGATATTAATTATTTTAAGTTCAAATTTATAAGTAAAACCATAAATTTCATACCTTTCACTCATTATATGGCCATTGACAACCAAGTTTACGAATATTTGTACAAAATCACGACAGGAATATTATTTGTTCTTACGAGTTTTCGTATTTTTCGCACCAAACGTAAAATTTGGCAATATTTATATGTTTTCATGTATATTTGAATTTTCCTACTTTTTGACTTACAAAATACCATTTTTTCTTACAAAAGTTTTAGAATCTTAATGAATCCAGACAAAAGTGAAAAGAAACGCATTGACGTTGAAAATAACGTAAGACGTAAAACCTCCTAAACATCTATGAACATTTGATAGTATTATTTGATAATACACAGAAACTTCACCTTTTTCACCCGAAAAACTAGCATTGACGACCACGATTACGAATTTATGCATAAAATCCCGACATAAATATGATTTGTTCTACGAGTTTTTCGTATTTTTGTCCCAAACCTCTAATTTACGATATTTAATTATTTTAAGTTCAAATTTATAAGAAAAAACCATAAATTTCATACCTTTCACTCAAAATATGACCATTGACGACCAAGTTTACGAATATATGTACAAAGTCGCAACATGAATATTATTCGTTCTATGAGTTTTAGTATTTTGTGTTAAAAACGTCACATTTTGCAATATTGTATATATTTTCAAGTATATTTGAATTTTTCTACCTTTGAAATACAAAATACCATTTTTTCTTAAAAAGTGTCAGAATATTAATGAATCAAAACAAAAGTGTAGTAGAAACGCATTGGCGTTGATAATAACGTAAGACGTAAGACCTCCTAAACATCTATGAACATTTGATAGTATTATTTGATAATACACAGAAACTTCACCCTTTTCACCCCGAAAAACTAGCATTGACGACCACGATTACGAATTTATGCATAAAATCCCGACATAAATATGATTTGTTCTACGAGTTTTCGTATTTTTGTCCCAAACCTCTAATTTTACGATATTTAATTATTTAAGTTCAAATTTATAAGAAAAAACCATAAATTTCATACCTTTCACTCAAAATATGACCATTGACGACCAAGTTTACGAATATATGTACAAAGTCGCAACATGAATATTATTCGTTCTATGAGTTTTAGTATTTTGTGTTAAAAACGTCACATTTTGCAATATTTGTATATATTTTCAAGTATATTTGAATTTTTCTACCTTTGAAATACAAAATACCATTTTTTCTTAAAAAAGTGTCAGAATATTAATGAATCAAAACAAAAGTGTAGTAGAAACGCATTGGCGTTGATAATAACGTAAGACGTAAGACCTCCTAAACATCTATGAACATTTGATAGTATTATTTGATAATAAACAGAAACTTCACACTTTTCACCCGAAAAACTTGCATTGGACGACCACGATTACGAATATATGTATAAAATTCCCACATAAATATGATTTGTTCTACGAGTTTTCGTATTTTTGTCCCAAACCTCTAATTTTACGATATTTAATTATTTTAAGTTCAAATTTATAAGTAAAAACCATAAATTTCATACCTTTCACTCATTATATGGCCATTGACAACCAAGTTTACGAATATTTGTACAAAATCACGACAGGAATATTATTTGTTCTACGAGTTTTCGTATTTTTCGCACCAAAACGTAAAATTTGCAATATTTATATGTTTTAATGTATATTTGAATTTTCCTACTTTTGACTTACAAAATACCATTTTTTCTTACAAAAGTGTTAGAATCTTAATGAATCCAGACAAAAGTGAAATAGAAACGCATTGACGTTGATAATAACGTAAGACGTAAAACCTCCTAAACATCTATGAACATTTGATAGTATTATTTGATATTACACAGAAACTTCACACTTTTCACCCGAAAAACTAGCATTGACGACCACGATTACGAATATATGCATAAAATCCCGACATAAATATGATTTGTTCTACGAGTTTTCGTATTTTTGTCCCAAACCTCTAATTTTACGATATTTAATTATTTTAAGTTCAAATTTATAAGAAAAAACCATAAATTTCATACCTTTCACTCATTATATGGCCATTGACAACCAAGTTTACGAATATTTGTACAAAATCACGACAGGAATATTATTTGTTCTACGAGTTTCGTATTTTTCGCACCAAACGTAAAATTTGGCAATATTTATATGTTTTAATGTATATTTGAATTTTCCTACTTTTGACTTACAAAATACCATTTTTTCTTACAAAAGTGTTAGAATCTTAATGAATCCAGACAAAAGTGAAATAGAAACGCATTGACGTGATAATAACGTAAGACGTAAAACCTCCTAAACATCTATGAACATTTGATAGTATTATTTGATAATACACAGAAACTTCACACTTTTCACCCGAAAAACTAGCATTGACGACCACGATTACGAATATATGCATAAAATCCCGACATAAATATGATTTGTTCTACGAGTTTTCGTATTTTTGTCCCAAACCTCTAATTTAACGATATTTAATTATTTTAAGTTCAAATTTATAAGAAAAAACCATAAATTTCATACCTTTCACTCAAAATATGACCATTGACGACCAAGTTTACGAATATATGTACAAAGTCGCAACATGAATATTATTCGTTCTATGAGTTTTAGTATTTTTGTTAAAAACGTCACATTTTGCAATATTTGTATATATTTTCAAGTATATTTGAATTTTTCTACCTTTGAAATACAAAATCCCATTTTTTCTTAAAAAGTGTCAGAATATTAATGAATCAAAACAAAAGTGTAGTAGAACGCATTGGCGTTGATAATAACGTAAGACGTAAAACCTCCTAAACATCTATGAACATTTGATAGTATTATTTGATAATAAACAGAAACTTCACACTTTTCACCCGAAAAACTAGCATTGACGACCACGATTACGAATATATGTATAAATTCCCACATAAATATGATTTGTTCTACGAGTTTTCGTATTTTTGTCCCAAACCTCTAATTTAACGATATTTAATTATTTTAAGTTCAAATTTATAAGTAAAAACCATAAATTTCATACCTTTCACTCATTATATGGCCATTGACAACCAAGTTTACGAATATTTGTACAAAATCACGACAGGAATATTATTTGTTCTACGAGTTTTCGTATTTTTCGCACCAAACGTAAAATTTGGCAATATTTATATGTTTTCAAGTATATTTGAATTTTCCTACTTTTGACTTACAAAATACCTGTTTTTCTTACAAAAGTGTTAGAATCTTAATGAATCCAGACAAAAGTGAAATAGAAACGCATTGACGTTGATAATAACGTAAGACGTAAAACCTCCTAAACATCTATGAACATTTGATAGTATTATTTGATAATACACAGAAACTTCACACTTTTCACCCGAAAAACTAGCATTGACGACCACGATTACGAATATATGCATAAAATCCCGACATAAATATGATTTGTTCTACGAGTTTTCGTATTTTTGTCCCAAACCTCTAATTTTACGATATTTAATTATTTTAAGTTCAAATTTATAAGAAAAAACCATAAATTTCATACCTTTCACTCAAATATGACCATTGACGACCAAGTTTACGAATATATGTACAAAGTCGCAACATGAATATTATTCATTCTATGAGTTTTAGTATTTTTTGTTAAAAACGTCACATTTTGCAATATTTGTATATATTTTCAAGTATATTTGAATTTTTCTACCTTTGAAATACAAAATACCATTTTTTCTTAAAAAATTGTCAGAATATTAATGAATCAAACAAAAGTGTAGTAGAAACGCATTGGCGTTGATAATAACGTAAGACGTAAAACCTCCTAAACATCTATGAACATTTGATAGTATTATTTGATAATAAACAGAAACTTCACACTTTTCACCCGAAAAACTAGCATTGACGACCACGATTACGAATATATGTATAAAATTCCCACATAAATATGATTTGTTCTACGAGTTTTCGTATTTTTGTCCCAAACCTCTAATTTAACGATATTTAATTATTTTAAGTTCAAATTTATAAGTAAAAACCATAAATTTCATACCTTTCACTCATTATATGGCCATTGACAACCAAGTTTACGAATATTTGTACAAAATCACGACAGGAATATTATTTGTTCTACGAGTTTTCGTATTTTTCGCACCAAACGTAAAATTTGGCAATATTTATATGTTTTCAAGTATATTTGAATTTTCCTACTTTTGACTTACAAAATACCTGTTTTTCTTACAAAAGTGTTAGAATCTTAATGAATCCAGACAAAAGTGAAATAGAAACGCATTGACGTTGATAATAACGTAAGACGTAAAACCTCCTAAACATCTATGAACATTTGATAGTATTATTTGATAATACACAGAAACTTCACACTTTTCACCCGAAAAACTAGCATTGACGACCACGATTACGAATATATGCATAAAATCCCGACATAAATATGATTTGTTCTACGAGTTTTCGTATTTTTGTCCCAAACCTCTAATTTTACGATATTTAATTATTTTAAGTTCAAATTTATAAGAAAAAACCATTAATTTCATACCTTTCACTCAAAATATGACCATTGACGACCAAGTTTACGAATATATGTACAAAGTCGCAACATGAATATTATTCGTTCTATGAGTTTTAGTATTTTTTGTTAAAAACGTCACATTTTGCAATATTTGTATATATTTTCAAGTATATTTGAATTTTTCTACCTTTGAAATACAAAATACCATTTTTTCTTAAAAAAGTGTCAGAATATTAATGTATCAAAACAAAAGTGTAGTAGAAACGCATTGGTGTTGATAATAACGTAAGACGTAAAACCTCCTAAACATCTATGAACATTTGATAGTATTATTTGATAATACACAGAAACTTCACACTTGTTACCCGAAAAACAAGCATTGACGACCAAGATTACAAATATATGTACAAAATCCCCATTGTTCTACGAGTTTTCGTGTTTTTTTTCCCGAACCTCTATTTTTGCGATATTTCATTATTTTAAGTTCAAATTTATAAGTAATATACGGAAATTTCATACCTTTCACTCAAAATATGGCCATTGACAACCAAGTTTACGAATATATGTTCAAAATCACGACAGAAATATTATTTGTTCTACAAGTTTTCGTATTTTTCGTCCCAAACGTTAAATTTGGCCATATTTCAATATTTTTAAGTATATTGGAAATTGTTACTTTTGAGTTAGAAAATACCATTTTTACGTACAAAAATGTAAGAATCTTAATGAATCAAGACAAATGTGTAGAAGAAACGCATTGACGTTAAAATAACGTCAGACGTAAAACCTCCTAAACATATATGAGTATTTGATAGTATTATTTGATAATACACAGAAACTTCACACTTTTCACCCGAAAAACTAGCATTGACGACAACGATTACGAATATATGCATAAAATCCCGACATAAATATGATTTGTTCTACGAGTTTTCGTATTTTTGTCCAAAACCTCTAATTTTACGATATTTAATTATTTTAAGTTCAAATTTATAAGAAAAAACCATAAATTTCATACCTTTCACTCAAAATATGACCATTGACGACCAAGTTTACGAATAAATGTACAAAGTCGCAACATGAATATTATTCGTTCTATGAGTTTTAGTATTTTTTGTTAAAAACGTCACATTTTGCAATATTTGTATATATTTTCAATATATTTGAATTTTTCTACCTTTGAAATACAAAATACCATTTTTTCTTAAAAAAGTGTCAGAATATTAATGAATCAAAACAAAAGTGTAGTAGAAACGCATTGGCGTTGATAATAACGTAAGACGTAAAACCTCCTAAACATCTATGAACATTTGATAGTATTATTTGATAATACACAGAAACTTCACACTTTTCACCCGAAAAACTAGCATTGACGACCACGATTACGAATATATGTATAAAATTCCCACATAAATATGATTTGTTCTACGAGTTTTCGTATTTTTGTCCCAAACCTCTAATTTTACGATATTTAATTATTTTAAGTTCAAATTTATAAGTAAAAACCATAAATTTCATACCTTTCACTCATTATATGGCCATTGACAACCAAGTTTACGAATATTTGTACAAAATCACGACAGGAATATTATTTGTTCTACGAGTTTTCGTATTTTTCGCACCAAACGTAAAATTTGGCAATATTTATATGTTTTCATGTATATTTGAATTTTCCTACTTTTGACTTACAAAATACCATTTTTTCTTACAAAAGTTTTAGAATCTTAATGAATCCAGACAAAAGTGAAAAAGAAACGCATTGACGTTGAAAATAACGTAAGACGTAAAACCTCCTAAACATCTATGAACATTTGATAGTATTATTTGATAATACACAGAAACTTCACCTTTTTCACCCGAAAAACTAGCATTGACGACCACGATTACGAATTTATGCATAAAATCCCGACATAAATATGATTTGTTCTACGAGTTTTCGTATTTTTGTCCCAAACCTCTAATTTTACGATATTTAATTATTTTAAGTTCAAATTTATAAGAAAAAACCATAAATTTCATACCTTTCACTCAAAATATGACCATTGACGACCAAGTTTACGAATATATGTACAAAGTCGCAACATGAATATTATTCGTTCTATGAGTTTTAGTATTTTGTGTTAAAAACGTCACATTTTGCAATATTTGTATATATTTTCAAGTATATTTGAATTTTTCTACCTTTGAAATACAAAATACCATTTTTTCTTAAAAAAGTGTCAGAATATTAATGAATCAAAACAAAAGTGTAGTAGAAACGCATTGGCGTTGATAATAACGTAAGACGTAAGACCTCCTAAACATCTATGAACATTTGATAGTATTATTTGATAATACACAGAAACTTCACCCTTTTCACCCGGAAAAACTAGCATTGACGACCACGATTACGAATTTATGCATAAAATCCCGACATAAATATGATTTGTTCTACGAGTTTTCGTATTTTTGTCCCAAACCTCTAATTTTACGATATTTAATTATTTTAAGTTCAAATTTATAAGAAAAAACCATAAATTTCATACCTTTCACTCAAAATATGACCATTGACGACCAAGTTTACGAATATATGTACAAAGTCGCAACATGAATATTATTCGTTCTATGAGTTTTAGTATTTTGTGTTAAAAACGTCACATTTTGCAATATTTGTATATATTTTCAAGTATATTTGAATTTTTCTACCTTTGAAATACAAAATACCATTTTTTCTTAAAAAAGTGTCAGAATATTAATGAATCAAAACAAAAGTGTAGTAGAAACGCATTGGCGTTGATAATAACGTAAGACGTAAGACCTCCTAAACATCTATGAACATTTGATAGTATTATTTGATAATAAACAGAAACTTCACACTTTTCACCCGAAAAACTTGCATTGACGACCACGATTACGAATATATGTATAAAATTCCCACATAAATATGATTTGTTCTACGAGTTTTCGTATTTTTGTCCCAAACCTCTAATTTTACGATATTTAATTATTTTAAGTTCAAATTTATAAGTAAAAACCATAAATTTCATACCTTTCACTCATTATATGGCCATTGACAACCAAGTTTACGAATATTTGTACAAAATCACGACAGGAATATTATTTGTTCTACGAGTTTTCGTATTTTTCGCACCAAACGTAAAATTTGGCAATATTTATATGTTTTAATGTATATTTGAATTTTCCTACTTTTGACTTACAAAATACCATTTTTTCTTACAAAAGTGTTAGAATCTTAATGAATCCAGACAAAAGTGAAATAGAAACGCATTGACGTTGATAATAACGTAAGACGTAAAACCTCCTAAACATCTATGAACATTTGATAGTATTATTTGATATTACACAGAAACTTCACACTTTTCACCCGAAAAACTAGCATTGACGACCACGATTACGAATATATGCATAAAATCCCGACATAAATATGATTTGTTCTACGAGTTTTCGTATTTTTGTCCCAAACCTCTAATTTTACGATATTTAATTATTTTAAGTTCAAATTTATAAGAAAAAACCATAAATTTCATACCTTTCACTCATTATATGGCCATTGACAACCAAGTTTACGAATATTTGTACAAAATCACGACAGGAATATTATTTGTTCTACGAGTTTTCGTATTTTTCGCACCAAACGTAAAATTTGGCAATATTTATATGTTTTAATGTATATTTGAATTTTCCTACTTTTGACTTACAAAATACCATTTTTTCTTACAAAAGTGTTAGAATCTTAATGAATCCAGACAAAAGTGAAATAGAAACGCATTGACGTTGATAATAACGTAAGACGTAAAACCTCCTAAACATCTATGAACATTTGATAGTATTATTTGATAATACACAGAAACTTCACACTTTTCACCCGAAAAACTAGCATTGACGACCACGATTACGAATATATGCATAAAATCCCGACATAAATATGATTTGTTCTACGAGTTTTCGTATTTTTGTCCCAAACCTCTAATTTAACGATATTTAATTATTTTAAGTTCAAATTTATAAGAAAAAACCATAAATTTCATACCTTTCACTCAAAATATGACCATTGACGACCAAGTTTACGAATATATGTACAAAGTCGCAACATGAATATTATTCGTTCTATGAGTTTTAGTATTTTTTGTTAAAAACGTCACATTTTGCAATATTTGTATATATTTTCAAGTATATTTGAATTTTTCTACCTTTGAAATACAAAATCCCATTTTTTCTTAAAAAAGTGTCAGAATATTAATGAATCAAAACAAAAGTGTAGTAGAAACGCATTGGCGTTGATAATAACGTAAGACGTAAAACCTCCTAAACATCTATGAACATTTGATAGTATTATTTGATAATAAACAGAAACTTCACACTTTTCACCCGAAAAACTAGCATTGACGACCACGATTACGAATATATGTATAAAATTCCCACATAAATATGATTTGTTCTACGAGTTTTCGTATTTTTGTCCCAAACCTCTAATTTAACGATATTTAATTATTTTAAGTTCAAATTTATAAGTAAAAACCATAAATTTCATACCTTTCACTCATTATATGGCCATTGACAACCAAGTTTACGAATATTTGTACAAAATCACGACAGGAATATTATTTGTTCTACGAGTTTTCGTATTTTTCGCACCAAACGTAAAATTTGGCAATATTTATATGTTTTCAAGTATATTTGAATTTTCCTACTTTTGACTTACAAAATACCTGTTTTTCTTACAAAAGTGTTAGAATCTTAATGAATCCAGACAAAAGTGAAATAGAAACGCATTGACGTTGATAATAACGTAAGACGTAAAACCTCCTAAACATCTATGAACATTTGATAGTATTATTTGATAATACACAGAAACTTCACACTTTTCACCCGAAAAACTAGCATTGACGACCACGATTACGAATATATGCATAAAATCCCGACATAAATATGATTTGTTCTACGAGTTTTCGTATTTTTGTCCCAAACCTCTAATTTTACGATATTTAATTATTTTAAGTTCAAATTTATAAGAAAAAACCATAAATTTCATACCTTTCACTCAAAATATGACCATTGACGACCAAGTTTACGAATATATGTACAAAGTCGCAACATGAATATTATTCGTTCTATGAGTTTTAGTATTTTTTTTTAAAAACGTCACATTTTGCAATATTTGTATATATTTTCAAGTATATTTGAATTTTTCTACCTTTGAAATACAAAATACCATTTTTTCTTAAAAAAGTGTCAGAATATTAATGAATCAAAACAAAAGTGTAGTAGAAACGCATTGGCGTTGATAATAACGTAAGACGTAAAACCTCCTAAACATCTATGAACATTTGATAGTATTATTTGATAATAAACAGAAACTTCACACTTTTCACCCGAAAAACTAGCATTGACGACCACGATTACGAATATATGTATAAAATTCCCACATAAATATGATTTGTTCTACGAGTTTTCGTATTTTTGTCCCAAACCTCTAATTTAACGATATTTAATTATTTTAAGTTCAAATTTATAAGTAAAAACCATAAATTTCATACCTTTCACTCATTATATGGCCATTGACAACCAAGTTTACGAATATTTGTACAAAATCACGACAGGAATATTATTTGTTCTACGAGTTTTCGTATTTTTCGCACCAAACGTAAAATTTGGCAATATTTATATGTTTTCAAGTATATTTGAATTTTCCTACTTTTGACTTACAAAATACCATTTTTTCTTACAAAAGTGTTAGAATCTTAATGAATCCAGACAAAAGTGAAATAGAAACGCATTGACGTTGATAATAACGTAAGACGTAAAACCTCCTAAACATCTATGAACATTTGATAGTATTATTTGATAATACACAGAAACTTCACACTTTTCACCCGAAAAACTAGCATTGACGACCACGATTACGAATATATGCATAAAATCCCGACATAAATATGATTTGTTCCATGAGTTTTCGTGTTTTTGTCCCAAACCTCTAATTTTACGATATTTCATTATTTAAAGTCCAGATTTATAAGTAATATATGGAAATTTCATACTTTTCACTCAAAATATGGCCATTGACAACCAAGTTTACGAATATATTTACAAAATCACGACAGGAATATTATTTGTTCTACAAGTTTTAGTATTTTTCGTCCAAAACGTCACATTTTGCAATATTTGTATATATTTTCAAGTATATTTGAATTTTGCTACCTTTGAAATACAAAATACCATTTTTTCTTAAAAAAGTGTGGTAGAAACGCATTGACGGGTTAATAACGTAAGACGTAAAACCTCCTCAACATCTATGAGTATTTGATAGTATTATTTGAAAATACACAGAAACTTCACACTTGTTACCCGATAAACAAGCATTGACGACCAAGATTACAAATATATGTACAGAATCCCCATTGTTCTACGAGTTTTCGTGTTTTTTTTCCCGAACCTCTATTTTTGCGATATTTCATTATTTTAAGTTCAAATTTATAAGTAATATACGGAAATTTCATACCTTTCACTCAAAATATGGCCATTGACAACCAAGTTTACGAATATATGTTCAAAATCACGACAGAAATATTATTTGTTCTACAAGTTTTCGTATTTTTCGTCCCAAACGTTAAATTTAGCCATATTTCAATATTTTTAAGTATATTGGAAATTGTTACTTTTGAGTTAGAAAATACCATTTTTACGTACAAAAATAGAATCTTAATGAATCAAGACAAATGTGTAGTAGAAACGCATTGACGTTAAAATAACGTCAGACGTAAAACCTCCTAAACATATATGAGTATTTGATAGTATTATTTGATAATACACAGAAACTTCACACTTTTCATCCGAAAAACTAGCATTGACGACCAAGATTACGAATATATGTATTAAATCCCGACATGAATATGATTTGTTCTATGAATTTTAGTGTTTTTGTCCCAAATCTCTAATTTTACGATATTTCATTATTTTAAGTTCAAATTTATAAGTAAAAACCATAAATTTCATACCTTTCACTCAAAATATGACCATTGACGACCAAGTTTACGAATATATGTACAAAATCGCAACATAAATATTATTCGTTCTATGAGTTTTAGTATTTTTTGTCAAAAACGTCACATTTTGCAATATTTGTATATATTTTCAAGTATATTTGAATTTTTCTACCTTTGATATACAAAATACCATTTTTTCTTAAAAAAGTGTCAGAATATTAATGAATCAAAACAAAAGTGTAGTAGAAACGCATTGGCGTTGATAATAACGTAAGACGTAAAACCTCCTAAACATCTATGAACATTTGATAGTATTATTTGATAATGAACAGAAACTTCACACTTTTCACCCGAAAAACTAGCATTGACGACCACGATTACGAATATATGCATAAAATCCCGACATAAATATGATTTGTTCTATGAGTTTTCGTGTTTTTGTCCCAAACCTCTAATTTTACGATATTTTATTATTTAAAGTCCAGATTTCATTTACGGAAATTTCATACTTTTCACTCAAAATATGGCCATTGACAACCAAGTTTACGAATATATTTACAAAATCACGACAGGAATATTATTTGTTCTACAAGTTTTAGTATTTTTCAAAACGTCACATTTTGCAATATTTGTATATATTTTCAAGTATATTTGAATTTTGCTACCTTTGAAATACAAAATACCATTTTTTCTTAAAAAAGTGTCAGAATTGATAATACACAGAAACTTCACACTTTTCACCCGAAAAATTAGCATTGATGACCAAGATTACAAATATATGTACAAAATCCCCACATGAATATGATTTGTTCTACGAGTTTTCGTGTTTTTTTCCCGAACCTCTACTTTTGCGATATTTCATTATTTTAAGTCCAGATTTATAAGTAATATACGGAAGTTTCATACCTTTCACTCAAAATATGGCCATTGACAACCAAGTTTACGAATATATGTACAAAATCACGACAGAAATATTATTTGTTCTAGGAGTTTTAGTATTTTTCGTCCAAAACATCAAATTTTGCAATATTTGTATATATTTTCAAGTATATTGTTTATAGTTAAGGCATTAACGTGTAATTTATTTTTAACAAACACTGTTTATTCCACTTGTTTGTGACGGTATAACCCTACCGGTTTTAAGGCTTTCACCTCATCTTCAGGGGAGCGCAAACAAGACTTAATGCAGTTCGAACTGGTACCGATATAGACACTTCAACGGTTGGAGGCTGGGGCGTGAGGAAGGCTTGGGATAATTTTGGCCAAGAGCGGAGAGATTTTGGGGAAATAACTGTTCAACAGATGCTCCGATCGGTATACTGACTAAGAAATTTCTAGGGCCTCTTATCTGTCCAATTTATTTCCGTTGCCGCTAATATATAAGAATTTGGCATCATCGATAGAAAAAGTATGATTCTCACGGTGACAATGATTAGCCATTTCAGAATAAATTAGAGGATTTGTTAAAGCAGATTGGTGTTTACGAAATCTCTTTTCAAAAGATCTTCCTGTCTTTCCTATATAGAAATTATCACAGTCAGCACATAAAAGTTTATACACATTACTGTTGCTAAGTATTCCATTTTTGCCTTTCCCATTAAATAAGAGTTTCCGGAGATTAAAGTTAGTGTAAAAAGCTGGCTTTATGTGACTTGGAATATTTTTGGTTATTTCATTTGATATATTTTTTATAAATAGGACTTTGCTCCATTTATAGGTATGCTTATAGGTGTCGTTAAATATATAATCTTTTATAAGTTTCTTTTTTGTTTTGTTTTTTAAAAGTGAATCAATGAGGCTTCCAGGATAGCCATTATTTATAGCAATTTTGGTGATCGTTATTAATTCCTTTTTAAAATTGTCGTCGGTTAATGGGACACTGAGCAATCTATGAAGCATACAGTTAAAGGCGGCGAATTTATTATTATTAGGATGGTTAGAAGTTGCTGGAATTATAGAGTCTGAATAAGTATTTTTCCTATATATATATATCAAAGTCAAATGTGCCATTTTTCCGAGATAATGTTAGGTCCAAGAAATTTAATTTTCCGTACTGTTTTATTTCTAGTGTAAATTTTATAAAACTTTCTTTAGAATTTAAATATTTAAGAAATTGGTGTAATTGTCTATCGGTACCCATCCAAATACAAAGAATGTCATCTGCATACCTAAACCAGCACCAAACATTTTTGGTTAACTTAAACTTACTCCTAAAAATACATTTTTCAAAATAGTTCATAAATATTTCACTGAGAAAAGGAGACAACGGTGAGCCAATAGCTAAACCATTTGTTTGTTTATATATTTTATTGTTGAAGTTAAAATAATTTTGTTTGATGCATAAGTCCATCAGTGAAATCAATTCCGAATTTTGCTGTTGCACTACTTCGTAATGAGAACGAAAATGTGCAATACAAGTGTGCAGCCGACATCAAGAAATCCATCGCCATGTGTCAAGTGAATAACATCGCCCGGAAGGAACTAGCCACAGCTATGGACATCAAAAAGACTTTGAAAGATAATAATTAAACATTAACCAAGGCAGACAAAGGTGAATCAATAGTTATATTTCATAGAAAGGATTATGAAGAAAAAGTCCTAGATTTTCTGAATAATAATAAATTTCAAGTAATAAAAACCAGCCCTTTAAATTCTCTGCAGACTAAAGTAAAATCCGTCCTTAAAAATTGTAGCTCCATCATGAACCAAAATTTTAAAAAGAATTTGTGTATAATGAATCCACAAATACCGCAATTATATGGCTTAGCCAAATTACACGAAAACAATATACCTATAAGATCTGTAGTCTCATATAACCAGGCACCAACCTAAAAAATATGTAAGTTTGTCAAAGAACAATTTTATAATCTAACCCAATTTAAAGCTGAATACTCAATCAAAAACTCATTGGAATTAATTGATAAATTGAAAAACATAGAAATACCTCATAAGGCAAAACAAGTATCCTTTGATGTCACTAACCTATATCCAAGCATACCAGGTTGGAGATCCTTAGAGCTCGCAAAAAATATCATAAATGACAAAAGTAAGGACCTTGTTAAAAATTCGGAATTGATTTCACTGATGGACTTATGCATCAAACAAAATTATTTTAACTTCAACAATAAAATATATAAACAAACAAATGGTTTAGCTATTGGCTCACCGTTGTCTCCCCTTCTCAGTGAAATATTTATGAACTATTTTGAAAAATGTATTTTTAGGTACTCCTAAACTTACTAGTTTAAGTTAACCAAAAATGTTTTGTACTGGTTTAGGTATGCAGATGACATTCTTTGTTTTGGATGGGTACCGATAGACAATTACACCAATTTCTTAAATATTTAAATTCTATAGAAAGTTTTATAAAATTTACACTCGAAACAGAACAGTACGGAAAATTAAATTTCTTGGACCTAACATTATCTCGGAAAAATAGTACATTTGACTTTGATATATATAGGAAAAATACTTATTCAGACTCTATAATTCCAGCAACTTCTAACCATCCTAATAATCATAAATTCGCCGCCTTTAACTGTATGCTTCATAGATTGCTCAGTGTCCCATTAACCGACGACAATTTTAAAAAGGAATTAAAAACCATAAAAAAAATTGCTACAAATAATGGCTATCCTGGAAGCTTCATTGATTCACTTTTAAAAAACAAAACAAAAAAGAAACTTATAAAAGATTATATATTTAACAACACCTATAAGCATACCTATAAATGGAGCAAAGTCCTATTTATAAAAAATATATCAAATGAAATAACCAAAAATATTCCAAGTCACATAAAGGCAGCTTTTTACACTAACTTTAATGTCCGGAAACTCTTATTTAATGAGAAAGGCAAAAATGGAATACTTAGCAACAGTGGTGTGTATAAACTTTTATGTGCTGACTGTAATAATTTCTATATAGGAAAGACAGGAAGATCTTTTGAAAAGAGATTTCGTTAACATTTGCCTTAACAAATCCTCTATTTTTTTCTGAAATGGCTAATCATTGTCACCGTGAGAATCATACTTTTTCTATCGATGATGCCAAATTCTTACATATTAGCGGCAACGGAAATAAATTGGACAGATTAAAGGCCCTAGAAATGTCTAAGTCAGTATACCGATCGGAGCATCTGTTGAACAGTTATTTCCCCAAAATCTCCCCGCTCTTGGCCGAAATTATCCCAAGCCTTCCTCACCCCCCAGCCTCCAACCGTTGAAGTGTCTATATCGGTACCAGTTCGAACAGCATTTAGTCTTGTTTGCGCTCCCCTGAACATGAGGTGAAAGCCTTAAAACCGGTAGGGTTATACCGTCACAAAAAAGTGGAATAAACAGTGTTTGTTAAAAATAAATTACAATATTTTCAAGTATATTTGAATTTTGCTACCTTTGAAATACAAAATTCCATTTTTTCTTAAAAAAGTGTCAGAATATTAATGAATCAAAACAAAAGTGTAGTAGAAACGCATTGACGTTGATAATAACGTAAGACATAAAACCTCCGAAACATCTATGAACATTTGATAGTATTATTTGAAAATACACAAAAACTTCACACTTTTCACCCGAAAAACTAGCATTGACGACCACGATTACGAATATATGTATAAAATCCCGACATAAATATGATTTGTTCTACGAGTTTTCGTGCTTTTTTCCCAAACCTCTACTTTTACGATATTTCATTATTTTAAGTTCAAATTTATAAGTAAAAACCATAAATTTCATACCTTTCACTCAAAATATGGCCATTGACAACCAAGTTTACGAATATATGTACAAAATCACGACAGGAATATTATTTGTTCTACAAGTTTTCGTAGTTTTTGTCCAAAACGTCACATTTTGCAATATTTGTATATATTTTCAAGTATATTTGAATTTTCCTACTTTTGACTTACAAAATACCATTTTTTCTTACAAAAGTGAATCTTAATGAATCAAGAAAAAAGTGTAGAAGAAACGCATTGCCGTTGATTATAACGTAAAAAGTAAAACCTTCTAAAAATCTATAAACCTTTGGTAGTATTATTTGAAAATACACACAAACTTCACACTTTTCACCCGAAAAACTAACATTGACGACCAAGATTACAAATATATGTACAAAATCCCCACATGCATACGATTTGTTCTACGAGTTTTCGTGTTTTTTTCCAGAACCTCTACTTTTGCGATATTTCATTATTTTAAGTCCAGATTTATAAGTAATATACGGAAATTTCATACCTTTCACTCAAAATATGGCCATTGACGACCAAGTTTACGAATATATTTACAAAATTACGACAGGAATATTATTTGTTTTACGAGTTTTCGTAGTTTTTGTCCAAAACGTCACATTTTGCAATGCTTGTATATATTTTCAAGTATATTTGAATTTTCCTACTTTTGATTTACAAAATACCATTTTTTCTTACAAAAGTGTTAGAATCTTAATGAATCAAGAAAAAAGCGTAGGAAAAACGCATTGACGTTGATTATGACGTAAAAAGTAAAACCTCCTAAATATCTATCAACATTAAATAGTATTATTTAATAAAACACAGAAACTTAACACTTTTCACCCGAAAAACTAGCATTGATGACCACGATTACGAATATATGTATAAATCCCAGATTTATAAGTAATATACGGAAATTTCATACTTTGCACTCAAAATATGGCCATTGACGAGCAAATTTACGAATATATTTAAAAAATCACGACAGGAATATTATTTGTTCTACGAGTTTTCGTAGTTTTCGTCCAAAACGTTACATTTTGCAATGCTTGTATATATTTAGAAGTATATTGGAATTTTCCTACTTTTGACTTACAAAATAAAAAAAATTTCTTACAAAAGTGTTAGAATCTTAATAAATCCAGACAAATATGTAGTAGAAACGCATTGCGTTATATAATAACGTTAGACGTAAAACCTCCTAAACATCTTTGAGTATTTGATAGTATAATTTGATAATACACAAAAACTTCACACTTTTCACCCGAAAAACTTGCATTGACGACCAAGATTACGAATATAGTATATGTATAAAATCCCGACATGAATATGATTTGTTCTGTGAGTTTTCGTGTTTTTGTCCCAACCCTCTAATTTTACGATATTTCATTATTTAAAGTTCCGATTTAGAAGTAATAACCATAAATTTCATACTTTTCACTAACAATATGGCCACTGACGACCAAGTTTACGAATATTATGTACAAAATCACGACAGGAATATCATTTGTTCTACGAGTTTTCGTAGTTTTCGTCCAAAACGTCACATTTTGCAATCCTTGTATATATTTTCAAGTATATTTGATTTTTCCTACTTTTGATTTACAAAATACCATTTTTTCTTACAAAAGTGTTAGAATCTTAATGAATCAAGAAAAAAGCGTAGTAGAAACGCATTGACGTTGATTATAAACGTAAAAAGTAAAACCTCCTAAATATCTATGAATATTTAATAGTATTATTTGATAAAACACAGAAACTTAACCCTTTTCACCCGAAAAACTAGCATTGACGACCACGATTATGAATATATGTACAAAATCCCCACATGAATATGATTTGTTCTACGAGTTTTCTTGTTTTTGTCCCAAACCTCTAATTTTACGATATTTCATTATTTAAAGTTCAGATTTATAAGTAATAACCATAAATTTCATACTTTTCACTAACAATATGGCCACTGACGACCTAGTTTACGAATATATGTACAAAATCACGACAGGAATATTATTTGTTCTACGAGTTTTCGTATTTTTCGTCCCAAACATTAAAATTTAGCCATATTTCAATATTTTAAAGTTTATTGGAAATTGGTACTTTTGACTTACAAAATACTATTTTTTCGTACAAAAATGTAAGAATCTTAATGAATCAAGACAAATGTGTAGTAGAAACGCATTTCCGGGTTAATAACGTAAGACGTAAAACCTCCTAAACATATATGAGTATTTGATAGTATTATTTGAAAATACACAGAAACTTCACACTTTTCACCCGAAAAACTAGCATTGACGACCAAGATTACAAATATATGTACAAAATTCCCACATGAATATGATTTGTTCTACGAGTTTTCGTGTTTTTTTCCCGAACCTCTTCTTTTGCGATATTTCATTATTTTAAGTCCAGATTTATAAGTAATATACGGAAATTTCATACTTTTCACTCAAAATACGGCCATTGACGACCAAATTTACGAATATTTTTAAAAAATTACGACAGGAATATTATTTGTTCTACGAGTTTTAGTATTTTTCGTCCAAAACGTCACATTTTGCAATATTTGTATATATTTTCAAGTACCTATATTTGAATATTGCTACCTTAAATACAAAATACCATTTTTTCTTAAAAAAGTGTCAAAATATTAATGAATCAAAACAAAAGTGTAGTAGTAACGTATTGACGTTAACAATAACGTAAGACGTAAAACCTCCAAAACATCTATGAATATTCGATAGTACTACACGGAAACTTCACACTTTTCACCCGAAAAACTAGCTTTGACGACCAAATTTACGAATATGTGTACGAAACCCCCATATGAATTTGATTGGTTCTACGAGTTTCCGGTTTTTTTTCCCGAACCTCTACTTTTGCGATATTGGTCCAGATTTATAAGTAATATACGGAAATTTCATACTTTTCCTTCGAAATATTGCCATTGACGACCGAGTTTTCGAATATATGTGTAAAGTCATAACAGGACTTTTATTTGTTCTACGAGTTTACGTATTTTTCGCCCCAAACGTCAAATTTTGCCATATTTTAATAGTTTTAAATACATACTTGTATAACCTGTCATATGTTCATTCATAAATACACTGTTGTGTAGTTAAATAAATTAATAAATTATTTAGTGGTACATTAGAAGTACCCGTGGAAATATGGCAAAAAAACCTGAAAATTAAAACAAACGTACGCTGCTCGGTTCCTGTTTTAATGTTGACAATTTTGTATGTTTAACTTTCTTTCTTCTCTTTTAGTGCAATCAATCTGCTTTACTTCATCGAAATGTCGAGGAAGCAGCAATTTTATATGTTTTTGTTATAACTTTCTTTCTTTTTTTCAGTGCAACCGATCTTTCAGTTGAATTCAAATCATATCGTGAATTGACCTATTGGAGTGACGCCATCATTTGTGAGCACGGCGATAAACGCGACAGCCTTAGAGTGGCTGAAAGACATCAAAAATATTGTATACCCACAAGCATTGTGAAATTAAACATAATTGAAACGTGTACTTTCTCTTTTCTTTCTTTTCTATTTAACCAGTATTTTCTATTTGACTCAGTAGTCACAACAACGCGTGGCCGGGTACAGCTAGTATATATATAAATAAAAATGTAAATGTTCGTATGTTAAATGTCTCTAATCTCTAAAAGTTCTTCACCGATTGCTTTGAAATTTTAACAAAATGTTGCATTTGTATACGAGCATGTTTATATATATTTTTTATATACCATTGTTTACAAAAAAGGATATAAAACACGCGAAATAAGGGGGAGCGCCCCCTTCAGCGACACACGCGAACTAAACAATTCCCATTGATAGTTATGTCACATTGCATTTTCGACGTTTCGGAATTAACATTAAATGTTATAAATAATTAAATATTTAAATATTAAAATTTTTTAATACGTTTATTGAAAAATAGCGCCATTTGAACGTAAAAGTATATTTAATGTTTATTCGCCATGTTCTACTGTCGCATCGTAGTAATAGCTGCGATCTTTCAATTCGGTTTCTTCAAACTGGAGTTTGTTATTATTGATTTTCATTTTAATTCATGGTATTTATCTGTGTATGTTTTATACATTTTTATTATTAAAAGTTTCATGCAACTAACTTTTAACAAATGTCACATTTGATTTTAACAAACTGCCCATTTTTTTACAATCTCTGGACTTTCCGATTCTGGACTATGCGGACATATGTTACTTGGATGTTACAGAGGAACAGCTGGACAAATTCCAGCGTCTTCAAAATGTGTGCCTAAGATTCATTTTCAACCTACGAAAGTACGACCATATAACTTCATACTAGAAGGCATTTAACTAGTTGAATATTAGGAATAGACGCCAAATTCACATACTGTCTCTATTGTATAACATTCCTAACTGTCCCGCCGCACCCTCTTATCTCTCCGAAAATTTTCAGCGTCTTTCCAATAATGGATTAGCGCTACGCTCAAACAGAGATTGTTTATTGGCCTTTCCAGTTCACCGCTCTTCTTTTTTTACGTCGTCCTTTACTGTCTATGCAGTGAGATTCTGGAATCAGTTACAAACCAATATAGGACTCGCTCCGTCCTTGGCATGCTTTAAGAAGCGACTGATAAAACTCTTAATTTCTAGTCAGTAAAATAACGTGTTTCATTCCTGATTTTTCTTTTCCTTTCCTCTCCACCATCCATTCCTTTCCTTTTGATTGATGATATCTCACTTTATATGAAAAATAATGTTCGGGTGATTGTCCGTCTTTGTGGGGTTCGTGGGCATGTGCTCACGTATGTGTTTATGGATTTGGTGGGGATGAATAGTCATTTGAATGACTTATGTGACCATGTAGTTTGGTTCATTTACTTTTGTCTGGTTAGTTGGAAAAGATTGCCGCCTGGCAATAAGCCCGCCAGATTGTATTGCAATTAAAGTGTTAAATAAATAAATAATTTTGTCTCAGTAATAGTAGATTGAGAGTGGCTGTAAGACATCAAAAGTATTGTGGGTATACAATATTTTTAATGTCTTTCAGCCACTCTCAGTCTGTCGCGTTCGTTCTGTTGAAAACGAAGCAGTTCTGAAGCTGCTGAACGCTATCGCCGGGCTCGCAACCGTGTATCCTCAATTCTGGCTGCACGTCGCTCTGCTGCTTCTTCGGCACGTATTTGAACCATTATTTGTCTGTTTTGCTCGTTCACTGATGCCCGTTGTTCCTCAGTTTGAGTAGCAATTACTCGTCGCACTGCTTCCGCTCCGCGAGTACGACGACCTAAGTTTGATCTTCTGCGAGGCGTTATTTTGATGAACTAAAGCAGATCGATTGCACTAAAAAAGAAGAAAGAAAGTTATAACAAAAACATATAAAATGGCGAGACATTAAAAAAAGAAAATACACGAACTAAAAAACAAAAACAAATATTAACGAAATATTTCCCTTGAAACGCAGTTGTTCCCAGTTCTCTTTGGCTTGTTGGATTCCCTCAGTACATTTCTTGGCGTCTCTGGAAGAAAGGGATCAAATTAATCACATATTTGGTTTGATGTTTCTGAATAATGTTATTATACTTCGGAAACTCTAGGATGAGTCTTATGACAGTTGACAAATTGGCCCCAATACAACCTTGTAACGACGTTCAGTAATTTTAATTATTTTATCGACTTTAATATAAGGCTTGATTCTAATAAATAGCAAGTTATTTAGGTAAATACATTACAAAAAACTAACAATAATAACAAATTAATACATCTTGTTACAAATTAGCAAAAATGTGGCAGTTCGTTAAAATCAAATGTGGCATTTGTCAAAAGTAAGTTGCATGAAACAAGTGAAACTTTTAATAATTCAAATTTATAAAACACATATACCATGAATTTAAATGAAAATAAATCGACACAGTTCAAATCTTTTTTCCAATAAACGTATTTGAAAATTAAATATTTATTATTTAAATATTTATTATTAAATATTTAATTATTTAATATTTAGTATTTGAAATCAAAATGAGATTGTCAAAATTTCAAAGCAATCCGTGAAGAACTTTCGGAGATTAGAGATTTTTAATTAGCGAACATTTACATTTTTATTTATATAGATATTTAATATTTATGATTTAATATTTAATTATTTAATATTTTATATTAATTCCGAAACGTCGAAAATGCAATGGGACATAACTGTCAATTAGAATTGTTTAATTTGCGTGTGTCGCTTCAGGGGGCGCTCCCGTTATTTCGTATGTTTTATATACTTTTTTGTAGACAACCGTATATAACAAAAAATATATAAACATGCTTGTATAGAAATGCAACGTTTTGTCAAAATTACAAAGCAATCGGTGAAGAGCTTTCGGAGATTAGAGACATTTAACATACGAACATTTACATTTATTTATATAGACTAGCTGTACCCGGCCACGCGTTGCTGTGGCTCAGTCTGGTTAAATGAAAAAGAAAGAAAAGAGAAAGCACACGTTTCAATTATGTTTATTTCACAATGCTTGTGGGTATACAATATTTTTGATGTCTTTCAGTCACTCTCAGTCTGTCGCGTTTATCGCCGTGCTCGCAAATGATCGCGTCACTCCAATAGGCCAATTCACGATATGATTTGAATTCAAATGAAAGATCGATTGCACTGAAAAAGAAGAAAGAAAGTTATAACAAAAACACATAAAATTGCGAAACATTAAAAAAGGAACTGAATAATATTGGTAAGTTTATAGACGTCTTTGTTCTTCGCGCCAACAATATCTCTTTCACTTACCCAATCTTGATTCTTATAAGTGATTTGAATATAGGGAAATACTTTTTCAACCGATTCTTCTTTTGACATCACTAAATTGCATAAGTTATAGTCTTCCAGCCTTAGTTCTATTACCGTAATTTACAACTGCATCTCGCGAATGAACGTATTCTTCAGAGCAAAGCTTGGTCCGATTCAAACGGATGAATATCAAACGTTCTGATTTCTATGACAGTTCACAAATTTGCCCCAATACAACCTTGTAACGACGTTCAGTGATTATAATTATTTTATCTACTTTAATATAAGGCTCGATTCTAATAAATATCAAGTTATTTAGGTAAATACATTACAAAAAACTAACAATAATGACAAATTAATACATCTTGTTACAAATCTCCATTCCAACATACGATTGATGTGAGAATATCTCAACTGATCGATCGTTTTTCTGCTGGACACGCATATTTGTTGTTAATTTCAACGTCTTTACGTGTCGCCACAAAGTAGAGTATTTCAGGCAACATATAAAATTGCGAAACGTAAAAGTAACTTATTAAATGTTAATCGAACACATAGCGATAATTGTAACTAATTAAATTTTAAGAAAAGACAAATAGCTAATTGGAAATATTTAAAAAAATCTCCATTTCTACATACGATTTGATAGATTTTGAAATATAAACATAGAGATAAAATTAAATTCTATATAAAAAAGATACTTTTGATATTCTTACTTACCTATTTCAGTCTCTATCAGCCTGTCGCGTACATTATGTTGAGAACAAACCAGTTCTGAATCAACAGATCTCGATCCCCGTGCATCCTCAAGTCTGGATACACGTCGTTCTGCTGCTTCTTCGACATTTTGATGAACTTAAGCAGATCGATTGCACTGAAAAACGAGAAAGAAAGTTTAAACACATAAAATTGTGAAACATTAAAAAATATAGACATTCAGTGATTATAATTATTTTATCGACTTTAATATAAGGCTCGATTCTAATAAATAGCAAGTTATTAAAGTAAATACATTACAAAAAACTAACAATAATAACAAATCAATACATCTTGTTACAAATCTCCATTTCTACATACGGTTGATGTGAGAATATCTCAGCTGATCGATCGTTTTGCAGCTGGACACGCATATTTGTAGTTAATTTCAACGTCT
This sequence comes from Odontocerum albicorne, assembly GCA_949825065.1. Lineage (NCBI taxonomy): Eukaryota > Metazoa > Arthropoda > Insecta > Trichoptera > Odontoceridae > Odontocerum > Odontocerum albicorne. The sequence goes on along the minus strand of OX463842.1, from coordinate 20,409,748 downwards.
TTACGTGTAGCCACAAAGTAAAGTATTTCAGGCAACATATAAAATTGCGAAACATAGCGATAATCGAACACATAGCGATAATTGTAACTAATTAAATTTTAAGAAAAGACAAATAGATAATTGGAAATATTTTTAAAAAATCTCCATTTCTACATACGATTTGATAGATTTGGAAATATAAACATCGAGATAATCCCCGTGCATTCTCAAGTCTGGATACACGTCGTTCTGTTGCTTCTTCGATGTTTTGATGAACTAAAGCAGATCGATTGCACTGAAAACGAAAAAAGAAAGTTAAAACATAAAATTGTGAAACATTAAAAAAGGAACTGAGCAGCGTAAAAGTTTGTTTTAATTTTCTTTTTTTTTTGCGATATTTCTACGGGTACTTCTTTCTAAAGTACCACCAAATAATTTATTTATTTAATTAATGACATTAAAGTGTCTTTATATACAAATGAACATGTGACAGGTTATACAAAATTATTGACAAATAATACAACTTTATCTTAAATTAACATGAGGATACAAAAAGCAGTAGTAATAATAAATTAAAGTCATTGTTTTAAAATTATTTAATAATTATATGTGTATTTAAGTTCAATATATGTTATGTTATGTATAACAGAGGAATAATGTTTCCAGTTTGAGTATAATATCTTTTCCCTGTATCTCGTTTAATTTTTCGGAATTTTTGGATGTATGTGTCACTATTCTTTTCTCTGTTGTTATCTATATAGTATTTTCATCCTCTGATGACGAATATTGTTCTACAATTCTCATTCTTTTTCGATTTTTGTTGAAATCATTACTTGTTACTAATTCGTTTTCACTCTCTGAATTAAACGGTCTTGTTGTTTTATTCTTTCTCGCCGGTTTGATCATTTCTATAATTTTATATTTTAAATATAATTGTAAGTGCTTTATATTTTAAGCTTAAATTCAATTGTAAAATTGATTAGATATAAGTACTGATTATTCTACTAATGCAAATTTAAAAAAAGTTAGGTTAACTTTTGAAATATGAATCAATAATAAAAGTTTTTCATCCAATATAATTCTTAAGTCCATTATTTTTAAACTGAAACAACTAACCATAATCACTAAGTCAATTTTATGACAATATAACTATTTTTTATTATTTTTTATCAAGTTTTATTTTAACGTCGCACTGGAAGATAAAATGACAGCACGCTATTCTAGACACGAACCGTTTAAGAAATCGGTTCGTGTCTAGAATAAATATATTTACGAAAAAAAAAAACGTATTATTTATAAAATTTCTTATTTAATTTTTATTTATATAGATTATTAAACATAAAATTATTAAATAATTTATTTATAATTTATTTAATATTAAATGATCGAATATTGGAGAATAAATTCCGAAACGTCGAAAATGATATCTGACAGCTGAAATTAATTCCATGTCGAAACACAGGTTCGCCTAGGTATTCATTTCTGATTTAAATTTTTTTTATATTCACCGATATATATCTATAAATAAAAATGAAAAAACATTTCCGTTGACGAATATCAACTTTAGTCAAAATTTCAAAGCGATCGGTAGAGAACTTCCGGAGATTAGCCATCTATAATTTACGAACATTTACATTTTTATTTATATAGATTGTTATTGGTATCCATGGCCGTATCTTTAAACAATTTTGTTAAATTCGTGTAAAACTATTTTGATAAAAAAATCAACATAAATTGAAATATAAAAAATCTCTCGGAAGTTAGAGATTAGGATGGGAATTGTATGGGAGTTAATGAAAATGAGTATTTTGAGATAAAAAATGCTTAGTAATTAGTGGAAAAACCAAGTAATAAGATGTTGAACATTCTTATATAGAGTCAAGGAAGCTTAAACCGAAACTTTAGATAAATAATGCTTGTTAGTTTAATCATAAATATCAATAAGGATAAAGCGCATACATGGAGCCAAGAAAATCGTTTCAAAGTTGAGCCGAGTGAACTACAAAAGTCTAAGTGTGGTGTATTAATATACAAAGGATTCTGCTGTCACTAGATCGGAGGGACAGTCTGTTTTCAGATATAAATTGAATTCATTATTTTATATCATAATATATACATATTTATTTTGAATTGAGTTTTTATCTTATCTCTGATTCCAGCAGCCTGCGCTGCTAACGAGGTTTGAGACACTTGTTCAAAGTCCTGCGACTCACCTGAAAAGTCCTGTACAGGACAAAAGTTTGTAATAGATTAAATCTATTCTAAATTGCGACCTTAAATATGTGAACTTAAGTGTGTTTGTAAACCTGGATTTTGCAGGAACAAAATTGGAAATTGTGTTAAAACTTGTGAGTATAAATTTAAAAAGGAAATATTTTTACTGTTATAATTTATTACAATACTCACTCTTTAAACAATCGAAGTTTATAGTCAATCACAGAAAAATCCTTAGGTCATTCCTGTTCTAAGAAATTACTTAGGGTATTCCTGTTCTAAGAATTTTCCCTACTTTATTCGACCTTTGAATACTCACAATGTCAAAACTTTTGAAATGCTGGTATGTTGAATCCTTGTAAAGACTATGTACTTAAAGGTTTTTGAATTCACGATTATCACCGTTAGTTGTGTAAGAGTTAGCTGAATTGCTTAGCAATGTAGTATCCCGGGTGATATTCGTCCCAGATCATCGCAAGTTATTTCGCAGTAGCTTATTAGCAACATTACATAAATTGCAAGAAATTCTGGGCGAATAGCTGACAAAGAGTGATAGCATATAAAAGCTTTTGTCTTACAACTCAAGACTCGTTTCCATAAAATTCTTAGATAAAAATTTAAAGTCTATGTTAAGACATTTCTTTGATCTCGAGGAATTACAGATCAATATTCAATTTATTAGAATATAATTTTTTATATTCAAGTATATTTTGGTGTTTCTTATTTCAACACCGATTTTTACATCATATTTTTTATCTGTTCAAGTAAATTTATAGGTCAAGATTTTATCAAAAAAGAGATATTTTGTAAAAAAATGAGTATCAATTTCAGTGTATTTATTAAATTTATCAACCTTCATGGCCTAGATGGTAAGATACTTGACTTCTTTCCAGGGATTTCGGGTTCAATTCCCAATGGTACCCAAAAAAAAGCATCTCAATCAGGTAAAAGAGTTCGTCTGGTGATAATACTCGTATGCGCCAAGTATGTGTTCTAACGTCTCTTCACATGCGGCAGTGTTACTAACGAGTTTAATTATTTACCGCGAGCTATGTACTTTCTGTGGTTCTAATTCTTAAGGCTTGTACAATAAATCCATTATAAAGCAGTTCGTAATATTAAACAAAAAATATGTGAGCATTTTTTTATTGAACATCCCCAATCCCAAACGTAACAAAATATAAAATTAATAAACTCAGCTGTCATGCACGTTTCATGTTATCGTTTAACAATTACCAGTTATTACACATTTAACAGTTATAAACTAAAATAATAATCGCACAAAATACAAAGACATGGAGAGAATTGCAATTATATCAATCTCTATTTAAATCTAACAAACTATCATTTTCCATTGTACAGGGGAATCAAATTGACGAGCGGCCATAATTATGTTTATTTTGACATACATTCAAAATTATCGCCGTAAAGTATACCAATAAAATTAATAAAATAATATATTTTAATTTTGCCTTGGAATAATATGTATCTACAATCTATATAAATAAAAATGTAAATGTTCGTATGTTAAATATCTCTAATCTCCGAAAGTTCTTCACCAATTGCTTTGAAATTATAAGAAAAGGTTGCATTCGTATACGAGCATGTTTATATATATTTTTTATACACCGTTGTATACAAAACAGTATATAAAACACGCGAAATAAGGGAGAACGCCCCCTTCAGCGACACACGCGAACTAAACAATTCTCATTGACAGTTATGTCACGTTGCATTTTCGACGTTTCGGAATTAATATTAAATATTAACTAATTAAATATTTAAATATTAAAATTTTCAATACGTTTATTGAAAAATAGCGCCATTTGAACGTAAAAGTATATTTAATGTTTATTCGCCATGTTCTACTGTCGCATCGTAGTAATAGCTGCGATCTTTCAATTCGGTTTTTTTAAACTGGAGTTTGTTATTATTGATTTTCATTTGAATTCATGGTATTTATCTGTGTATTTTTTATACATTTTAATTATTAAAAGTTTCATGCAACTAACTTTTAACAAATGTCACATTTGATTTTAACGAACTGCCCATTTTTGCTGAGCAAGATATATTAATTTGTCATTATTGTTAGTTTTTTGTAATGTATTTACCTAAATAACTTGCTATTTATTAGAACCAAGCCTTATATTAAGGTCGATAAAATAATAAAAATTACTTAACGTCGCGTTACAAGGTTGTATTGGCGAGATCAAATAAATGAGGTAAGCCGAAGGATCTTCTTCAGTCTTCATTCCCTTAAAGTGTTGCAAAGATTGCATTTTCGACGTTTCGGAATTAATATTAAATATTAACTAATTAAATATTATAAATAATTAAATATTAAATATTTAAATATTAAATTTTCAAAAACGTTTATTGAAAAATAGCGCCATTTGGACGTAAAAGTATACTTAATGTTTATCCAACATGTTCTACCTAAATAACTTGCTATTTATTAGAATCGAGCCTTATATTAAAGTCGACAAAATAATTCAAATTACTGAACGTTGTTACAAAGTTGTATTGGGTCGAATTTGTCAACTGTCATAGACAACAGAACGTTTGATATTCATCCGTTTGAATCAGATCAAGCTTCCCTCTGAATAATACGTTCATTTGCGAGATGCAGTTGTAAATTACGGTAATGCAACTAACGTTGGAAAACTAACGATTTTACCATCTTCATATACAGGCAGTCTACGTCATATGCATGAGTACGCTGAAGATGCAATTGCGTATGTTCGTCAGTACGGGTGTCCAGATCTATTCACTACATTCACATGCAATCCAGCTTGGAGCGATATATAATACAACAGCTCTTATTTCCTGAGCAATCGCCGATGGATAGGCATGACATCACAGCACGTGTTTTCAGACAGAAGCTGAAAACGGTGATGGATTTCATGATAAAACTTGAAGTATTTGGGTCTGTGCCCTGCTGGATGTACTTAGTGGAATGGCAAATAGAGGATTACCACATGCACATATACTAATCTGGCTCTATAACAAAATCACTTCAAACGAAATAGACGATGTAATATGCACTGAAATACCCGATACCGACATCGATAAGGATTTGCATGAAGTTGTGACGAAAAATATGATACATGGACCTTGTTGATCCAAATTCATCATGCATGATAGACGGAAAATGCTCTAAGCGATATCCTCGAGCATTAGTATCCATAACAGTTACAGGAAACGATGGATATCCTTTATACAGAAGAAGATCAACAGAAGATGGCAGTAAATTAGCAACCATACAAATGCGAAACGGTGACATCGAAGTAGACAGCCGTTGGGTTGTTCCATATTCGCCTTTGCTATCAAAACATACAAAGCGCACATAAAGCGCACAAAAACAAAGCGCACAAAACATACAAGGCGCACATCTTCAGTGAGATACAGGCAAAAGCCTTGTTTACTGGGGATATGACAAATGAAAGGCGACAAACCCAGATCCATTAAAATAATGTACGTCCAAATTAAACTACCTGTTGTTTTTTTTTTTTTGCAAATAATGTATATTTCTTGTCAAGTATAATAATAAATAAATAATCATGGAATACTGTAACTCCGTTAAATCGATCAAACACATTTGTAAGTACGTGAATAAAGGCAGCGACATGGCAGTTTTTGGCGTGCAACCAGAAAGAAGTGATAGGAATGCGGTCATACATATCGATGAAATCGCACAGTATCAGGCTGGAAGATACATAAGCGGCAATGAAGCTGTATAGCGAATTCTTTAATTTTCTATACATGAACAAAGTCCTTCCCTTTACCTTCCTTTTACATTTAATTAGTTACAATTATCTCTTTGTCTTCCCTTAACATTTAATTAGTTACAATTATCTCTCTGTCTTTCCTTGACATTTAATTGATTCCAATAATCTCTCTCTTGTCTTAACATTTCATTAGTTCCAATTATCTCTGTATTTCCTTAACAATACTCCTATTCGACAAATATTTGACAAATGCGTGACCAGCTGCAAAACGATCGATCAGCTGAGATATTCTCACATCAATTGCTGGAAATTGGGAACGGAAAGGTGCCGGTTGATATGACCTCAGGACATATTTCATTATCTCATAGCTTCTGCAATTTAGTGACGTCAAAAGAAGAATTGGTTGAAAATGTATTTTCCTGTATTCAAATCAATTATAAGAATCACGATTGGCTGAGTGAACGAGCTATTCTTGCCATCAAGAACAAAGACGTCTACGAACTTAACAATATTATTCAGTCCTTTTTTTAATGTTTCACTATTTTATATATTTTTTTTATAACTTTCTTTCTTCTTTTTCAGTGCAATCGATCTGCTTTAGTTCATAAAAATGCCGAGGAAGCAGCAGAGCGACGTGCAGCCAATCTTGAGAATGCACGGTTGTGAGCACGGCGATCGCGTTCTGTAGCTTCAGATCTACTTCGTTCTCATGAGAATGAACGCGACAGACTGAAAGTGGCTGAAAGACGTCAAAATTATTGTATACCCACAAGCATTGTGAAATTAAACATATTAGAAATGTGTGCTTTTCCTTTTCTTTCTTCTCAATTTAACCAGACTGAGCCACAGCAACGCGTGGCCGGGTAAAGCTAGTTATAAATAAAAAATATTCTAGGTTACCCTGACCCAAATTCCTAACTATCCGATAGACCTTACAATTGTTGTGGCGGTACTTGCGCTCAGCCCTTCTTCGTTCCTTGCTGGAGACCATCCCCCAAGAAAGCCTGCGTGTGTAAAGTTGGATACCTCAAGAAGGACTTCGTTGACCCTGTTTGCATTCGGCAAAAATGTTCTTTAATTTATCCTATTGCATCACAAGATGCGAAACATGCATTTTAAGTTAACACGAATTAGGTAAAAAAAACTGTTGTATTAAAACCGTGCAAATATGTAGAATTTTATACAGGTATTTCTATTTTTGAGAGCGTTTTAATATCATCACCACCATGATAACCTTTGTAGAGTAGTGATGACATGCTTGACTTCTATCCGATAGTTTTGTTTTAATTTTACAATGGTGAACCATATTATTGGTCTAATTGTTAAGATACCTGTTTACCCATTGGTACATTTTTTAAATTATATCTGAATTTCTCAAGTTTATTAAATATATTTTTTTACGATCAAAGGGTTTACAAATTTCAATTATTAAATTTACCAATTTCAATTACAACGATCAAATGGTTTACCAATTTACAATTCAAAGGGTTTACCCTTTGAATTGTACTGTGTGCACCTAAAGCGCAATACAATACAATTTTTCAAACTATGTACTACGTGGTAACTTCTTCAAACCACCCAGAAAGGTGTTTAAAAAGCCATAACTAAAAACCAAGTTTAAACCCATTTAAAAGAAAAAAAGAAGTATTAACGGGAATTAAAATCGTAACCCTCGGGTGAGTCGATAGGCTTCTACCAACTAGACCATGGAGGTCGTACCAATCTGATATTCATTACATTAAAGTTTATTCCTTTTGACATTATAGTATTCTAGGCGGACAATATTATACGTCAATTTGCTCACCAGTTTTATACGATGTTCAATAAGAATAGTTTTCAACACAATAAGATACTCGTACATTATCCGTTCATTCGTGCTAAATACTCAACAAAGGTTTATATTTTTCTAATGCAACATAATTCATTGGCCATTTTCTGTCACCTTCATCTGACAAGTTTTCGAGTTTGATCAACCCATAATTGTTTAAGTCCATACTTTCTCGTTAATACCACTGGATGAGTTATGTTTCACTACGAGCCTTAGTTATTTAACGTTTAATTCAGTCAATCATGAATTACATATTTATTAAAAAGTATTACAAACTTTGTTTGCATAACAGTCGTATTATATTTGTTCAATAAAATGACTGGCTTACTTTTAAACATATAAAATGTTACTTTATGTATGAAACAATATGTAGTTTAAAAACGTATTTAATATATTATAACTACATAGTTTCTCCGACATAACATTACTTGTGCGTACGAGTATGTACGAATTTGTAATAATTTTGATTATTGATTTAGTTTATTAAAAGTTTTGCAAAATATACATGAATCAATAAATTCATCTAAAATTAATGAAATTATTTAACACTTTTATGGGTACTGAAACCTGAAACCTCCGAAATACATAAATCACTAACGCATGTTCCTTTTTTGCAGACATGAAGAACATATATTTACGCCTTTTAATATACTTACACGGTATTTGAGGATTCGGTGTCCATGCATCTCGTCATACATGCTCTTCGGTTTCTCATACTTCTTCCCTTTCTCAGAGGTGTATCGTTCCAATCATTCCTCTGTTTATCGCTTACTCGTTTTCCATTCATTTAAGGCATATATATTTGTTTTGTAAGTCCTTCGCAACTTACTTTCTCATGTTGCTTAACCATCTCTAGAGTTCTTGCTTGACGTTCATTCTGACAAATATAACGGAGGTCATCAATAGGCCACGATCAACAGTAATGAGGAACGACGGAGATGATGCAAGTTTTATTTTAACGTAACAATCACATGAAACAAATTCTGAAAGAGGGCAGGTTAAAAAGCCTGTATAGTAGGATAGTATGCACGATTCGATGAATGGATATCGCAGTGTGCCAGGATAGAATGAAGTGTGCATTTGTTCTCACTGTCTCCTACATTAGAGGCATAACAAGATGGTTATGACAATGATGATGTTCGTATAATGAATAAAACATAAACTAAAATTAATTTAAACAAATGAATAATAATAAATTTCCGTTAAATCTTGACGACCTGGCCCCCGGCGCAGGTTTTGAACATTTTACTAGCGATACAGAGATATTTAGTCAAGCAAGATTCTTCAATTATGCACAAAATAACAGATGGTCCATAGTCTGGGATGTGATATACTCGTATATTATCTTGGTAATCCGATTTCTTCACATTTATATTCAGCTTTCGAGTCCAATAATTACAGGGCCCATTACGCTTCAAAAACCCTTCATCTCAAAGCCTATTCTGATTTTAAATCTATTTAATGCAAATCCCGTTACGCTTCCATGTTCAATCATTCCAGAACCCATTTTGATTCCAAACCCATTCATTACATAATTAATTTAGCTTCCAAGCCACTCATCACAGAACCCGTTCCGTTTCCAAGTTCATTAAATAAAAAAAACCATTCCGTTTCGATGTTCAAAAATAACCTTCCACATCGGCCAATACACGAAAGTCCCTGTTGTCAGAGATTCTGGTAATAAATAATACATAAAATTAAAAATAATAACCGTAAACAGTAAGCGACTAGTTTATATAATACATGTTGAACCCATGTTGGTATTAGTAAGACAGGTGGATTGAACGAAAGAATTTTTCTTATCGGAAGCAAATTAAAAAAAAATAGGACAAGGTGGTCACAACTTTTGTAAATTTTATTTTATTTTTATTGAAATTTTCAGATAAGTTGTGACCGTTTTAATTATTGGATTATCTTTATTATTATGCCACACCTAATAATTACACTTAACTCCTACTCACGATATGTACATTCTTGTTCATTGTATTATATAAAACAAACATGTGGTAAAATAAAGTATTTTACAGTATTTAAAAAAAAGTAAGAATACTTTTTCCCTCTGGTACGGCACCCTTTATCTTTGAATTGGTGATTCGGATGTATTAAGGAGCGTAGCTGGGAGATAACATTGTCTTTGGTGTCTGCAAACAACCCATTTAGAACTATTGAAATTGGCACATCACAAAACTCTCTCATTTCTAATGTACGAGTATTTTTTCCAGATAAACTTTACCAAACTGGAACCCTTTCAAATAATTTTTTGAGTGTTGAGAATCTAACTCGAGACCCTCGTGTGAATTTAAAGCGTCTAGCCAACTAGACTATGAGCTTTATGTTTGATGTGCCAATACTGTGAACTTACTGAAATGCAATAACTGGAACACTATAAACCAATACACGCACAGATGTCTTCCATCCATAAGATAGCTGACAATTATACTCGATCACAAGATATGATAGCTTATTGTATCGTATTGTACTGTTGGATGAAATTCGATATAGATATTTTTACAAAATAAATAGCCTCTATAAATTAAAAAGTTAATTAGATGGACACATCTAATAAATGACGATAGTTTTAATCATTTGTTATAAAAGCAAAATTCTTCCGAAACATTCAGTTTCTGTTACAATTTCACAAGCATCATGTCACAATTGAATTTCATAGTGTTACTCTGTTTCCTACAAACGTCTAAAGTTTTTTCTCAAGGTAATTATTAATTATTAAGTTCAATCTCTTAATTGTCCCTCAAATGTAACATTCATCATATATGGTCAATGTCCCAATAATCGAGCCTTCAGGTTGTGAACCACAGGACTAGGTACGTAATAATTGTACGTATTGGAAATACGATCATTCTCGAATACGTCTAGCGCATAAGACTATTGTCACCAGAAAAAAAAACTACTTCCATTAAAACAAACGGGGACCTTTTATTATTTTTATTCTCATTGACACCATTAACAATCCATACTTAAACCATTCGGGCTAAACACAAACTTCGTATCAGAGGTTACCACATTTTACTTCTCAAATTGAAATAACCATTCTGCTAAAACGAATTTAATCAATAAAAAAGGGAAGCAATATTTTCGTCATTGTGATTTTATGTGACCTTTTAACAATGATGTTAAAACATATTTCAGATAATAATACTTTTGGGGCATACAAAAAGTTATACATGAATAGTATGTCCGACTTAATGACGTTTTTTTTTTGTCTCTCTCATTTTTGTTGTGTAATTCAAATTTTTCAAAAAATGTTTTATTGAACTATTCCGTAGCCCCTGTCGTTCCAATAGAATCATGATTATTTATGTAAGACATTTTCTAAGCGCTAGTAAAACAATAAATTTATTGTCTGGGTACTACAATAAATGGAATCACACCTTCAATCCCCAGGTTAAAAGGTAAGCGCATAATCAGGCCACATATGTAGTTTTTATTATTTGAAATCAAAAGACAAATTATTTTCAATTCAATATTTGATGAATTTTGTTGGTTTACATTGTGTTATATTGCATAATAATTTCATTTATTTCGGTAAACAGGCGGATTTATTGCCACGTAGAAATATTTTCCAAACAACCAAAAATATGTTATGGCCGTTAGTATAACCCAGATTTAAAAAAACATTTGCAATAGGAATTGAACCCACGACCCTCAAATTGAAAGACACATGTCTTATCAACTATGCTTAGAGGCACACGATCGCAAGGTAATGGACTGGACTTCCATGTGGAAGGTCATCGGTTCGAGCTCCGCGCTGTGATACTCCTCTCTAAAGACACAGGCATTTTTTCTGTCTAGTATTCGAGGGTATAAGGATACCTATTACTTCGGTCACATACTTTAAAAACAACAAAAGAACCTGCTAGTGTGCTCCAATTGTCTCACTTCAATGTACCATCGGATACAGTGTAGCGGTGTGGCCTGTGAGTTTGCTGGTATGCAATGACTCACTCACTTAAAAAGAAAAAAAAAACAAACTCCACGACACAGCATCGCTATTCAACTGAATTGACGTTAAAATACCAACGCCCATGACGAATAGACGACGTATTCATCAGTGTACGAATTTCCGCCACATTTTCTCGGCTTCTTCCATTCTTTCCCAGTCCACGTTTTACTTATATCAATGTTGGAGCTAATATGTTATTATGAACCATCATTTTACCATATCTTGATAATGCTTAGTTTGTCCCATTGACATCGTTTTCTATTGCAACCGAATGTCATAGGAGAAATTCTTAAATACCAAAATCGTCATCCTATTCAGATTTTTCATTCTTCACTCAAATATCGCCTTTACTTTCATAATTTTCAAATACCATCCTGGTTGTTATTTATACTCGTATGTGTCCCTCTATTAACATCCATATACATAATGACTGCTAGACACGTTCATAAAATCTATATAATTTTCCAAATTATATCTTTACTATCCGAAACGCACGCGCTAATATCTATAAATTTATTACATCAAACTCGTTGCTGAACTTAAAATAACGTTTCATGCAATCACTCAATGTTATTTTAGCTATCAAAAATATAGATCCTACGGAATATAACATCATGTGAAGTGCCCATATTCGTAATGGCTCACTCACTTAAAAAAGAGGAAAAAACTATACGGCACGGCTTCACTTTCCAACTGAATTGACGTTGTAATGCCGAGGGGATCCTCAACTACGAGGCCCGTCAACGACAACAATGCCACAGGGATCGTTTATCAACTTTAAACATATTAAGTACAGTAAAATTAGACAATCTAATTCTACATGCTGATATTCAGTGTAACGGTGTAAAACTCTCCCAGTAATAAACTAAGATAAGCGAATAGAAGTAAAATTAACATACAAATGATGTTATGCTTTATTCCAGATACTCGTACTGCATGTGGCCTTAATGAACGGTACAGTGATTGCGGTACGGAATGCCAACCGACTTGCGAAAACAAGTTTCCAATCTGCACTCTACAATGTGTTACTGGATGTTTTTGTGGCACAGGCTATGTACGCCAGAATGGGAAATGCATCCCTGAAACCCAATGTCGTAAGTAATAATAGTTATTGTTAAAGTAAACAAACACAACACAACTTTATGTACAATTTCACTATTGAATGTTAATAGTTGAAACTGTAAAACACATTATGGTATATCTTCGATAATACATCCTTGAACTGATAGGCTTCTCAACATAGTAATATCGAAGGATAGTTTCGCTGCATTCGAAGTTTTCTGCAGAAGTACCGGCCACTTACTGGGCAGGTTGAACTCGAGGCCTTAAGCCGATTTATAAGTACCTATATTTACTGCGCTGCCAGTCATTTTTCTACTCCCCTGACGTAAAATCTTAGACCGTCGTCACTAGTATTATTTTCACACTCAAGTGTGTCGCCGGTAAAGGAAGCTTTTTTGGGGAGTTCTTCTTCGTATCCTTGTAACGTTGCGCTCATAAAAAAGGTGCCGTGCCGATTGCGCTGGATTGGGACTTATTTTATTCCCCATAACAGCGTAGGTATTAGTGAGATTGAAATGAACTCAAATGTTATAATACACATTCACTTATTCCTAGAGTGAAGGCGTACATCCACTAGTAATAGTTAGCACTCACTGGGCATGCGCTTTCGCTGTAACACATGCATCTTGCATTCATTATTTGTATGCTGAATAAAAATTGCAGATGGAGATATACAGTTACCACTCTTTCTTTTAAAGAACAACGAAACAAAACTACCTTACCGTGTGATTCTAAAATTTACAAATAAATCATGCAGTGGTGAAAACCATGTATCTGGATAGAAGCTTCTCTGTTGGTAGAATACCAGAATTTGAAAAAAAAAGTTAGATTTTGAACATCAAATAATTTACGTAAATGAGTTGAATGCTACGTTACTAATTTTACACTTAGCTTAAATATTTAAAAAAAAGTACCGAAAACTCACCCTGGTTACCAAAAGATCCAAGTAGCCTATCTGGCCGAAGTTGGCTGAACATTCGTGCATGGCTATATGAGGTTCATCTCTTGTGATTATCAAAACGTCGTATTTAGACCCCAACAATTTTTCACATATGGATAAAACATTTAACTCGGTTGTTAGAGTTATATATAAGTTTTATTATCATCCTTCTTTTGTAAAAATATTATAAAATTAAAACTTTTTTTTCCAGCGGGCTGTTCAACAAATGAAGTACTGAATCCATGCCCGCAGAAGTGCTCTCCTCCTGAGTTGAACTGCTCCCAAGTGTTTCAAGGAACGCAACAAAACTGCCTACAGTATCCTCCAGTCCGATGTGCTCCTAAATGTATCTGTCAACCCGGTTTCGTAAGAAATAGCTTTGGGAAATGCGTCGAAAATTGTAAATACACTTTATTTATAATCTAGACCAATCTTTCGATATTAATAAAAAAAAATCAGGATTAAAGCCAATCAATTGTTTACCTAATATAAAAATAAAATTGAAAAATACTACTGCGACAGTTCAGTCATTTAATTTATTTTGCGCTTCGAAGCTGATGTTATGTTTTAAAAAGTTCACGCTTAATCATTTATAAAAAAAAAAGTTAATTAACGCAAAGTGGATTAATTTAAAACGGAAGTTACGCCAACATATAAAGTTAGCGGGTAAGACCAGAAAAAAATGGTAAGGTGAAATTTCAATCCAGCGGTAAAATTTAATCAGACAGAGAAACTTGTAAAATTAATCTATTTTACTATCTTTTGTCCGAGGTCATGAAAATATATTCCTAAAACATATCACGAACGTATGTTTTAAATGGTATTTTCAAAACAGAACTGAAGTAATATGTATTACAAATAAGGATGTAATACGATAATGAATGATACACTTGTATTCATTAATTTTTCACGTTTTGTATACAGTAAAAGTTTTGTTTTATATAAAAATTAAAGTTTGAATAATAAACAAACCTTAATTTTTTTTTCAGGCTGTCCTGATCCAAACTCCGAATTAACTGAATACCCTTTCAACTGTTGTCCTGGCGGGGTTTGTGAGATGCGCTGGAATTCTCGTTGTACGACTCCTTGTCCAAAGAGAGCCTGTAAATGCAAACCAGGATTCTTAAAGAGAAATTTCTTCGACCCCACTTGCGTTCCATCAAATACATGTTACACTTATGGTTTCGGAATTCCAAAAGATCCTGAAGTTGATGAATCATAGATGATGGACGTTTTGCGTGTTTGAAGAGTAATTAATAAATATGTTAAAGCCTCATACTACAGCGAACCAATAAGGGTTGGTCTATACATCGTATAAAAGAACAAGCAAGGCTTTAAAGAAACCAAATGAAGATATATCATAAAAAACATTATTTCACCATGGATTTTCAGAGGCAATTTTTGTAATTTAACGTTTTGCTCTCTTTGTAGCCAAACCATATATAAATTAATTTCTTAATTTTATTTATAACACCCATTTCTAACTAATTATCTTTTATACGACTATTTATTACTCTATCAAACACTACAAGATCCAATATTCTGCCCAAAGTAACTATTTTTACCGCATTGATTCATTTGAAAGTGTTTTATGTAGAAAATACTCGTTAAATACCTTTTTTTTGTTTGTAATCTTAATTTTGAATTTAAGCTAAGAATTTTTTAGACGCATTTGCTAACCATTTTGTTTAATATTTAACAGTATTTTATAAAACATTTTAATTTGTTACAATAATATTTATATCACACATTATGGGTTTAAAATCCAAAAAATATTTTCGTTCATTATTTAACATAACATTTGTAAAAAAATTTTGAAAGTGGTCCGCCTTTGAAGGCATTTATACATTTTTGACTTGTGGCTCAAAAGCCAAAAAGCCTATCATTATAATTATTTATGACAAAGAACTGAAATATATTTTTGTATCAATAAATAAAATACCAATATAACTTTGTGATGACTAATTTGAATCATGTGATCTTAATGTTTGTAAAGTAATTCTTCTCATATTTGTGAACCTTTTTTATTGATGGAAGTAATCGTCAATAAAAAGGTTGCTGAACTTCTTAGTCGAGATTCCCCTCACCATTGCAACAACATCAATTCAGATGAAATGCAAAATGGTGGTGTGGAGTTTATTTATTTTTTTCTATTTATTCTCTTTTTTAAATAAGTTAGCCGTTGCACATAACCAAACTCACCGGCAACACCGCTGTACTGGATTTGATATCACACCAAATTAAGATGATCGGAGTACACCGGCATGTTTTTTTTTTCGAAAGAATATATATGACCGAAGCCATAAGTATCATCATACTGCCGAAAACTATAATTCGAGGAGAGTAGCACAGCGCGGAATTCGAATCGGTGATTTTCCGTAAGGAAGTCCAGTGCATTACCGTGCGGTCATGCACCTCACAATGACGGAATAAATAAATTATAAGTGTAGTGTATGTATGTGAATACAACACACATACACTATACTACACATAAAGCCGAATGTGTTACTATCACATATCGGAAGATCTTCAAAGCTTTCTTCGTAGATCCTCTTTCTTACTTGATTTATTAATAGTTATGATTTTAAACCAGTCTTATTAACAGATCATAAAACTCGTTCAAATTGTAATATTGTTCAAATTTAAAATGCTGACAAAAATTCTTTCCTTTTATAAACTTTGGAATAATGAGCTCATGCATAAAATGAGTATCTTAAGTTCAATTGAGAGGACTGGAAAGTTTTACAGCCTTTCCCTCACTTTTCTTAAGGTCCTTATACAGCAATGTCAGACAGAAAATTAACGCAATCATTAGGCACCTTACTTAGCATTAAATAAAGACGCTATAAAAAATTATCCTAAACTTTTGAGTATTTTTTAATTTCATATTTACGCTACCTTCCATTCTATTAAAATATTGTATATCACTATCGTTGTGTACTGTACAATCTTACGAATTTATGAATATTGATAATCTCTTCGAACTTATCGGAAATATTTTTCTCCAATAAAACTTAATATTTTTATAGAAAATAAAAATTAACCTTCACGTGATCGACGATAATCACTAGGACTTAACTTCCATATGATCTAACTTAAAGAAAGCAGTTGCTCAGGTAGGGTTAAACATTGACATAAATAAAACCAAATGTATGCGCTCCTCGGATGTACGAGTAAATACCTTAAGAAGGCCACATCTTAATCCCGTCATGATGGAAAATTATGCAATTGAAGAGATTAAATAGTTCATATACCTGAGCAGTATCCTCACCAACAAAAATATGGTGGGCATGGACATCTAAGCAGATATCCAAAGTAAAATCAAAGTGCCACAGGAATTAATAAACTGCTGAACAGTGAGGTATTGCCCTGAAATGCCAAACTGAAAATATATGTCATATTTCGATTATCTCAACGAATAACATATATTTTTTATTTATTTTATCTGTGATGGATTAAGTAACCAGATCAATACACAAATTCTGTATGCGTGTACTTTATTCCCGAGTGCATCACGAAAAATATTTTACATGGTAAACATTTGCCACCCTGGTCACATAATTTTACTGAATTTATTCAGTTAAAATTTACAAATTTTAAATACAGCAAATACGTTTATGAAAAAAAACGAAGCAAACATTATTTTTACAAGAGCAATGCAATTCGATGACCATTTTCTCACCGTAAATATAAATCATCTTGAATGTTTTTTTTTTTCAATTTATTTCAAGAAACAGAAGAAGATAGTTTTTTTTGTTAGCGACCCAAGTTTGAATTCTAGCCAGCAAGCAATTGCGAATAAAAAATAATTTCTAGTAGCACAAACGCAATAATAATAAATAATACCACATCAATCAAATTAGGATATTAAAAAACTAATGAAAGTACTTTTTTTAAAGTTGGTATAGTCCCTAGTTTTTTTGAAATAGCTTTTGTTTTTACTTGCCCGTGATTGCAAGACAATTATTGTAACAACTTGAAACGCAAAACCCATTTCTATTAAGGGTTCTCAATTGGATAACTACTTTAATGACAATTGCTTAAACTTCACAAAATTACTCTTAATGGAGAATTATTGTTCTGGCTTACAATTCCGAAATTAGAAAACGGACAAAACGAGAACTGTCTCTGAATGAGATTTGAGATTTTATGAAGAAAAAAAAAATATTTAAACATTATTAAAACCATTCATCTTAAAGCAACAATGGCACTAGCATTTGGATAAAACGTACATATAATTTTATGAAAAGAACGAGCTGAAAAGCCCGTCCAAGGACGAGTGTAACCAGTAACTAAATATTGTGATTTGTTTTTATCAAACATTGTTTATTCTACTTTTTATTACGGCATAACCCTAACTTGTATAGTAACTAAATACTTTTAAATTATTATACTTACATACTTGTAGGTAACAATCTCGAATGACAATATTTAAATGTACCATATTTCTTCGTATGCAACATTTACTTGGTGAGAATGGAATCGGAATCTTCCATTACCTTTGGATCGGGATCAATTTTAATGTTTATGTCAAACTCTTGATAAAGTAGAATACCATATATTATTTTTAATAGGTAATCCACCCATGCTTAATATTAAACTGAGAGTGGCGATAACCTATCCTTGGGACAGATTGACGTCTTTATTGGAGCTTTTAAGATCCTTTATTTCTTGTAGGGTGGTTTATTTTTGTTTTTTTGCAGAAACACCATTTAAGTATTTTCACTTTGTTGTATTATTGTTGAAGCAATCTGGTGCGATGTACAAGGATTTTTTAAGTTGCTAGGAGAGATATTAAATTGCGAGGAGATGGCTCGCCGCAGAAAGAAATAAAATGTCCATAATGGGAGAAACGTATGAACCTAGCAATAAGGATTATATTTCCATACCATAATTTTTTATTAAATAAAAAAAATACATATGTAATCCTTATTGCCAGGTTCACCTTTTTCTCCCATTACCGAGAGAAATTCTCAAAAATCCTTGCCATTCACACCAAATAACTATTTATTACTTGAACAATAACACCAGCCAGTGAGGAAAAACACAGACGGTGCCTCTTAAGAGAGAAAACTCATCCACCTAGGGGTCTTCGAAGGTCCAATAAAAGCGTCAACCCACTCTACGAGTATTTTATTAAAAAGCGTTTTTTGTAATTGCAAAGGCCAATTTCAAGAATAACCGCTAATCGATTTCATTTATTTTGTTAATCTATTTACTTTGACAGCGTAATTTATTTGAAAATTCAAACGATGCTTGTCCATATGTTATATGTATCATTTTTTCATTTTTATTTCATCGTCATAGTATGTTTTGTTTCATTTTAACTCGTACAGTGGCATCCTTGAAGACGTTAACTTACTGGGGAATTGTATTTGAATTGGATAGTTATGTTTATTCTCATTATTTGCAACATCAGTTGAAGTAGAACTTAAATAAGTGACGGCTTTTTATAAAAATTGGAATACTCCGTTATACAATAGCTCCTACACATACAGATATGTTTGTTTTTTTCATTTTCAATTCACCATCACTATGTTCTGTTTCATTTTCGGCTTAACGGCATTGAGCGAATTATATAATAGATTTTTTATTTTTTGTAACAAGATAAGGAAAGGAATTAGAGCAACAAATATCACAATTTAGAAATATAACACACTCTACAATAACCATTTAAAAATACTCCATTATGTATATTTTTTGCTGCTGGCCTTCTTACCAGGAATTCCTGTTTTAAGTCAACCAGCCTATCACTAATATCAATCGTATACTCTCATCACTGAAAAGAATATTAAAACACGCCCTAGATATAAATAAAATGAACACTTTATTTTTTTTAGGAGCAAACATTTGAAAATAATAATAGCAACATGTTACAAACAAGAAAATGACTGCATTCAAATAGGTATGTAATGCAAAAAGATGAATAATTCTGGATTTCAACACATCAAGCTTTGGATAATAAGATACTCACCACTTTTTTTCAATATTCAACAACTCCCTCAAATTGAGCAATGCGCATAGAAAGAAGCTACTATATTCCTTCAGCGCGTGTATTTAAACTTTGAAATAGTACATGATTTCACCGTGTTGGTAAAGCGTTAGGAAATAAAATATAAAGTAATCTTAAAGAAATTTTCGTTATTTTCCTATTGTTCCTTGTTTGATAAACGTAATAAATCCTTTTAATTTTTGTTTTAGATAATTAGTTTACATTTTTGCCATGCTTACCATGTGAATTGCACGTCTGCTACAAAAAAATTACTATCTTTTCACTACGCATTTTTCAACAATTACATTAATGGAGCTTTTTCACATTTGGTATTGAAATATTTACAATAATATAAAATATTATTGTTTTTTTTTTCAAACATCATACACATGTGTGTTAGTAGCAAATATTATTTATCGTTAATTTGGAAGCGAAATAACGATATTTTAGGGATTGGCTGCAAAAAACGGTCTTAAAATACAAATAGCCTTCCTGGTAAAAAATACTGTAATAGTTATTAAAAATATTTCCAAATAATAACGTGTAAATTAGTAAAACAGAACACAAACTGAGAGTGTAAGATATTCACAGATCAATTATTTTATTTCATCTCGTTTAATGTGTATAAGAAAAAAAAACATTTCAACGTCCCTGAAAGGTATTCGAACCTTTACAAAGAAATATTTTCGTGTTGTACAAAATAAAACATGTCGGTAAAGCCTCATAATAATGTGAAATATTCCTCTGAAAGCCTTGTGTATTATATATTTGGTTTTTTAAATCTCAATTCCCGTAACGTTTGCCTCATTTACTTGCCACATATAGACTTTAATACTTAATATATATAGTATATCGCATGTGAAATTCAGAGGTGTATTTTTCGAAACCTTTGGGGGAAATGGTGTATAGGACAAACATTGTATGTCCTTTATACTATATTCAACTGCACATGTTTCGGTGTTATATCTAGTCATTATTGAATTTTTAAGTAAAACATGTTTAGATGATCACTATTGATGAGAAAAAAATTATCATGCAGTTCATATACTTACCAATCCATTCAAATCTTAAAACAATTTTTGAAACACACTAACACACGTACATACAAAAATGCTATATAAATTTGTGCGTGTATTTATTTCAAATAATTTATTTATAATAACTTCAAAACACTGAAACTTAAACAAACGCGATACGCGTTTAAAATATACTTACAATTATAAATCTTGCTGTTATTTAATTAACGAACTATGTAAAATAGTGTAAAAATAACGCAAAAACGATCAAACGAGCATTCCCTAAAAAATTGTAATCGTTGATATTTTAAGATTAAGTATAATTAAAATAAAAAAATTAAAACTATTATTTAGTGAGATAATGTAAAATAATACAAGAGTTGCAGAAACGATAAATTGTTTCTCGAGTTTTGATTAGCGCTTTTTAAATAAACTTTTGAAACTTCAATGATGTAATCTGAAAGGAATCTAAACATTCAGTGTCATCATTCATCTACCATAAATCTAACTACGATACAATAAGCTACAAGTATAGAATCTATCCTTTATGGTCGAATATGATTGTCAACCGTCTTGTGGATAGAAATAACATGTTAGTATATTGTTTTATTGTGTGCAATTTGTGGTCCTTTAGCAAGCAAACAGTCTAGACAGATCGAACCCAAAGTTTCGATAGGAAGAGATCAATGTTTCACGACGATGATGGTGCAATAGTTCGTTAAACAGATTTTATATAATGACACTATTTTTGTTGCTTAATTGCGCTGTAAGAGTTAATGGTAAGCAGCATATGAAAAAAATATTAGTTCAAATGTAATATTGTCTAAAAGATCCAGCCATGAATCCGCCAGGAAACGAATCTTTAGCACTTGCTTGCTCAGCGTGAATGCCAACTGTTAGACCACGGTCACTGACTTAATGTCTATGAATATAGTTAGAACAATTTTTCTATGCAGTCAGTAAATTTACATATTTACGATGCATACAAATCTTTGAAAACCTCCCCAAACTATAAATTGTTTTTTTGTGCGTTTTCGTCTTATTTTTTTAGATACGCCAATGTCAAATGAACAGAGAATGTTATTCCATTGAATCTAGACGTTTCCTCTTTATTGTTTGTAATAAAACTTACTCGTGATACTTGCTAATTTTCTTGTTTTCAAAATAATTCTTTTTTTTCATAACATCTCTTCAGACAAATGTTCTAGACCTGTTTCTGCTACAACGAATGAAAAGAAATAATACAGTTAAAAACAAATAAATCTTAAGAAATGTATTCATTTCGTGAGGTTTTAGTGTTTTAAAAGATATATAATGTTACTGGATATAAAAAACACAATAGTTTTGAAAGGAACTAAACACAATTGTTTTTTTATACTTTTTTACAAAAAATTGTTTGAAATAAAATACAAACGGAGTCATAAATAATAATTATTTCAGTGAAAATTAAATTTTCTATGAATCATTTATTTAAATTTAACATATAATGTAATCATTTTTTAGGGCGAGGTTATAGCCAAAATATTCAATTTCCGTTTAACAGATTTCGTTATTTTTTAGTGGTCGAATGAAACACGGGCTAAGGAACAAATTGAGTTGAAAAATCTGAATATCTAGCGTGGTTTGATCTTCATTTCATTTTTTAGAATTTATTATTCCGAATCTTTGTATATAAATGTGTTGACGTGGATATATGGGTGTATTATAAAAAATCAAAACATGATAAATTTTGATATTTTTGGACTTTTTCCATAAACTTTGGATGCGTTCTATAAAGATATGAAGTCCCAAACAACAAAAACTCTATTGTATGATTTGTAGTATTAAACATTTTAAAGCAAATTCCTACGTGTCAATCACGAAGCACAAGTCAACATTGTTGAATTTATATTTACTAAAAAATATTAGGAATAAGTCTTTTTTATAAATTGATGACATTGTAACACAACATTATAATAATGAGTACTACAATGTATTTATATGTTTAATAACACAAAATGTATATCTCATCAGCTATATCTGCTTGAAGCTCAAAGTCACGTAAAAAAATTCAAGGGCAATTTATGAAATACTAATTTCACAATATTTGAGTAAAAATTTAACAGTGACATTAACACTAGGTTTA
Source organism: Odontocerum albicorne (assembly GCA_949825065.1). Classification (NCBI taxonomy): domain Eukaryota; kingdom Metazoa; phylum Arthropoda; class Insecta; order Trichoptera; family Odontoceridae; genus Odontocerum; species Odontocerum albicorne. The sequence continues at coordinate 20,386,903 of OX463842.1, read as the reverse complement.
CGGCCATTTTTTATACCTATCTCTACGGGCACCCGTCAAATTGACGGATAGACACAATTACTTGTTTTTTCTTTTTAAATGATTTATTTAACTTAAATAAGACTAAAATAGACATAATATACAAATATAAATATTATTACAAGTAAAATGGTAAAGGGAGTGACAATACAAATAATATATATTTAACTATTCGGAACATTTTTTACAAACATATTCAATTTTCCACACACAATCTTTTTACATTTTGTACATGTGTTATTGCTTCTATTTTTTTATAACAGCCTATTTGACAACTGTTGCGTATTTGAGAAGTGGTGTTCCGTGACTGAAGAAAAACAGATGGTGTCTGATGTTGTTCATTATCTCCCTTGGCTGGTTCCTCGGCCAATTGAAATAAGAAGTCCTTTCTTGGTACATTGAGTCCAATGCATTTTTTATAAAGTATACATGCATTTATTGCTGCCAAATCCAAGATGTTGAAGAAAACTTGAAGGGGCCATCTAACACTTCCTGATTTGATGGAGCGTTTTCGATCCATTTGGTCAACATCTACACCAAAAATTCAAAAATGATAAGTTTTCAAAATAAGAAGCAGATAAAAATAGATTAAATATATTTGCATTGTTCAATTATAAAAAGTCGTACAAAAAAACCCAGGAAAAATACTGTCTGTTTTGTAAAATTTGCAAAAGCAAATCGGAAACCCGTTAATTTGACGGATGCCGTAAACCTATTGTTAATATATTTGTGGAACAGAATAAAAACAGATTGAATGTAACTTCAACTACTTAATAAAAGTTTACGCATTTTCATTGGAAAATCCTTTGTATTTCAACGTATCATCTTTAACGGTTTGGAGAACCCTTTGTATTTCAACGTATCATCTTTAACGGTTAGGAGAATCCATTATATTTCAACGTATCTTTAACAGTTTGGATAATCCTTTGTATTTCAACGTAACATCTTTAACGGTTTGGAGAATCCTTTGTATTTCAACGTATCATCTTTAACGGTTTGGAGAATCCTTTGTATTTCAACGTATCATCTTTAACAGTTGGGAAAATCCTTTGTATTTCAACATGTATTTAACAGTATGGAGAATTCTTTGTATTTTATCGTATCATCTTCAACGGTTTAGTTAATCCTTTGTATTTCAACGTATCATTTTTGACGGTTTGGAGAATCCTATGTATATCAGCGTATCTTTAACAGTTTGGAGAATCGTTTGTATTTCAACGTATCATCTTTAACAGTTTGGAGAATCCTTTGTATTTCAACGTATCATCTTTAACGGTTTGGAGAATCCTTTGTATTTCAACGTATTATATTTAACGGTTTGGAGAATCCTTTGTATTTCAAGTACATCTTTAATGGTTTGGAGAATCCTTTGTATTTCAACTTATCATATTTAACAGTTTGGAGAATCCTTTGTATTTCAACGTATCATCTTTAACGGTTTGGAGAATCCTTTATATTTTAACGTATCATCTTTAACGGTTAGGAGAATCCTTTTTATTTCAACGTATCATCTTTAACAGTTTTGAGAATTCTTTGTATTTCAACGTATCATCTTTAGCGGTTTAGAGAATTCTTTGTATTTCAACATATCATATTTAACAGTTTGCTTGGCTGGACTTTGAAATTATCTTTTTAATTCAATAAGTTGTGCTACATTTTTCTCCAGTTTTAAGAAGAAATATGTACATTTCAAACTATTGAGGCATCTCCTACTGAAGATGATTTAATATCATTACAATTTTCACTTTGGAAACAACAGTTTGAAACAAGGAAGTTGTATTTTATTATTTAAAGTTAAGGCATTAACGCTGTTAAAGATTTATAGGCATTTTAATTATTTTAGTAAAACACTTTCTTTCCCTTAACATAACGGTATAACCCTACAGGTTTTCAACTCGTCATCAGGGGAGCACAAACAAGACTGAATTACATTTGAACTGGTTCCGATATACACACGCTTCTTAGTTGGAGATTGTGGGTGGAGGGAGACAGAAGATAACTTCAGCAAGCAGAAATATTATCTTGGGAATGCATGTATTTAGCAGATGCTCATCCCAATGTACTGACTTAGATGTTTCCAAGGCCTCTAATCTGTGCAATATATTTTCTTTACTATTGATGTGCAAGAGTTTGGCATCATCGATAGATAATGTGTGATTTTCTCGGTGACAATGATTAGCCATTTCAGAATGAATAAATTAAAGAATTCGTTAAGGCGGATTCGTGTTTACTCGGTATTTTTTCAAGGGATCTTCCCGTCTTTCCCACATAGAAATTATCGTAGTCAGCACATAGAAGTTTATACACACCACTGTCGCTGAGCACTCATTTTTTATCTTTCCCGTTAAGTATACGTTTGCGGAAATTAAAATTAGTATTCAAGGCTGGCTTGTGACTTGGAAATGCATAACTCGATGTACTATGGAGTAAAAATAACATCGAAAATGCATGTTCACAAATACAAACTGAGGTGTACTAGTATATTACACCAGAGTTGTTTTCTATCCATGTATTTATTTCCAGACTTAAATCCAATTTTTTATTTCAATGGTCTAGGTCATTATACTATTTGACAAGTTCAATATATTCATTTTTAAGTATTAGAACATTGTAAGTTTTTTTAGATATTTATGAATTTATTTTAATAAATATTAATTTTATGGTATTGGTTTGTGTTCGCAGTTTGAACTTTATGTAATTATTTTTGTATGAATTGTTTTATATTGACCACTATATTAATGTTGTCACCATATCAAATATTTTGATGATTATGACAGCGCTACATTAATTGAGGGTTTCTGTCAAAATGACTTCTGAATAAATGTTAAAGAGCAGCGATGACAAGACGCAAACCTGTCGAGTTCCACGTTTAATTTTTGTTTCTTTTTGGAATTATTTTTACTTAATCCAATTGATTTCAACTAATATTGGATATTATACAATATAAATATCCAATAAATTTTCAGTAAATTTTTTCAGTGTTTTTATGTAGCCAATTTGTATTTCTAATATATTTTCTTAACCTTTTTTGTTAATTATTTTGTAAATAATCTTTAGAATTTGTTTCCATGCATGGTTTATATAGGTTATTGTATGGTGCTCTTCACAACCTTTTGCATTCGCTTTCTTCGGTAAGGTAACAGCTAATTCTTGTACTCGTAATACATATTTTCCGATATTTTTCCTGCTGTTCTTAAGATTGGTGTGCTATAAAATCTCTTGCTTTTTAACTATAACTCAAATGTTAATTTTTATAAGACATGGTCATTACAATTAAAAAAAGTTTATTATGGAAAAAGAGAAACTTGTTGATTGGCAAAAAAATTATGGAAGTCACCTTTAGCGATCGGTCGGTCTACAGCAAAAAAGGTCAGCCTTATGTATTCACTGTACCTGACCAAGATGGAGGCGTTTTATGGCGTCCATGCATTTCTAACGGTACCTTTAAGATGATGAGAGTTATAATGGTTATATTTTAAATTTATTACATTAATTGTTTATCCAAATACAAGTTTTCAATAAACCTCCAAAATAAATATCAATAACAGCCGGTGTGCTAGAAAGTGCTTTTTAATACAAGCTGTAATTAAAAAAGGGGCTGTTAAGTATTGTAAGGAAATAAACTTACATATATTCATATACGAGTATATTCCATATACTCAAAGAGCGTATTTACAATAAAAAAGGAAAAATCAAATACCAATTGAAAAAACAGTATTTTTAACGAACATTTTGTGTTTCTGGTGGAATTTTTATATCTTTGGTTTAATACTATCACAAAATTATTCACTTACATCTAAGTCAAATAAAGTATTTTTTTAAAGGTTGCTCTATCTGAAAATATATTATTAAACTTTAATTGCTTACAGTACAACCTGGTGGGCTTATTGCCAAGTGACAAACTCTTCTAATCAACTAGAAAATGTTGAAAAGTGAAAACCCTACTGGAACCTTTTTTAACAAAAATTGGACGCCAACAGGAATTGAACCAGTAACATCCTTCCAAGTTGGAATATCTTTTTTTTACTAACTAGGTAATAAATGTCGTATTTATCATAGGTTAAAGAGTTAATTGGAAACCTGTCGAAACTTTAATGATAATTTTTATAAATATTTTTTTACTTAAACTGAGATGAATTATTAACATTAAATATAAATAAAGATTTGTTTCATCAAATTAGACAAAATTCAAATTATTTATAAAAGATCCATTTTGTTATAAATACTCGTACCTTAAATTGCATATTATCAAAAAAATACGAAAAGAATCAAAACACGCTCACAACATATTTTGATGTTCCACACTTGACACGAAATTTGCATAAAACGCAATTTTGTCATTTCAAGTAAACGTGCAGAATTGTTCACACGTACATTTATTTTACTATGGCATACAAGGAAATATTTTTTTTACTTCGAATTTTGGTATTAATTTTGTCAATCAATATAATTCAGACTGCGGAACATGCACGTAAAATGTCAACAGGTTATTATAATATTATTTTTTTAATGCATTTTATGTTTTTTAATTGTTTATGTTGCCTTATTCAGTAAAAATATTTTTAAATATTTTCTTTTTATATTTTTTTATGATTATAAATAACATATGTCTCGAAATCATTTTTTAAATACAAACATTGAAAAAAAAATAAAACACACGAGAGATTTTTATATTTCATGTGACACTCTTCAACATATCAGAATTGATGATTTGGATATATTGAGTAGCGTAGCCGGTAGGCAATTTTGTCCTCGGCCCCAGTAATCAAACCTTTGGATTTAGAACCTCCGGAGTAGACACGGAAGATCATTATTAACATACATGTGTTGACAACACTACCGCACTCGAAGCACCATCACTCGGACACATACTTGACGTATGCGAGTATTGTTGTCAGACAAGTTCTTTTACCAGACGAACCAATTTTCGTCTCTTTTTGGATACCATCGGAAGTCGAATCCAAAAGTCCCGTGCTGAAGTCAAACACCTCACCATCTAGGTCACAGAAGTTGTCACACAAGAAATTAGGATATAGTTTTAATCATAAGCTAGTATTGCATTGTATAAATTTGAACGTCAAAACTTGTTATTCGACAAATGCGAAAATTTAAGGTTTTATTTTTTGTTTAATCGTAAATATTTTTATTTTCAAACATATGCTGTTTTGCTTTAAACGGACAATGCATTTACTTTCATAGAATTGTGGACCAATAAAAAAAGTATTATCAAAACACACCATTATTCGATAAAATCTTTGTTATATCATAACCGCGGGTTCTGCTTCCATTAAACTTTTTAGTATAGAAATTTAGACTCATGATCTTACAAATTATATTTCAGCCCATCGTCATGTAGTGTGCGGTGTCAATGAATTTTACAACCTTTGCGCTCCTCCCTGCCCCAAGGAGACGAGTTGTTACCACATGTTTCGCGGGATGAGTCTTGCTTGTCCCAAACCGAAAAAGTGCAGAGCATCTTGTAGATGCAAACCAGGATATGTTAGAAATAACCGCAGGGTTTGTGTTCACCCTAGGCAATGTGAGTATTTTAAAGGGGGAAAGAATTATTAAAGGAGCACAGGGTATTTAATTTGAGTTCTAATAGATGGTTTTTGTGTAGATTACTTCAAAAATTTCCAGACTTTCTACAATAATTGGTAGAAGTAACTTTTTAAAATATCCGGCACAATATTTTTATTTAGACACTTAAAATATTACTAACATAATAAAGCTAAATGGTCCTAAATACAAAAGTAAAAAACGATACAAAAATTATGAACATTAACATGATTCGTACAAAATTACAATCAGAAAGGTACATACTACCACAAATACAAACTTACAATACGCCATAATTTAGAAGGCCTTATAACGCGCAAAAGTAAAACAACATATGTTCTCGTATGATTCGCTTACTCGTCACACATCAATAAGAAAAGTTTTTCGAGGGGAAATTCACGAGAGTCAATACCCAGAAACGTTCCCTGAAAGAATTTTCACATTAAAAGTGTCTCCACATGTACAATAATATGACCGAGACTACAATATACTCATTACCCAATCAATACAATCTAGGAACACGAGAATTCGAGTAAAAATTAATTGTTTATATCTCGTACAGGAATTCAGCCAGCACTCATGCATTGTATACGTGCTGTAAAAAAATATTTTCAATAATGTGGCGATTAGTGCATACATTATGATGAATATATATTGCTTTTTTTTTTTCGAAAAACAATCGTTCTCAATTTTTTATTATAAGATATTTAGTTTGTGTTGGTTTTATTTTGTTGTCAAGGCAAATATCATATGTAAATGAAACCCAATAACGTCAGTATTATAAATTATTTTTACCGAATTGATATGTTTAAGTGAATATATGAGAACAACAGAATACGAATGAACTGGATCCCCGACATAAATATTCACGTAACAGCCTCCAAGTACAAGTTTCTCGTATATCTGATAAATCACAAGAGACTCCTTAAAATACTATGGGCCTTGAAAAAGTAAACTGCCTATGGAAATTGTTTGAATATTCTGAATAGATGATTTAAGAGCTGATATCTTCGTCACTATCATATTATGGACTTATAGAGATAAGCAGAGAAATTATTATAGAATTCCACTTCAGACAAAATAGAAACCAGGAATGGCAAACTAATTTCTTCAAGTGTGTCAATGAATATGCTCAACTCTTAAAAAAATCTTGGCGTATCAAATAAATAATACAAAAATCAAAATAAAAAAACAGCTTTTTACACATTTAGTTTTCTTGTAAATATACTAAAAACGTTAAGTGTTTTTTAATTTACCAAATTCAGTTAGCTGTCACAACATTTTCATTACAAATAAGACAAAATGCACCATTCTTTTTTTTTCAATAAGATCATATTTACGAAGTCTGATACAATCGTTCATTTCCTGTATAATTGGCATTCTTCTTGTATATACCACTAAAGTCCTAAAATATACGACCTAAACAAGCTCGAACGTGTAGGGACAGATAACATGAATTGTCATTAGACTAGACAGGCACCTGTATAATTGATACTTCTCACTCTTGGTTCAATACTCAATTTTTATTTTTTATTCATAGATATTTTGATAAGGGTATAACGAAAAATTATTATTTCAAATATGTCGCGTAATCTGTTCAGGGACGCCGGCAGTGACAACAAGACACCCCCTTCACCTCACGTTTGGTTAAAATCTTTCTCTTTTTCGCTCGCTCACATATACAATGACAGGCGTGCCTGAGACATAAGAGACCCGCGCGCGTATGCGTATTGTACCTACTAGAGATGGAAAGAGCAGTTCACTAAGATAAACGAATTTTTTTCGGTCATTCAGTATAATAAAGTAGTTAATTTATTTAGTTGAATGGTTTATGAGCAAAAAAATTGAATTAAATAAATGAATTTAACAAGATCGAACTTTGCCCGCGTATCACCAAAATTGTCTGCGTGTCACTTCGTGACAAGCATGTCGTAGGTTCGCCAACCCTGATATGGACGAATGTAAATTACTTGAATTCGCATTTTGCAAAGCCGCCAGAGATGATTTCAGACACAGTTAAAAAGTCCTTCAAATAATCAACAATCTGCACCAACCAAACTCGTTATTTTTTTATTCACTGCTAAGCAAAAGAATTTTTTCCAACTTTTGAGGCAATAAAACGAACGTGCATACAATACATGATATTGGTAAAGAGATTATTATTATCGTTTAATAACAATTTTTCATTCAAAGCCGGAATTTTGTTTCAGATTTATAGCGATATGTAATTGTTCTAATGATTCCAAAAATTGCCAACTCCCTCAACCACTTAAAAATTTCGGCATTTTTTCATTCTTCTATTTTTTCAAATGTTGTTATATAAATGGTCGATAGTAAATTTACGAATCACCTTAAGTAATTTTAAATCCACTTTAGTTTGGTTTTTGTCCTGGTCAAAGTATGACTACTACTATTATTGTATATAATAAGAATTTCTTAAGACGTCCAGCTTGACATGACTATTGGGTAACCGACATTCCTTCCTCTGCTTGGTTTCAGCAATGCATTTTACTCTGTAGCTTTTGAATTCCTGCTGGAGTGCGTGAAGTGGCTAAGTGTCTCTAATGTAATTTTGAATTAATTCGACATTTATCTGCTTGACCGCCGGAAGCAAGTCAAGTTTTCTTATAAGTAATGTAACAAATTACTTCTGACAGCAGATATTCAAGGGGGAGTTTTTTGCCCCTTCTCTTTTCCATTTTTAATAACTCGATGACTCAACTCTCGCAATACAAATACCACATGAATGTCGATGGCTTAAAAGTATACACTAGTTTCTGTCCAAAAATAAATCTAATCTTGTGGGTCTTATGATTTGTCTAAGTGAATATATGAGTATAATAGAACACGTATGAATTGAATCCCTGGCGTAAATGTTCACGTAACAGCTTTCAAGTATAAGTTTTTCGTATACCTGATAAATCACAAGAAACTTTGAGATAGCATTGGAATCTTAACGGTTCCACACTATGGTCTAGAGAAAACCACTTGCACGTTAATATCATAAAATCACAAAGTAACATATCATTATAAGGAATCATCATCTTTTTTCGAGAACTTAACAATCAAATATTTAGTCAATTCAAATTGGCATATTAAGAATATGTCAATCGTTGTCGATGAGTTTTTGAGTCGCAATCAAATCTCCGAGTTAAGCCGCAATGTCTCCATTCTCTCAACAGATCACAAATTTACTTTTATTTTACTTTTACTTGACTACAAGGAGGACTGTTACCTCGGTATTAGTGAATAGTTGTCAGGTAGATTGGATAGACTCCAAAATGTTTCTGTTTGGTTTATTTTGGACCAGAAAAATACGTCTATTCTGAATACTCTTCCAGACTTCAATACCTTAATGCTAGACAGCAAAAAAATCTCCACACTATGTCAACTCTCTTTGTAATGTTAAACATCCAAATGGTCCTCAGTATCTGAGGGGAAACAATATTATATTTCTGAGCATAAACTGCCCCTCTGATCTGATGATGGGAAAATCGTTTGTATTACAACCCATCATACATTATTTTACACATCATCTTTGCAGTTTATTTGGCTCGACTTTGGAATAATCTGACGTTCTGCACCCTTTTATTTTTTTAGGAAAAACTAAAAAACATGATTTATATCAAAGTTTTCCTCGTCACTTACTTCCATTTTGATCACTTTTATCTAGAGTTTATCTTTGGTTTTAATTCTTGTAACAGTTACTCAAATGTTATATTTTTTTAATAATTTTAAAATACGATCGTGGTTATAGATAATAATTATGAAATAAAAGCAGTTTGATTGGAATAATTTGATACGAAGCTATTAATCTGTCAGGCGTATTTACGTGAAAGTGTCAAAATGAGTAATTACATATCATAGCACACATATTTCGCTTCTACCACGTTCATGCAACCTTATATACATAGATATTTTAGTCATGCCATGTTTTTAAACGCTTCCCAAGCTTCTCATACCATCTTTACTGCTATAACATTATTTTAACTGTAAAGCTTTTGTAATTCATTCTGAATTTTCTGTTAATTAAAAACACTTTATTTTTTATTGAGAAAAATGTCTCATGAAGAAACGGTTTCTTTGAACTTCTTTTCCAACAGTTTTACAACTTAACGTTTCTTGATTATTTTACAAAATATTGGAAAATACTAGATTGGGTTTCGTTGAAAGATCGTAGATAGAAGTTCAAACTAAGACCATCTTGCTTTATATATCACAGAAGTAAATACTGAGTATGCTGATTATTTTATTTTAGGCTGTACAGATCCAAATTCTGAATTGGTTGAGAAGCCTAACTGTTGTCCAGGAGGAACATGTAAACAACCCAAGTTCTTGCCTTGCAGAAGGAAGTGTCCTCCAAAAGGGTGTCAATGTAAGAAAGGATATCTAAAAAAAAGTGTTTTCGTTCCAAAATGCATACCAGTTTCACTGTGTCGAAAATGGAAACATAATTAAATAATGATTTATATGTATATCATTTATGAAAGCGTGTTTTATCGTGGCGAAAATTGTCACAACTGAAAATAATATATTATTATCACTATAAAAAAAATACCTCGTATGTTATACATACAAACTAATAGCAGTGTCATTAAACCTTTTTAAGCCTTGACCCAGAAAATAATATGGTTTAGGTTTCGTGATCCAAGAAAAAAATATTAAAAATGCACATTAAAAAATACTTTAATACATTGGTAACATTATTAAATCTCACAAATTTGAACATTGGCTTTAGAGATCAAACTAGGTATGATATTAACTAGGATGCACCTTTCATCATCTCCAGGCTGCAGTTGAACAACCCTTACTCGCAACATGCACACGTATATTGTAAAGGGGAATAGTACTCTCAGTTATCCGTTCACAAGTTCTGGGTTTTTGCTATTTAGTTTCAACAATAATACAACCAAAGTTCTGTTGCTTGTGTTAAAACCATAGTCAAGTGCTTCTTCACTTTATACTTCGATGAGTTGCTCTTGTTTAAGATTAACTAAATTTATATAAAAATCACTAACTTGAAAATTAAATGAATACCAAAAACTGCTAATTTAAATACAAAGTGGCTCAGAAGATTTTTATTATGATTTTTAAATACGTATATATGTAATTATGTAAAAATATTAAAATATTGTTATTGAAAATATTTTGCGATCCATCCAAAATTCTAACAAACCCAATTTTGGGTCACGGAAACGCTCATTATTAGTTAAGAAACTATATTTTATAGAATAATTATAATATAAGCGATGCAAAACAACTTGATTATAAATAAAATGAATTAATTTAATCGTATTTCTTTCAAACCCATTTTCGTGGAATTAAACAAAGAGAATTATCAAATAACGAGAAATAACAATTTCTTAGGAGAAAATAAATAACAGGAGATATAAATTTTTTATACTATTTCAAACGATCACTGATATTTTCGGTAAATAAATATTTGTCGTTGCAAATAATTCGGAAGTATCAAATTTCAATTGGCAGGAAGTATTTGATCGGAAACCCTTTTCCTGAACTTAAGACCTTTTCCAATCATTCTTCCGGATGGCTCAAAAGTCACAGAAGATTCTTCTTTTTAACCCATATTTTATTCAAACTTTTTAACCCATATTTTATTCAAACTTTTTTAGGAAAATCATTTTGGGAAAATATTTTACACATCAATAATTTTAATTCAGTATTATATTTCCCTTTCTTTTTATTGTACTTTCACAGAAAAAAGTTTTTAATAACCGGTTCATCACTGATTCATAAATAGTTGTTAGAATTTTGTTGAAGAACACGATAGATATTATATTTCAGCTTTTTTTCATTTGTTTTTTACTTCAAATTATCAAAACTGGCAATTCGTGTATATTAAAATCGTGGCTGGGAGCCACGTTGTCTTTGGCCGAATCGATCGAGTCTTCGGGCTAAGAACTACCAGCGTAGACACAGAACTCGAGTATCGTAATACTACCCCGTACGTAAAGATGCAACAACACGCACACGTACTGCGTGTTAATTTAATTACCTAACGAACTCTTTGAACAGACCGGGACCCTATTTGTTTTGGGTACCATCGGGGATCGAACCTGAAACCCCGAGTACTAATAAGGCGTCTTACTAACTTGGCAACGAAGATCCTTATTTTTCGGTCGATACTTCAACAATGTTTCAATCTATATAAATAAAAATGTAAATGTTCGTATATAGAAAATGACTAATCTCCGAAAGTTCTCTACCGATCGCTTTGAAATTTTGACAAAAGTTGACATTCGTATACAGAAATGTTTATATATTTTTATTTATATATCGTATTAGGGTTCTGCTTATTTGCCTCTATATTTTTATTTATTATATATTTACTCCAACCCTAGATGCTACCAATGTATGTACTATATATCAATCTTTCAAAATAAAATTGTTCCTAACTCAATTCACTTCCTTTTCTAGCGGCGCCCGGTCGCTTGGCGGAATTGGTCGCTCGACCTTTTGCAGCCCCGAGCTGGAGTTTCGGATTACAACAACTGATTCTGTTTCGTTTTAACCATTACTTTTATGGTTATTAGTCCTTGACCTAGGTCACCGTGCCTAATCGTCAACAGAATATATTGTATATGGTTAACAATTCACTCAAATGTATACATAAAGCAACACCTTGGAGAGTTTTCTATTTTATACTATTAATTTCATTGGCCAGCTCAGATCAGTAGAAATATAGCAAGGTTCTAGAAGATCTCCGGGTCGATGGATAGGAATTGTCGGTAGTCAGTGCTTGGATAGGTAGAAACATACAATGAAACACATATTTGCTGATAATTAGTTATATATTTGGTGTTGACGAGCAGATAGCCGTCTGATGACTTAGAGCAGACTAATATTCTGCTACCCCGCTATCCTTTCAGAAGGAGAGGCAGACGAAGTAATTTTTATTAGAGGGGATAGTCCACAATAGTTCGTTGCGGATCTGCGTCAACTGGATCCACCCACAGGGTGCTTAGTAAAATATCAGTTTACTTAGATATCACCAAGACTGGACAAGCAAAACAAATAAATAAAGTCACCTTACTTCAATATCAATTGACACACTGTCTTCTCAACGTTCAGCGCTAGGCGTATGACACAGGTAGACTCCTATAGGCCTCTCAGGCATTATGCTGCAATCACAGGATCCTTGAAGTGAAGAACTAGCCGTCGTGTAAGTAGGGGCTGTGCACTAGCACCGTCCTCAAGGCGTGAACCGCCGGGATAACTCGAGTGGAGAGTGGAGGTAGTCTCTCCTGGACCGGGGCGGGAGACTTCTGGACTCACCGCGCACTCCAAGCTTCGTCAGAACAACTTGACTCAGCGAATCGTAAAGTCGGATGTCAATGTCAATATCGTCCTTTAGATGAAGTATCGATAATTGTATCAGTAACTCTCATTGAGTTGAAGTGAACACTTTAGTTTAAAGAAATACTTTAAAATATTTGGAAACAATTTCAACAGCCAGTGCTAAGAACAATAGCTTTGACTGGTAGAACACTGGGCCAGGAATGCCGGGGAGTACGCTCTGCCGTAATTTATATTGTGAGACTCTGACGTCAGAGGCGCCTGAATTATCTGTTTATGTTCCAACGGATCTCGTTAGAAACCGGAGAAAATCGGTTTCTTTGCATGATGTAACGTCTAACGGTCTTCATACAAGGCAAGCCTTGTTCGAAGCACTTCCTCGTTATTTGCTACATACCGGTCCCAACTATAAAAGAAAGACGGTTGCCGAAATAAATCCCAACCGTCTTTTGGGTAGATCAAAGCTGGACTGTTTATGGGCCCATTAACTTTAATGGTTAAAAATGTCATACCACTATTTCATAATGAAATCCGTTGACAACTCACGTTTTGATTTGCGTTCGTGAGTCAGAAAAGAAACGGTTGGACGATAAATATCAAGTGGTTATAGTTACCACATGGAATTCCTATGGGAATTGTTCTGCCAAAAGAACACATCCTAACAATCGGTGTATATAAAAAAGTTTAGAAATCAGAAAAAATAACATTTGCGCCTCCTGCAGCGACAAGCTCAAACTAAACAGTTATGACACATTGTAGTTTTGACGTTTTGGAATTAATATTAAATAATTAAATCTTTATAAATAAAATATTAAATAATTAAATATTTCCTTTTAAACAATATTTCTACGATATATTTATTACAGACAAAAAATAGGTTAAAATCGAGATGTATCAAAGTGACGTTTTTGTTAATAAGAATAAGTTCCATTGTATCATAGCAGCTTGAAAAACTCTTAATATGGCTGAATCTAGAGTTTATAGCGCAAGCGCAGGAAATATATTTGGCAGAACTAATATTAAATTTGTAAAAAATATCCAACTAACATTTTATCTGTTTTGAAATATTTCGAGTATCGTTTCACGAACTGTGGGTTATAATGAAATATCAGGAGGATCGCTAAAATAAATATAACTTATACGAGTATGTATAAAAAAACAGATGCGTGAGACTCTCGCGCGGTAGAAGTGAAACTTCTTAGCTCCTAGGAAAAGTGGATTTTATGCATTGCTTTTTTTCCATTTGTTAACGATTTTTATTGATTTTTTTTTAGGATAAGGAAATGGTTCTGTGGAATTTTTAATAATTCAAGAAAGTCTCTCTTAATTAAAAAAATATATATTTTATAATAATAAACAATAATGAATAATAATTTGAATAATAATATAGTACACTTAATAAAATCAAATTTATATTTTTTAATATTAAATATACTAATATTTTTATATTACTATTAATTATTAAATTAGTTATTTTTAAATAATTATTTAATTATTTATTACTTTATTGTTTTAATTATATTATTAATAATATATTATTAAAAATATTATTGTGTTAATATTATAATTAATTATCTTTGTCTATATAAATAAAAATGTAAATGTTCGTAAATTAAAAATCTCTAATCTTCGAAAGTTCTCTACCGATCGTTTTAAAATGTTGACAAAAGTTTGCATTCGTATACAAAAATGTTAATATATTTTTATTTAAATACCGGTGTATATAAAAAAGTTTATAAATCAGAAAAAATAACGTTTGCGCCTCCTGCAGCGACAAACTCAAACTAAACTTGACAGTTATGTCACATTGCATTTTCGACGTTTCGGAATTAATATTAAATAATTAAATGTCTATAAATAAAATATTAAATAATTTAATGTTTAATAATAAATAATAAATTTTATAAAAAATTAATTTAAATTTTTCAAATACGTTTATTGAAAAGTCGCGACATATTTTTTTTTGTATAGCGCCATCTGCGCTAATTTATCAGCCAATTTCATTTCGTGATGTGCGTTGTTGACATCTACCTCTAAGAATATATTTTTCACTTAGTTTTTTCAACTTATTTTTTTATTTTTCTGTTCAATTAGCGGTAAAATTTAATTGTGTTGATTGATTTTCGGTTGAATTCAAATCATACCGTGAATTGATCTCTTGGAGTGACGCGATCATTTGCTTCAGAGAGACAACATGATGTTGGTATATACATTTTTGACAAACGTCATATTTATTTTAAACGAACTGCCAAATTTTTGCTAATTTGTAACAAGATGTATTAATTTGTCATTATTGTTGGTTTTTTGTAATGTATTTACCTAAATAACTTGCTATTTATTAGAATCGATATTTATTGTTCATTAATGACGCGTGCAACATGTCACATCCAAATTAAATTCGTGCGTAGTTTGCAATGTTTGCAATGTCTTTTCTTAACATTTAATTAATTCCAATAATCTCTCTCTTTGCTTAGCATTTAATTAGTTCCAATTATCTCTGTATTTCCTTAACAATACTTCTATTGGACTGAGAGTGGCTGAAAGACATCAAAAATATTGTATACCCACAAGCATTGTGAAATTAAACATAATTGAAACGTGTGCTTTCTCTTTTCTTTCTTTTCCATTTAACCAGACTGAGCCACAGCAACGCGTGGCCGGGTACAGCTAGTAGAAAATAATTATCAACATTAAAAAAGTATGACATTTGAGAGAAAAATTTATTTATTTATAATTTTTAGCACAATGATGAAATGCAAAACAAGTTGTTATTACATATCAGAGGATTTATTTACAGATAAAAACAAACTATTTTATTTCAGTATTTAACTGAAATTCATATAAGTTTCTTATTACGTACTTAAATTACATTTTTTATAGATAAAAAATACAAACCGTTTTTAACGGGGTTTAATATTTCATAAAACGTAAAAATGTTTTTTTAATATGCTTAAAATGTAGATCTTTAATATTTTTAAGAGCAACTAAAAAAATATAGCATTAAAGATATTTTATATAAAATAGCTTTCAGAATTTGTTGGTTTAACTTGAATAAAAAAACTTAATATTACAATCGTTTACAGAGACAAGTTAGAGCGTTTCCTTAAAGGTAATTATACTAACGCAAAAAATATTAGTAATGTTAAGTATTTGATTTTTTTAAAGTAAGTTAATTTACATTTTTTTTAATATTTGATTCATGAACTTTGATTGGTTATCCCGTTACTACCCGAGGTATTGGTTCAGCATATAAGTAAATTTGAATATATAATAAAAACTTTGATCTTTACAATATTCAATTCCTTTGAGAACAGTATTGTCATGAATATGGTGTGGTAAAGAATAGCCTTTATTATATGAAACCCCAAAAAAACTCACGAAATAATGCTGTGCCAACGAATAAGCATTACAACAATAAAGAATGCCCTGGAGATACCTCTATTGATTTTTTTCTATTTTAATGGGAAATTTTTAATTCTCAAGTGTTTATAACAATAAGTTTGAACCAACAAGATAGACCTTTTTATGAAAAAGAAATTATTTAATTTTATTGAATTTCCCCTCCTGTTGAGGTGCATGGTCACGCGGTAATGCACTGGACTTTGTACAAAAGGTCGAAGGCTCAAACCCCGCGCTGGGCTACTTCCCTCGAATGACACGGGTATTTTTACTGCCTAGTATTTAGAAGTATAAGAACACCTATAACTTACGGTCGTAACCATTCTTTCAAAAAAACATGCTGGTGTACTCTGGTCGTCTCACTTCGATGTGCGCGGTCGGATTCAGTACAGCGGTGTTGTCGGTCAGTTTGCTGGTGTGCAACGACCTTCTCACTTAAAGAGGAGAAAATAAGAAAGAAACCTAAACACCAAGGAACAACTTCCCTTTCCAGTTCAGTAGACGTTTGAATGACGAGGAGATCCTTGACTACGAGGCCCAGCAATGACGACCACTTATTCCCTCATAACTCCTAATTGAATTCCAAAATCTACGAAAAATTACACAAAAAGTTTATTAAATATTATTCGAATGTCTTTTTTATCGTATTTCGTCTTTTCTCTGTGAACACTTTTTGTATTTATTCGTGGAAAGAGAAATAATCATTTGTAAAAATTATCGGGTATGAATATATCCACTTGAAGGAAATCTGGAGATATCGATGAATCGAAAGGAAAGCCGAGACTCGATCTATTCAACCCTAAGTTTTATTAATTTTTTATATGGTGCAAAAACCTGGACATTTATGGCGTGAAAGAGACAAATAATGTATGCGTTGGCGATACGGCGTTGGAAACGACTTTTATGTACTCCATGGACTGCTTCGAATCGAAAAACTCGGAGTTGAGACGTGTCTCTCTGTGCTAATGCAATGTATCGGGACTTATTGACTATATTTTTTATGGAGAGAAATGTATCAAAAATTATTAACCATTTATTAAACATGTGACATACAGCGAAATCTCATTTATAAAAGAATTTAATAGTATGAATAAACATAAAGATATTCTTTAGTCAGAAACAATACTAATAGTGTGGCTACTGAATTTCGTATTTTTTCCATATGCCGAAAATTCATTAAATGAATGCATGTTTCAAAAAAGCTTCAACCTTTAAATTTTTTCTTTCATATCGAGTTATAAATATAATCTGGTACTCGAGTTATTGAAAGACTAAAATATTGATTCACCTTACTGGTAGATATTATAAAACAAGAAAAATCGTGTTTCGGCTCATTC